>JAEMWC010000134.1:72500-225000 GCA_016490735.1 Pachyseris speciosa | reverse complement strand
TGTTCTCCTTTCTCGGCATCAGTGAGGTTAGCCAGTGGTGCATCCACCAGCTCTTGTGCTTCATCCTGCTTCTCCTCAATCGGCTGAAGCTGCTGTGACAGTTGTTCCATTAACCGAGCCACACTATCCAGGTGTTGTTGTCGTACTGTTAGATTAACTGTCAACACTTCCCATCGTTTATTCGCGTCCTTTGATTCTGCGTGCACTACTTGTACATCATCGCAAAGGTCAGTCAGATCACGTGCGGAGTCATTTATCGCGTCAGCCTACGGAATTAAAATAGTTAAGACCTAATCAAACGGACGCTACTGTCCACGCACCAACACAATATTGTTGCTCTATCACGTTGCCTCTTGTTAATCGCACTGTCTCGGTATGTAAATATTGAGTAGGTCTATTAGCTGTAATAATTATTTGGCAAAGTTTGCCATTAATATCTATTTAAAATTCCTGCGTTGACACACTTCTAATTCATATAAAAGGAGAAACGGCTGATAGCTAAGTTGTTTTACCACTGAAATTAAAGTCTCCAGGTAATGAACGTACCTCGGGAGCAAGTGCTCAGCAAGTTAGTTCTTCTTTTGAAATGCCTTCTTTTGCTCTTTTGAGATGGTCTCTCGTCGCAACCCGAGAGTGTCACTCATCCAGGGTAGAAGCGCTTGCAGGAATCATGAGGGCGAAGCTTTGCTTGCTGGTGAAACATCCTCGCTACTGGTGAAACATCCTCGATCTTAGCTTTACGATCTTCAATCTTCTCCTTCACCGCATTCCACCGAGCAGTAAGATCATTTAATTTCTCATTCAGTTCGTCTTTCTCCTCTCCAGGCTCAAGACTTTCCAAGATATCCTGACCACTCTTGGAGATCCTTTCGAACAATGGTTCTAGTTGCTTGACGTCGGCAGAGGCGTGCTCTACTTCTTTGCTCTGTTCTCGCAGCTCATCATATAGGGAAGACACAGGTCCCATCTTGTCTACGTCATCTTCCAACTGTCCTAACTTAGCGGCAAAATCATCCAACGTTTCTTGGAACTCCTGCGATTGTAAAACTGCAGCTGACAGCTTGTTATGTTGATCATCGACTTTAGCTGAGAGTAACTCCAACGAGGCCTTTCCATTGGAAACCTTACTGCTGACCTCCATCACAACCGCTGGCTCATTCTCACAACATTCAACCAGCCGCTTTCCAGAATCATCAACGGACTCAAGCATGTATTTATGCTTCACAACGTCTTCCTGGATGTGTTCAATTTCTTCCAGCTGGCTCTTAATAACAATGGGATTTGTCCTCACAACATGGATGGTCTCAATCACGATGGTTATCTCTTTGGTCCAAGTTATCAAGACCTCGTATTTCTCTGTGAACTCAATAATTAAGACAATAACTTTCTCCAGCTTTGTTCTGCGGTTTCTTGCCTTGACCAAGATGGTTGTAAACGAATCTTCCACTTTCGCTAGTTGTTGTTTCAGCATCACGGCATCCAAGGAATCCGGATTCATTCCATCAAGAAGTTTACCACCAAGATCTTGCACTTCTTTTTGGCGAGGTTCGCACTTCTCCAGTTTCTCCACAACTTCTTGAACTCTTGCTAATTCTTCCTTGCACTTCGTGACGTCGAGATCGATTGGTTCCTGGCATTCCAGTGTTGACTCAGCTTTCTGTACAACATCTTCCACTGCGCCCAGAGCATCAAGATACCCGTCTACGTTGTCTTTAGCAGCTTGCAACTCGGTTTCCTTTGATTCAATGCCCTTCAGCAGTTCCTCCCACCGACGGTTTGCATCCTTAATTTGAACTTCCACAAAGTAACTGTTATCCTTGCACTTGTCCTTCAGAGAATCAGCTGTGCTATTCAAAGATTCATGATCCGGCTTGTGACTCTCTATGGCTTCTTTAAGATCTTCTAACACCTTTTGCTGTTGACTTAGCTCTTCTGGATTTAGAGACTCAGTGTTGATTGCAGCAAGTTTCCTATCACTGTCTGTAAGCCAAGAATCAAATGCCTGCATTCCGCTGTGGAACGACTTAGCTACGGGCATCACTAACGCAAAACTATTCTCTCGATCAGTTGCTGTACTCTTCAAAGCTTCCCATTTTTGCTTCAAGTTGTCCAACTTCTTCTGCACGGCATCTCTGTCTTCTCCGGGATCCGTAGCGTCTAGAACCTTTTCTCCCACCGCCAGTAGTTTATCAAGCACCGGTTGCATCTGAGTGACTGAGTCCCTCAGGTCGTCGGATTCGTCCTTCTGGCGCTTTGTTATGGGGTAATCTGGAGAGACGGGCGCCTGGTTTCGAAGCATTTCATCGATGTTTCCTAAACGCGCCGAGAAATCGTCGTGAGCCTCATGGAATTCCTGCGATTGTAACACGGCGTTGTGCAGTCTTAGACTCCTTTGCTCCAACTTGGCGTCAAGCTGGTTTACCGGCTGGCGAGATTTTTCGATCTTGCTTTGGATGTCTGATACAGCTTCAGGATTTTCCATGCTGTCTTCTATCAAGCGTTGGCCTGCGTCCTCCACCACACACACGCGTACCAGGTACCTTTTCACCTCCTCCTGGAGTTTGTCAGTCTCACGGATCTGCTCTTGGAGTTTTTCGGGTTCGGAGCTCACTGGCTCAAGAGCGTCAACAGTTTCAATAGTTTCCGGTAGCCATTGCTCGATTTCTATGACCGAGGTATTGAACTTCAAGGTGTTTTCTAGCGCTTTCTCGAGTTCCTTCTGTCTGTCACTAAGCCTAATGGGCAAATCTTTAGATTTGTTATTGGTGTTCACAAGTTGCTCCTTGACACTCAGTGAAGAAGGAGCATCATCTTCAGCTTGTTGAAGAAGCTGCTGACCAGACTGATTCAACTGCTTGATGTCTCCTTTCCTGTCATCCAGAGTCGAGAGCAAGGCCTTAATCTCTTCTAACTCTATTCGCAGTTTATCAGCGTCAGTTCCTGCTGGCTCGCGGGATGCCAGGGCATATTCGGCTTGAGTGAAAGCCTCTTGCACGGGTTGCAATGCACTCTGGTATTTCTCGATAGCTTCTTTGGCTTCTAGCACCTTTGCTTGTTTTCAAGCACGGCAGCCTGCAGAGCATCCCATCGACTCCTGATCTCGTTGAAATCTGCTTTGATGACATCTCCATCAGCTTGGCAAGAGCTGGTTAGAGTGCAGGCTGACTCATCCAAGTCATTGAAGTCGTTCTTGTGGGACTCAATCTCAGAGGCGATGACTTCAAGTTCCTTGAGACTTTCGTCCAGCTCGTTGTGATCACAAGACACAGGGTAAATCTTGCTCGATTTCTTCTCTGCATCCTGCAGCCAGTCCTTGAATGCTGCTGCTAGCCGATCATATTTTTGCGATGCCTCGTGCACCTCTTCTACTAGCGTCTGCAACTCAGCTGTCTTGTCCTTGACATCGTTCCACCGTGACTTCATTTGCTCCAGTTTTTCCTGCTGCACGTCTCTCTCACTCCCAGGTTCCATTCTTTCCAGCATGCTAAGCCCATCCTCTAAGATCTTATCGAACACGGGTTGTTTCCGGGTGATGTTGTCACCGACGCTGTGCTGAATATGCTCTCTTTGCTCGCTCACGATTTCCAGGACGGCGGATATCGGTCTGAAGTTAGCAACTTCGTCTTCCATTAGCTCCAGCTTAGTGACGAATTCAGCAAACATAACATCATAAACCTGGATCTGCAGTAGGATGTTCTGTAAAATGGCGTGCTGCTGCTCGATTCTGGCATCTAATCGATCCAACTGAACGCGAACCTTGGTAAGTTTCCCCTGGACGTCTGCCACTACAAGCGGGTTGTCGTTGCTATTCTCGATAATGACTTTACCGAGGTCATTAGTGCGGTCCAGTGCTAATCTTTGCTTGGCAATCTCATTCTGCAAGGCCTGTTTAAAGACAGAATCAGAAAATGTTTAAAAGGGGGTTCCTATATCTCTTTTCTTCCCTTATTCTTAAACGTAAGCACTCGCCTTTGCTGACGCAATACAGCAAGGCACACAAGCCTTGCCTTTGATGATAGACTGTGCTGAGCACAATAAACAAGCTAAGTTTGCGACGGCTTTCTTGTAATCATCTGGTAATCGCTGATTCTCATTATTTTGACTTTGTTTATATTATGCTATCCTGACGCATATTCATCATTTTATCATGGCTTCCCTTTGCTCTGGAAACGGCATTTTGTGACAATTGGTCAAATAATAAAATAATTATCCTCATCGATTTTACGCAACACAAGTCAATGTCACAGGGTAATTGTCAAATATTTGAAAGCTTCTCACACAGTCGGTGACAGGAATAAGGAATGAAACGCGCGTTGCCAAGTGCTGCACGTCTTCCTGGCATTAAATAAAAACTCTTTTGACGTGATCTCTAGAAAAGCGGGCAGAAAACGCAAATTAGTTTTAACATTTCTGCTCGCTTTTAATCTTGTGACTTTCTAGCCACTGCGGTAAAAAGCATTTGCGGGGACTACTCACAGAACTGGTAAGTTGCAGTTGTTTCAAGTTGCACGAGTTTCGAGGGAAAAATTTTTACTCATAAGTCCTGACAAAGTTTCCCAGTTGAATTACATGGGTTGGGAGGTTAACGTCCTCTTGAAGTTGCGCCTAAACGTAAGAAATGTATCGCACGACTGGCTCAGACAAAGCTGAAGGTCTCTACCCATTTGCTCTGAATGTAACAAAGTCGTACAATAAGGTACACAAGTCTTGCCTTTGACGACAGACTGTAATAAACAAGCTAAGTATAAGAGCAAGGGTGTCAGCCATTATAACAATATGACGAGCGTTTGTGTGGATGACTTAAGCGAAGCACACAAGTGTGACTACGTTAAATTTCAGCGCTAAAACAGCGGCTACCCCATTAGAACCAGAGCCACTATAACAAAAAGACAAAAGCAAAATCCGTCTTCTGAAAACTATAAACTCGCATTGCTCTAAAGGCCACTTATCACTAACCTCGGTGAGCTCCAGTCGTTTGTGTACCACCTTGGATTGGTGCTGATAGGTTCCTGCATGGCCGTGCTCTCCGAGACTTCCGTCACCCACAACTCAAGTTCCCGGATGTCGCGATGGAAAACTGCGCTGTCCTGGATAATCCTCTCCAGTTGTGCCTGCTGTTCGGTCAACTGGTTCTTGAGCTCGTCAAACCTGTCTGGTATTTCCTTGACTTCCTGTCTCAGTGACGACACTTCCGGTGCTGACGAGTCTGCATTCAGTACCAGATTCTGGCCGAGTTTTACGGTCTGCTTCATGTCCGCTTCCCGAGATGCCATCAAGTTAAGTAAGGCCTAGTGGTTGTATGGAGATAAAAACAATGTTAACGAAACTGCTCTGCTTACGAAGTTGTTTTTGGGTTCTAAAAACCCGAACTTGAACATGTTGAGTGAAAGTTATTTTTAAATTATAGCCGATGGCAAAAACTAGCTAACGTGAATCCCATAAATGGATTTACAGGTTAAAATTTGGAAAACATGTCCTTTTGACCATGGCGTTGAACTTCGACTCAGTTTATATGGCTAACGCAGCAGTAATTGTCCAAGGCGTGGTCTCATATAGGGTGGTATGCGGTGCGTTTTTCTGATAAATGCCAATTCCAATCTGTTACCTTAGTGTTATTGAGCTCTTGCTTGGCTTTAATTATAGCCGATGGCAAAAACTAGCTAACGTGAATCCCATAAATGGAAATACAGGTTAAAATTTGGAAAACATGTCCTTTTAACCATGGCGTTGAACTTCGAATCAGTTTATATGGCTAACGCAGCAGTAATTGTCCAAGGCGTGGTCTCATATAGAGTGGTATGCGGTGCGTTTTTCTGATAAATACCAATTCCAATCTGTTACCTTAGTGTTATTGAGCTCTTGCTTGGCTTTATCGATGTTTGACCCAATGGCCTCCACAGGCGCAATGGCACCTTCTGCCCATGCGTACATGGCACGCACCGGTCTCTGCGCCTTATGATACTCAGCGGCAATCTCCTTTACATTGCTGATGTGATCCAATCTGTCCTTCAGGCGCAGCGTAACACTATCCCACAACTTGTTGACGTACTGTAATTGAGCCTCAACTACGTACACATCATCTGGCTGGCTGTTGATAACCTCCGCGGCGTTCTCTTTCACTTCCTCATAATCAGGTTTGTGGTCGTCGAAATCTGTATTCAGTGCTTCGACCTGCTCGAGTTGTTTAGCGATCATCTTTGTGTCGCACGAGACAGGACTCAGCGACGATACTTTCTTTTCCAAGTTAGTGAGCCAAACAACAAAGTCTTCTACTCTGTCATGATACTTGTAAAGCACGGGAGCTTTCTCTTCAATTTCACCCTGTCGTGTGTCAACCTTCTCTTTAACATCTGCCCATTTAGCTTTCATATCTTCAAACCGTGTTTCAAACGCGTCACGGTCAGGGCCGGGTTCAGCGTTTGCCAGGACGTTTTCCACTCGAGAAATCAGCTCGTCAGAGAGTTTGTCCAAGTCTTTGACATCGTCTTTCATAACCTAAACATAAACATGGAAGACAATTTCAAGAAATCAATAATAACAAACGTGATGATTTCATATGTTTCACCAAAAATTCGTTTACATGTGAATCACCTTTGTACGAGAATCTGTAGCGTTTGAACTAATACCCATGGCGTAGCCGCAGAGCGTGATGTTGTTTAGAAACTCTGATCACTTCAGCACTGAAACTGACCCTAAACACGAGAACCCCATTCCGAACATTAAGAAGAAATACAAGTTAACATCACGTTTTAAAATTGCATGGAACCGCGAAAATTGTGACCAAGAGTAACAAAGTCGGTTGAAATAGCGACACGGAACGGCCCAACATAACGTGACATTAACTTCTAAAATAGTCAGGGCTAAAGCAAATGTACCTCAAACTGGCGTTCTTGTTCTCTTAGCGTATCCTTCACCACAGAGACTGGGCGCATGCCGGCAAGCTGCTCTTCAATTCTGCTCAAGTCGTCGATAAACTCCGCGAATGTCACCTCAACATTCTGGCTGTCGATCACCGCACTCTGCAAACGAGAATGGCGCTGATCCACTTTAGCTGACAACTTATCCATCTTGGCCTGGCATGCGCTCAAGATGGTAACGATATCTATCACCATGTCCTCATCTTCTTTACTGTGTCCCATCATCCATTCGCCTTCCGTCTGTGCATTTCGCAGGAGGTGCGTCTTCTCTTGTATTACATCCTGCAACTTTTCAGTTTCCGCCAACTGCTCCTTGAGCTTTTCCGGCTCAGTACTGATTGGTTCGAGCTTCTCTATCATCTCATTGACAGTCTGAAACCAAACTTCGAGGTCGTTGATGTTTTCCCTGAATTAAGAGAATTTTATGAATTTGTGAGAAATCACGTGAAATAAATGTTCGACATACGTGGGATTACTAAAGATCGCGGGATTACTAGGATTCGACACAACTCCTAAAAAAAGCTCCGTTTATGCACTGCGATAGATTACTGAACAAAATCGGGATAGATTTTGCCAAAAGTAAAGTTCTTAAATTGCATTTTTTCAAAGAAAGTAAGCTGGGACGTGGGTTAGAATCTCCCTTCTTGCTTTTCTCACTCTAAAATGGGAATAACAGAAAGTACGAGAACTCGTCATTGTAACAAAGTGATTCATTACTAACGCCTTTGTTTCTTAAATTGTGTCTCCGATTAGTGGTTCTTAGTCTGCAAGACGATTCGACGCTCAAATATGGCCTCTCTTTCCTCATTAGAAGAAAAGACACTAGTCCAGAACCAAGATCAAATCACCCGCCTTACTGACACTCTTAACAAGCGCGGGGAGTTCTAGTACGAGATCAATATTCGCGTGTTCTCGCGTGTTTCGCGAGGGGGTCCTTTTCTTGCTTCCTACAGTAAAATACCTGAAGGGCACCAGATGCTGGTTATGTTTGTCCAGCTGCGCTTTGCGCTTCTCCAAGTGGTCTCTTGTGACGCGGAATCGCGTGTTTAAGGTGTCCACCTGGTTCCTGATGATCGCAGAGTCTGGGGCATCGTCTTCCAGAATATCGAGCAGATCCATTGCAACACTTTGAATCATTTCCAGCTCTTCTTCCTGATCAACAAAAGCGTCCAGGATCTCTGATATCATCTCTAGTTCCTCGGAGATTTTATCGGCATCCATAAATGATGTTTTGTAGGCACAAAGAACCATACCTGAGAAATGATTACATGTACGAATAATTAGGCCAGCCATGTCTGGCAGCCTCTGTAAAGGGAAATTATCTCGTAATTTCCCGTAATCTTAACAAACATTAGGGGCGCTTTCCATTCAACCAAAATTTTCGAGATTTCCAGTCCGAAATTGAATGGAACGAACAAAGTTCCGGGAAAAGTTTTAATTAGCGAAATTTTCTTGTTCCATTCGCGATAGATGGCGGTTTTAGTCCCCCCTATCGAGCGTGAGCTCACGTGGACAAGCGAAAAAACAATACGAAGCACCTCCAGCATGACAATCCACGTGACCTCGAATTCTGGGACGTGGTCGGACACGTTCCATTCGACCAGCGAAAATTCCGAAAATTTGTACCGGTGATTTTTGTGCAATGAAAAACGCCCTAGGTAATCACCGCTACAGACTCGTCCCACTTCCCCGTCCTCCCCTTGTTTGTGCGAAACGTCCTTCTTTTGGGGATTACGGTTGTTTAATTGTCTCTAAAATAAAGCTTGATTACTAGCACTTCTTTTATCTTTGCCTCCCGTGAGCCTGTCTATGACCTGTTCTTCCCGCATGGTCAAAAGCCGTCCAAAATACCTTACTATTGGGAATTAATTAAACAGTCATCATGGGAAGCATAGGACGAAACAATAAGTATGGCGATCCTGGTATACTTCCTTCTTCATTCTGATTTTTATTCACCTTAAATGTTTCTTTCATTTATTTTTTGTTCAAGCCAGTCGAGCATGCATTTAACGGTAGACTGTTTCAATCAGTCTAAGCTTAAGACTTGTCTTTTCAAAAAGCTTTTTTTTTTCGTTGTGATTATAATTTTGTTAAAATAGTGATTTAGTTCTATTGCTTAATTCTCAATTTTGTGAAGCGCCTGGAGCAGAACTGGATAGGCGCTATACAAATATGATGATGATGATGATGACGACGACGAATAACCAAACAGACGACATTGACCTTTACACTCACCTTGCACGACAAACGCCTCAACAGCATGAACTCGGTATGTGAAGTTTTCCAAGAGATGTTTAATCTTCTCCAAGTTGCTCGCCTTCTCATTGAGCACGTTTTCGAGAGCAGCGAAGCGATTCTTCACGTCTTGGACTTGTGAACCAACAATGTTAGCGTCTTCGGGGTGGAAGTCCAACAGAGAGCGTGCAAGATGATCTAAGTCGCTGAGAGAGCTTCGTTGCTGATCAAGCTCGCTTTCCATCTCTTTGAGAAGTTCCTCGTACTTCTGAGGTCCTTTTCTATCGCAAGGAACGTACTTCAACAAAGCTGTGTTCTTTTCAGCTGCAGACAACCAAGAGAGAATATTCTGTAGGCTTTCTCCGTACTCTTGTGCCACAGGTTCAATCTGCTCCAGCACTGATTTGCGATCTGAGGCATTCTTTTGAACTGCGTCCCATCTACTTTGAATTCGCGCCATTTTCTGTTCCACCCTGTCGCGCTCTTTACCAGGCTCTGTGGACTGAAGAACTTCTTCCGCTGACTTTTTAATAGCAACAAGCACAGGCTCATGTTGTTGGACGTCTTCAAAGACAGGCTGATGAAAACAAAAAGGAAAAAAAAAGTACGTATAAAAGAGCACTTTCTCGCGAAAATTATGTTCATCGAGAACTCTGGGCTTTTATTCATGCTGGGCTCAGAGCGATAATAGTCCGGCTGTTATTTCGCAAAAACCTAAACGGTGCATTTAACATTTAACATCCTCTGTGATTTTTATTTTTCATAGAAAGGGTTGATATAACGGAAAGGATCATCATGGTGATTCCTGATGAATCTTTCAAAATCAAATTTGAGATGGTTTCGTGGGAAACTCCTCGAGACACATTATGTAGGTCTTCGTATATTTTAGGTGTACAAGGATACGGTACACCTGCCGACTAGCCAACGAACTCAGATAAAAAGTGAAAAGTGGCCAGGAAATAGTCAACACAAAAATCCACAATAATATAGTAATTTTGCAAATTTTGATCTCTAACCACAACAGTTAAACAATTAACGAATCTAGACTTAATTTAAAAAAAGCAAAAGGTTAAAAACAATCGCACATCGTTCTCAAAACTTACCACGTGATCCTTCTTGAGTTCTCGGATGGAATCTGTGTCTGACGTCACGGAAGGCTGACATGAAAGCCTGTCTTCTGCAGCGTTTAACCAGATGATAAAATCATTCGACGCAGCCTTAAACTCCTTGGACTGCATCAGCGCGCATTTTAGAGCATTCTGTCGCTCGTTGTTAACAGCTATCAGCTCGTCCAGAGCTTCTTTTGACACTCGCACCCGAGCTTTCAACCTTTCTCCCTGTTCAGGTTCGCAATCACAGTTAGCATCCAACCAATCCGCAGCCTCCTGAGCGCTCTCTAGAGAGAAGCGATCATCTACAAGAGTCGCCTGCAGCTTTTCAGCTTCCTCTAGCTGTTCCTGTATTTCCTCTGGCTCGGCGCTGACGGGTGCAAGGTTGGAAATCTCCTCCTTAATCTTGGGAATGACGCGCTCGACTCGTATGGTGCTGGTGGTGTAGATCACAATATACTCAACAATTCTCTCCATGAGGTCTTCTCGCTCGTGCAGCTTAGTTTCCAGGGTATTAAACTTAAGGTGGACAGCAGCAGCTTTTTCCTGCCATTCAGGTGAGCCAGTCTTCTCAGTTAAGTCCTTTCCGTATTTATCAAGTTCCTTCAGCTCAGGTCTCCGATTATTGAGGAGCACAATGTATTTCTGCAGAAAATAGAAGAATTGTAGGTGCAATGAACATTTTCCATTGTCCCCATCAGAACGTATTCACACAAAAAGAAAAAGAGAGAAATACAAAGTTGCTCTGCATTAACCTGATTTTAACTCAAGACTTGCATGCTCCCGAAGAAAAACACAAATTTCTGTTAAATTGTCTCACTGTTAATCAATACGAATAACTGACCCTCGTGCCTTAACGTTCTCGAGCGGAAAACATACAAGCGAACCTCTAAGCAGAAAAGGAGGCCGTTAGTAGTAAGTAATAGTTTATTTAACCACGTAAAACACCAAGGAGCCGGGGGCTCGTTATAACGTGTACGTGAACTAAAAATACTACAGAAAGTATAAACAAAGTAATAATAATAATAATAATAATAATAATAATAATAATAATAATAATAATAAAAATTCGTACACTATTTACAAAATAAAATTAATCAATAAAATCTAAAAATATTCTATAAATTATTAACTATCTATCAATAGTTATAGACATAATTTAATTTAATTTAATTTAATTTAATTAAAGACATAATTTACTTGCGCCCGTGGGTGAGACTTTTAAACAGGAGAAAAGCGGTATAAAAGGATCGTTGAACGGGACAAATAGGACCTTTTAATGGATATGAAGTCGCCAATGAACGTCTACCTGTTGAAACCATCAACGAAACGTGCAACCATATCTGACATCAAACATGTACCTACCTTAACCTCTGCAAGATCTTGCTTGGCTTTCTTCGTATCCAAAACCAACTCGTATTCAATGGATACAATCTGCTCGATCTCAACGAGTGTTTTCTCTGTCACGCGAAGCACGACTTGGTACCGATGAATCTCTTCCTGGACATTCTCCAGTGTCTGCAGGCGGTCATTAACCTTGGCGCATAACTCTTCCCAGCGTTTGTCGATAGCGGTCACCTCCTCCTCCAGCACAGACAAGTCGTCTGTTACCTCCTTCTCACTGCACAGGTCTGTGTGGTTGGTGGAAGTGTCTTTGAATGACTCGTGTTCTGGCTTGTGCAGGAGGATCTCGTGCTGCAGAGTCTGTCAAGAACAACATGACACACCTTAAATTATGTGGTGTTTAAGTAAAGCATCCTGGTAAGTGTAGAACTGAAAGGATGACGAGTGTGAGTGCACACAAGCATGTTTATACGACGAATTTACGCGCGGGGGAGGCGGACTGGATCTATGGCACTTCGCAGAGAAGCCAGTATGAAAGTGCACCTTCAATTGAACCCAGCGAGGCCAGAATGGAAGTATAAAAAAGTACTTAATGGAAGTAGGTTTTATTAGGCAAAAGTCTTTACAAATGACTGTTCCACCTAGATTAGCTAGTGCTATTTGCGGATCAGTCTAGTTTGTAAATGTTTTTTGCTTATATATTTGGAATTAAGTGTGTTTAAGTCAAGCCTCTTTTGTAAGCAAAGAACGGCTCTCTCTAAAGCACCAATGCAAAAAGTAAAACTATACAGCTGTAATGAAAAGGTTAACATTTGGCGCAATAACTAAACAGTATCTTGAACATATTTCAGAGCTTTAGTTGGGTTGGACTGCTGACATGACTGTGACATGTTACGACATTGGTGTTCAATTCAGAGCGCTCAACTGGTCGTCATGTTTTGAGTCCATATCTTAAATTTTGAGTTTATACTTCCATTCTGGCCTCGCTGGTTTCAATTGAAGGTGTTTTGTCATTATCATTATCATTTCTCGATTTATAACAGCGTTCTCTGAAAGTCTATGTGGGCATCTGGCCTCCTTCCGTGACCTGAGGTGTCATTGTTATTGTTATTGTTAGTCCAAACTTACCTCCAGTAGCTCGAGTTGTTGTATGGCGCTCTCTTCATCTTCCGGTATCTTCTCACAATCTTTTAGCCGCTCCTCTGATTCAGAAAGCCAGTTAGTCAATGGTTCGGAGCAGTCAACGTATTTGCTGGCAGAAGGCTCCACTTCTTGAAGTTTTGCGCCGCGCTCGTTTATCTTATCAGAGAGTTCGTTCCAACGTCTATCCAAGTCTTCAAGCTTTTGTTCTAACTTCTCCTTCTCTGCTCCTGGTCTCATGGTTTTTAGCACTTCTTCGCCCTTTTGCATGACGTGCTCGTGGACCGGCTTGTGGTGATCAAGATCTTTTTCAAGTACCTATGGAGACACAGTAGCCTTGAGAACGTAACATTTAAAACTACACCCGAGTGTGTTCTTTCACTGCGAGATAGCGGTTTTTGCGACGATTTCTGATTTAACACTTCTTTGACGATCTGTACATTTTCCCGTTGTGCTTGTCTTCTAAATCCTCACACGGTGCAACCACACAGGAATGTTAGTCCCGTTATGGCCGATCTTGTTACAAGAGGTCTTTCAGAATGGAATGGAGTATTTCAAAGGGTCAAAAACTTTGTAGGTTGAAATAGAGGTAGAAATAACGGGGTGGTTGTGTTAATGGGCGGAGTGACATGCTATAGATTGAAGAAAACTAAGAACAAATTGGTCACAAACCTGCAACTTATCCTGCTGATCAACTATGACCTTATGCCTGGCAGACAGAGGTCCTTGTATGTTGAGCCGATTCTCAGCAGCCGACAGCCAGTTGCTGAGTTCGTCCGCAGAATCCCTCAGTTCCTGATTCTGTAGCAGTGCTGTCTGTAGTTCGGATTGCCGCGCGTTCAGAGAGGAGATTAGCTCGTTCAATGGTGTCTCTACCTTCTGGATCTGTTCATCAATTTCCTTGTTTATGGACGGATCGTCGCTGCTAAGTTCTTTGATTTTATCAGCTAAACTCTTGGCATTTTCTAATGAGGCTACGTTCTCTTGCACTTCCTCTTTCACGTCCTGTAGATTACCACAAAAGCAGAAGTCGAAGAATTAATGTAATGCGTTACGTACACGCAACTATTTGTACTTTACGGTACTGGACATTGCTGTTGTCTTTAAACACGAAACGACTCTGTACAAGATTTGATTCTACTTGGAACACTGATATCTAGTTTAAACCTACTGCGAAATTTGTTTAGAAACCGGCTGAGTAAAAAGGACGAATTCATTGATCTTCTTGACAATATTTAATACCCCTGACGAACGTGTGTAAAAAAATAACTTTCACAATTGAAATGAAAAACTCTTTAGTTATTGTTCAACTGGATACAAAGTCAGTGACGCTAATCCTTCCATACCAAGTCCAGAGCTTGTACTGTGTGACGATTAATATATCACGGATAACTTGAGCAAAAAGTAGGGTCACTAGACAATTGAGAACAAACCTGTAATTTATCCAACTCTTTCCTGATTTCTTCCGGTTCACCGCCTGCAAGCTCCAAGGCCTCGACATGTTCCTTTCCTTCGGGAAGCCATTTATCCACTTGCTCTATCAATTCCAGGAAGTCTCCGTACAGCTGCAGACTTTTCGCCACCTTGGATCGGCGCAGCCGGAGACTGGAACTCAGGTCACGTTGTTTGTGTTTGACTTTGGCCACCTCAGCTTGCACTTCGGTCCCAGGCTCTGACTGAATGTCCATGACCCGGAGAAGCTTTTGACTAGATTTCCTTATAAGGCGAACGTGTTTGTTGCTTTCTTCCATCTCCTTGATCATCGTCTGTTGCAAAGAACAAAGTATAACGCATGAAAGAGGCACTTGCTACTTTTACTTCCTATTCAGCAATCTTGAAAAAACCTTAAGCAAAGGCCGTGTTGGCAATGAAATTAAATTTTGTGGCAATCGAAAGGAGACTCCCTTGACCTATCAGAAACAAATCAATATTTTAGTCATATTAGTTCAATATCCATTGGTGCTACCCTTATTTTGCGGACAAGTGTGAAACGCGTTAAAACTGGTCTTTGTTTGCAGAACTATACAAATTTTATAAGGTTTGTTCGCACTTTCTGCAAGTTTAACATACTTTTTTTTAACAAATTGTATTGATTTTTTAAGCCATCTGTTTACGGTTGAGTACACAAAATCGAAACCATTGATATTCACTGTAACTTTCCCAACTAACAGCTTCATTTTATTCTTCCACTTACGTCAACTTTGCCAAGCTCGTCTTCACCCTTGCTCAAGTCCACAGGGGCCTGGGCCTCAACCGAGCCTTCAACCGCCGAAAACACCTCTTGGACAGGTTCTAGCTGAGCCTTGTATGTCTGCAGATGCTCCAAAGCACTCCTCAGGTCCTGTTCACGAGCTTGAAGTCTGTCTAACACGCCCAACATTGGTGTCTGAACTTCACTTAGCGCCTTGTTTACCTCAGTGGTGGCTTTGAGGTCGTCTTTCTTCTCAGAGCAGATGGTTGTAGCAGCAACTTCGGCAGTTGATAACACAGCCATCTGGGCATTGGCTTCGCGCTGGAGTTCCTATAAATAATAAAAAGAACTATTGTTTAAGTTTGATTTCAATCAGGTCTCGCTTGGAAATAGCTAAAACTACAAGAGTCATTAACAAGGTATACCGCCCTTCTTTTCACATTCCTAAAGAGCAACCATTCAAATAAAGGGTTGCGCTATCGAGCAATATTTTCCCGTGGCACTTCTTATACTATATTAGTTTGTTCCCACTTTTGCATTTGTGGATGAAACCCTCAAGAGACACCATTCAAATATACTGAGCAATTCTTTAACGGGGTTGCGTTTAACACACTTTTCGAAGTTGGTTCTTAGTTCTGAGAGTGTGGATAAAGCGTGAAGATCAGACTACTTAAACAAAAGCTTCTGATCAGTAATATACTGTAGTGCTGATTTTGAACTCGTAAAGGGTGGATCTAAATTTAAATTCTATGGACGAAATTCTGAAAAGTCACCATTCAAACGACTTTCCTGTAGTTCGGTTTACTATACTCTTCAAGCTGGTTCTTCGTTCGAAGCGTGTGGAAAAAGCCGCAAAAATACCGACTAGTACAACCCAGAAGTGCAGTCTATTTTTAAGACCATGCCAGATGAAATTCTTCCACGATAATTCAAAGGACACCGTAATCTATCTCACCTGTACTTCTGCCAACTGCTTGCTAATGACCTCTGCATCGTTGTGTATGGGTTCCAAACCATCAAATCTCTCGAAAACATTGTCTAGGTAGCCTTGCAGCTCTCCAGTAGCTGTAACAAATGTTGTTAACTCGTTCACGACTCTTTCGAGTTTCTTCTGTTGATTGTTAGTGTCCCTACGGAGAGAACTACACCGCTGACTGAGCGCAGACACACGCTGTTTGATGGGCATGAGATCGAGGTAATCTTTGTCTTCTTCCTTGATCTGATCGCTGACTAAGGCCAGCTGCGATTCTAAGCTGTTGACGTCTTCTTGAATGGCCTGTGAGGAATAACGAAAAGTGTTCATCTTCCATGCTATCTGTTAATTGATAAAAGCTCAACCAAAACGAATTAAGTTATGGAAACAAAAGCGTTCTCGAACAACAGAACTTCATAAACTGTTAAACATTCCCAATGATATTCTTATTGCTGCTTTCAACTCATATCTTAAATTCATTTTTACAGTCTCGGGGGTGGTATCAAAGGTTAATCTAAGAGAAAAGACAAATTTATCAAAACCCCGATAGTGCTCAACAAAATACTACTCGCCAAAGATCTTTTTGTTTTCCTACTAAACTATACCTTGACGTTTTCCAGCTTCTTTTTGCCAACGTCCACATTTACTCCCTCAAATTCACAGTCCTCTAGTCGCCTTTCCACTCTGTTCAGTTCGTTTTCCATAGGCAGTAACAAGCTCCGGTATTTCTTTACCACCTGTTCAGCTTTGGACACTTGCTTGCGTCTTTCAAGGTAAAACTGGTTTACTTCACTCCATCTGTCAATCATGTCTTTGACGTCACTTTGTACCTGTGGCACGCCCTCTGAGACGGACATGTCTTGGCAGCTTTCCAGCAGATCATCGGAGCTGTCCACCAGTGAGCGGTAGATTGGGCGATGGCCCTCGATGTCTTCTTGCACAAACTGCTGCAGGTACTGTTGATTCAAGCAACAACTATTAGAAGATCACCTTTGACCACAGAAAGAAGTTACCAGCTCGCTTTCGTTTACGATAAATTAAACAAGAAGTTTAACACCTTGAACCATCGATCATCGAGAGCGCGATTCAAGTCCAGGGCAAGGATTTTGATGGATACGTGAACCTATGCTAGATAAATTACTTGTTCATTTAAAGACGTTAACCCACCTTAACAAAGGTTTGCTCTCTGGTCAAAGAATGCTTTTCACAGACAATTGTTGCGTGACAATCTGCTACCATCTGTTCAGTTTCGGCTAACCACGGCAGGAGATCACTGGCTGATTCCGAGTATTTCTGAGCCAGCGGTACAACTTCTTCAAGCTTTTCTTGTCTTTCTACGGTGCTGTAATACACTTCCGTCCAGCGGCTCTCGAGGTCATCCAGATCCTTTCGAAGAGCTTCGCGTTTGGGGCCCACTTCGGTCTTCTCCAGGACTTCACGGCCATGTTTGAGGAGCTCGTTGAAAACAACCTCTCTGAAAGTGATGTCCAGGTAGAGAACCTAGAAACGACACCGAACCATTTTTGACATGTCAATAAGTCCGGCTTTTTGGCCACGTCCACCTTATATATCTGCATTTGCTATAAAGCAAACGCTTGTTTTCAACGTAAACGCGTGTTGCAAATGATCAAGACAAGAGAGAATAGCCAACATTTTTCACAAAGTTTTAAGTACATACTACTAAACAGATACAATAATTACCTCGTGGTCTTCCTTCTGCTGCAGCGCAACCTCGTAGATCGCACTGATTGGCTGTAGCTGGGAGATAGTTCTTTCATAATCATTCAGCTGATCCTGTGCTTCGCTAAGCGACAGTTGGAAGTCCTGGCTCTGGATGACAATGTTCTGCAGACGCGCCTGCCGCTGCAGCACTTTTGAGTGAAACTGTTCAAAAGGTTCTTCCACAGAGCTGAACTGGTCTCTGACCTCTGCGACAAGGGTGGGGTCGTCCTTTTCTGTTTCCGCGACGTAGTGCATGATTTCTTCAAGCATTTCAAGCTTAGTGCGATAAGTTTGGAATTCCTCATTGAGAGCCTACAGGAAAGAAGTCAAACATTTTCGTTCATTCACTGAAGAATAACACACACATAAAAAAATCTATTTTACATTTCTTTACCGGAATGACGTAGAGCAGGAAACATGTTCAGAGTAGGGTTCAAATGGCAACTTTTCATCGTTTCAAAAGTTTAACAAAAGGTACGCTTTGAAGCCTACACAAAGTATCTCCTGTGCTGCTACGAGTGCAACCCCGAAAGCCTTCACAGTTATGATGAAATATACTAAAAATCCAAACAGATTCACACAAGACAAAACTGAAAACCTAAACTGCACACAAAGGTCAAAACACTTTAAATCGATCGTCAATCAATTAAAGTAGCATCTCATTCGACACTGGTCTGACGATGACAAGCTAGTATTGGCAGACAAGTATGGAGAACGTCATACATCATAAATTGTTTTTGTTATTCTTTAACATTTGAACTCATTCCAACCTTCCCTATTTTAGACCATCACTTCTTTGGTAGAGAACTTGTCTATTAAAGCAGGTCTTTAAATAGAGTCACCTTGCTCTATCGACAAGGCCAATACTAAATCGAAGAATTTTGTTTTCAAATCGTTCTCGGACACCAAGGAAACGAAGAGGAACACGAGCTATATATACTGTCTTTGATATAATAGCTACAACCTACAAAGCAATATAAGAAACCACTTTAGGCTCTTAGATATTGCAGTTCATGGACGAGTTCCCGTCTGACACTGACGTCATTAATTTCACTATGCGAATTCAGAAACCTTGAAATCTTTGAACCACCTTTAACAGGTGGAACCGCAGGAAATGGAGAAAACAGAAAGTGATAAAGCAACGTGTCCACGCGTCCATCGATCGACTTCTATTTGCATCCCTAAATAGCTTAACAACGCCATCTACAAACGCCAAACTTAAGCCATATTATATTCACAATGAACAGCACTAACGGACAGTAATAGTAAATAGATTTATTGGAATGGTCACGCTTTTGAATTTCATGCATGGACTCGAGACTCGAGACTCGAAAACAAAGTACGCACAAGGAGTTCGTCGAAAGATGATTCAATTGAATGCTCACACTTCACAAGTTCATCTTGAGACCAGCAAGTTATAAGCAACTTTTCCAGCGTAATAAATAGCACCTTAGGAAATTAGTCCTTGGATTGATTATCCTTAAGTTTTTATGATTGTCTTCAGTATAAAAAACAAAATCAACAACGACATTGTTCAGCATGCATTGCCAAAACCACGGGAAAGGTCTTCCAAGTCAGTTATCATATTTGAATCGTTTTCACTGTAGGATTCAACTACCATCTTTACTAAAATACCTAGTAAAGACTGCAGTTAAAACCGATTTAATGAGGAATACAAGCCATGTAATTAAACGCTGAAATATCTATAGACATACCTTGGTGCTGGCCAGTTGGGACTTGGCCTTGTCGCTGTCTTCACTGACTGGTGACAGCCGACTGATCTTGTCTAACATCTGCTCCAGCCAAACTTCCACTTCATGATGAATCTTCATGAACATGATCACCTTTTCCACATGCTTTGTTAATCGAACCTATTGACATTAACGTCAAACCAATAATTGTCAATAATGACCACCAATCAAACATCGACGTAAATGTTGAAGTTGACATGAACGCCACAAAAACACAATAACTTTGACAATTCGTGATCTGGCATTCAAAGTACAAGACCGGACGTCTACGTAACTCAAGACAAAACAAGGAAGTGGCACCTCTGAATACTTTCAATAAATATTAAAAAGCAATACCAGCTTTGTCACTTACTCCGAAAACAACACATCCCTACCGCGGGCGCACGGATATAACTTAATTTCGAAAAGAAGAAACCTCGTTGATCAACCTTGTTGAGTTATCTAGATACGATTTTTCAGCCGGAAAAATAAATAAAAGTCACACCCTCAGACGGTTCTTTTTCTGTCTTCCACCAGTTCCTAATATCTCCAGTCTCGCATAGGTTCTCGTTCAATCTTTGTTTACATACTGGAAAATCTGTGATTCTTACACAGTCAGAGAATGTTCTGTTTCTAAGTTTTCACCACTAGTTTGGTAACCGTAATAACAGAACACCGTGAACAATTTTAAAGGGAAAACAAGCTGCCTTTTGACTTTGGCACCAAATTTTTCTTTTCCGTTCTTTAGAGAAGAAACATCACTCCTTCAATGCGGACTTTTTCAGACGTCTTTTTTTCGAGTCCTCTCACCTTCTGTCGTTTAAGCTTGTTGACATTCATGTCATATTTCTGAGACACGGTGGCTAATTCCTCTGCTAAATCTACAGCCTGTTCAACTCGGGGAGGACCCGACATTTCCACCACCTCGAGGTCCGCTTTCTGTTCTTCAAGGGTGACGATGAGCTCCTGCAATTTAAAGGAGAGTTTAGTGATACTCAATGCATTTTTTTTAATTGGGGTTACTCAGTTAAATTATCGGTACTTTTGGTGAGAGTTCTTTAACGTTGCAAAATTGATAACAGTTATTTTGAAAGTTAATTGTAGAATAAAGTAAATATTAGTTTAACCTCACAATATTTCGTCTTGGTAAAACAAGTCTAACTGGTTTTTCTAACACTAAGAGTCAACTGCGCGTAAAAGACATTTCATAAATGTAGGAATTCGTTCACTACTACGGAAACCAAAGTTTACTCAAACATCAACAAAAAGAGCAAATTAGACAAAGGCTGAAGTTGCAGTGAAAATTAAAGCAATCTACCTCCATCGGGTTAACGACAGAAGACAAACTACAGATACTGACTTGCCACAGCGACCTCATTTAAAATAGAACAACCACATACCTCGACCCTGTTTAATTCTTCTTTGCCTTTCTCCGCATCCAGTCCGATCGCAGGCTCAGACTCGAGATAACTGTCAACCTGGACAAACGTCTGCTGCACGGGTTCCAAAGCTTTCTGGTATAGCCCCACACTCTGCTCTGCCATTCGACTCTGCTTCTCCATATCAAAGTTGGCTCTACACAGCTTGTCATAGCGCACATTGACATCTTGTACCTCATCTATGATGTGTGATGTGTCTACACTCAGGGAATTTTCTTGACAGAAGTCCAGCAAGGCTTTTGAAGCCATGTTCACAACTTTATGAACACCTCTGTGGCTTTCTACTCCTTCCAAAAACACCTAATATGCAATCATGGAAAAGGAAATGGGAAATGAAATACAAAACATATTCGACTGTGTCGCATGTAAACAGCCACTATTTCCATGCATTTGCGATACACTGAGTATACTTTGAGATAAATCGTACCCAGGCTGACTCTTGCTTATCACCGTTCGGCCACCCAACATAAGGCCATCCTCATGTGGCTTTGTTTCCTATTGATGTCCCGCTAACTTGTGTTCATTTAGTCATTTAAATATAAAACTGTTGGCAAACTTGTAATGTCTTGAGACTCCGTTAGGCAACCTAACACAACTTAATTCAAATACGGTAGCCACCCAAACCTTTTACAAACGTCGTTGACAAAAGCAAAGTCCATCAACATTGCAAGGAAAGGTTTCAAATATCGCGCCACATGAATTGCATAACCTTTATTTACAGCCGGTAAATGGTTTAGCGAGTTGCTACTAGGTGAGATTGCGATCTACAACTTTGTAAACTGCATGATCTTTGGCAAGTCGTTTACACACATTTACAACAAAAGCGAGACGTCTGCAAATTACCTGCGTATCAGCTTTTTGCTGTGCAGCACTCTCTTCGTCACGTGGTACTCTTTTCAGTGCCTCCATTTTTTCCTCAGCGCCATCCAAATAGGGCAAGAATGCGTGCAAGGAATCATGGTACTGCTCTGCCAGAGGCTGGATCGAGTCCAAAGTGTCTTTCCTCTCGGTGGATTTTTCAGTCAGGGCTCCAACGCGTCGCGCTATGTCTGTGAGCTTGAACTTGAGTACGTCACGGTCTGGTCCATAAGGCATTGATTCCAGCATTTTGTTAGCATTGCTTTCGACTTGTTGAATCACTGGTTGTTGGCTTGCTATCTCTTTACAAAGTACCTAAGGAAATTTGTCTCCACATAAGCAACATTCAAAAGAGATGTTTTCTATGGTAATAGTGTGCACTTAAAGCACTTCTGCATCTGAATTTTCTACTTTACCCCACCTGTCATCCTTGGCAGTCGAGGGATTGTAACTGTTTTTCAATAAAAAACATGAAACTTCAAAAGGAGTCTTAAACCCAAAGGTGAAGACAGCCGTCTACGGTCTCTATTCTTTTTGTACAAACTGCTCACATGGTCTCAATATTTTGAGGGTTTTTTTAGGAATCCTAAATCCCAACCATTGTCAGTATGTACACAGACAGCTAATAAATGTGCGCATGCGTGCAATTTGATAAGGAAACATGCGTTCACAACCAACGAAACGAATAATTTATAATAGATAAGGTCAAGCAAACAGCTCGGAGATAACTAACCTCTTGATCATTTTTCTGTCTGTTAACTTTGTTAGGCTGCAGTGCAATCGGTTCCTGCCGGCTGAGTGTCCGCTCCATCTCCACCAACCAGCGAATGACATCAGCAAGGGAGGTGTCCAGCTCCTGGGTCTGAACAAGTCTCACCTGGAGCTGTCCCTCACGCTCCACCACAGCAGCGTACAGGATCTCAAATGCCTGCTGCAGAGGATCGAGCTTGGTGGCCACCACTGAGTCTACAGTCGGTTCCTTGGTGCACACTTCCACCAGTCTGTGACCGCTGTCTTCAGCGGACAGCAGAAGGGGCTTGTTTTTCTCCAAGGCTGCATGTAAGTCCTGCAACAAAATTGTGTTGACGATAAGTGTGGTTCAAATACCTACGAGACAGGGAAAATAACTATTTCTCCCAAGCTTGACCTTTGAGGTGAATTCATATCAGTCAAATACTAATACAAAGATTGCGAAAATAGCTCGGAAATAATTAATTTTACCTAGCATAATCACAGTAAGTAAATATAAACACCGTCACACTGTGAAAATGACCGACTACTTCTGTGTGGACGAGAACACTGAGTTTAAGGAAAATACCCGAACATACTATGCGACAAAATGAACCCAGCTTAACAGATATTGGAACATCCTCTGAGTGTTTAATTTGACCGAGCCAACAAATTGCAATTCAAGAATAAAGACTCAAGACCTCTTGACGTAATAAAAAACTAGAAACTTGAGAAAACCACTCACAACCATTTAATCCAACTAATGCAACACATTATTCTGCCTTAGCACACCAGTTTCTCGTAACATATTTGGTCAAACAACAATCAAGCGTGACTTGCCTCAGCTTCTGTAAGTTGTTCCTTGATTTCAAGAGGATCAGACGCAATTGGTTCAAACTGCTGAACCGCAGTGGCCACTGACGGCAGCCACGATTCAAACTCCTCCACAGCTCCCTGGAACTCTTCCGCGTTCGCGATAACCTGCAAGTTAGTAAACGAGTGGGTAAACAGGGCGTTCATCCACTTTATTCCTCAATTCATAATATTTCATTTCTAAATTCGGAATGCAGTGTTTTAGACGACAGGGTTGACATTGAGCAAATAAAAGAAGAACAAGAAAGGCGGTCATAAACTTAGGGCGCGCTTCTTTGGAACCATTCCGAGATAAGGGCCTGATTACATGGCGTATTTCAGCCCGGGCTGAAATTTCGCCCTGCCCTAGGGGTTGAAATTTTGTTGGGATTACACTCCGAATCTCAGCCCGGGTTGAAATTTCATCCTGGGCGTTAGGCTGTCCCACCCCACCTCATCCCTGGTCTAGGGGGTGCTGGCCCTGTAATCAGGTCCTAAGAATACTCAGAACAGACAGCAATCGCGTTCCTTTTTTCGGAACCAATTGAATAATAGTCTTTGAATTCTGCTGCCGATAGGGGAATTAACAGATAGCATAAAAGTTCTTTTGGGAAAGTTTTGGCGGAAAAATCGTGTCTGGGCCGTTAAGCCCGTGACGTGGAATTCAGACATTCGGCCCAGGTTACTGCGTGGTGGAGTATTCTGTTTTCAGAATGCGTTCTTTTGGAAAACCATACTCTGCGTATTTCTTTATCCAGAATAGGAAGAAACAGAATAGCTGAAGAAAGTCTGCCATGCTTGCTACCTTTTGCTCAAATCCAAATAGAGCGAAGTCGATTGTCTTCCCGAGGTTTGCCGTCCTCGGTAGCCGCCGCGGATTGCTCGCTGCTAACGAAAAACGAAAGCTTCTGGCGCAAACACTCACCATTTCCAGTTTCATCTGCTCTTGCTCCAGACGATCAAGTATGTCTTTGTAGGTGGCGTTAAGTTTGGCAAGTTGATCTTGTATCGGCGCCGAGTTCACCAGCCGATGATCCGCGTCATGTACTAGCATGTCTCCTGTCCTGTTCAAATCCATCAGCTCTTGCTTGGCGTTCTCCAGAACTGACAGCAGCGTCTGACAATTTCATGTGGAAAAAAATTGTCATATTTTTTGGTGATAACAGAAGCAAAAGCAGCCCTTTAAGTGACACTCTCACAAAACAAACAAACAAACAGAAGCAAAAGCAGCCCTTTAAGTGACACTCTCACAAAACAAACAAACAAACAGAAGCAAAAGCAGCCCTTTAAGTGACACTCTCACAAAACAAACAAACAAACAGAAGCAAAAGCAGCCCTTTAAGTGACACTCTCACAAAACAAACAAACAAAAGCAAAAGCAGCCCTTTAAGTGACACTCACAAAACAAACAAACAAACAAACAAACAGAAGCAAAAGCAGCCCTTTAAGTGACACTCTCACAAAACAAACAAACAAACAAACAAACAGAAGCAAAAGCAGCCCTTTAAGTGACACTCTCACAAAACAAACAAACAAACAGAAGCAAAAGCAGCCCTTTAAGTGACACTCTCACAAAACAAACAAACAAACAAACAGAAGCAAAAGCAGCCCTTTAAGTGACACTCACAAAACAAACAAACAAAAGCAAAAGCAGCCCTTTAAGTGACACTCACAAAACAAACAAAACAAACAAACAAACAGAAGCAAAAGCAGCCCTTTAAGTGACACTCTCACAAAACAAACAAACAAACAAACAAACAGAAGCAAAAGCAGCCCTTTAAGTGACACTCTCACAAAACAAACAAACAAACAGAAGCAAAAGCAGCCCTTTAAGTGACACTCTCACAAAACAAACAAACAAACAAACAAACAAACAGAAGCAAAAGCAGCCCTTTCCATCCCGAGTTTTGCGAGGTCATGATGGCAGCGTGAATTAAACCAAAAACGAAGCAACTAATTAAAATGGTGAGGTTTTCAAATGTACACGCAATCTATCCCTTCTTTCCTGTTATCTCATTGAGTTTCGCTGCGAAATCTTAGTCATGCGCAAGAAAGCTCAATGCATATGGTCTACATTACAGCCCCACGGGATCAATGGATGTTCTACGCCATTCTCGTTAGTCGATTCAGGGGAGGTACAGTATTTCGTTTAACTTTTCAACAAGCTGAGATCGCAGACTCGGCTTTTATTAAACGAAGTCAACAGTCATTTGAAAACTTGCGAAGGCAAAAGTCGTCCTTCGATTAAAACAAACCCAGCAAGGAAGTATTATCAATGTAAAGAATTTCCGAGAGAAAGCTTCTGTGCCCCACTCACCTTTAACGTGTCTCTATTGGCTTTAGCTTTGTTCACATCAGCTCCCGGTGAACTCTGGGCAGCCAAAGCGGCTTCTGCGCGTTTCAGCAAGTCGGTTAACTTTTCGACAGCTTCTTCGTACAGCTTCATTTGCTTTTGAGTGCTGTCAATCACGTCTTTCTTGTGATTCACAACAGTTGTCATGACCTCCCAGCGATTGGATACCTCTTGGTTGAGCATTTTAAGGGGCTCCAAGCCGTCGGTGATGTTTGTCGCACTACAAGCGTTGTTCAAGGCTGTAGCCGCTGACAAGAAAAACTCAAACACCGGCGCGTGGTTGACGATGTCTTCATGGAGAGCCTTCAAAAGAAAATATTAAAATTTGTATATTTGCAACAGAGGACTGATTTCAGAACTATTGGAAGAGGAGCGCCAATGGTGTAGCTTGTTTCTAAGTTACACTTGAAGATTGTGAGGCGACTACAAGGTGACCGGCGAGAAATCTTTGTTTGAAGAACCTCCTTTAAATTTCTGGCATCTAATCTTCAGCAAAACACAATGGAACCAGCGCAAAAATATAATTGAAATTAGAATAACTTTTTCAATTAACAAAAAAGTAGTTTTGATTTGTTCATGGCATAAACAGATAATTTTCATTCTTTTGTAATGAAAATTAAACTCGTAAGATTCATGACACCTTTTGAGAAGAAGCATGGAACATGTAACAACTGGTGTAATTAACAGCTCGTGATTTAGAAGCATTTCTTGCCGTATGTGAAAGATACGCTGAGAAGTTTTTTTCCTGCAGTGAGGTAGCAATCCATTATGGCCCCTACGTTCATCTTGATCGAGAGTTGCTACTAAACCGTCGCCGTTGGCTGATGGGATAACCACCTGCTCCCGGAAAAGTGTCGGTTGAAGTTACAGAAACCAAGTTTGAAACTGCCTGTTGTCCTTATGCTCCCTAGATACGTACATACTTATCCTCTCCCCGTCGGGGCTTTTCAGGGATCGGACGTCAGCCTGTAAAGGCGCCTCTGGCTGCCGCTATCAGTCCATATTTAATCTCACCCACCCATCCAACACACACACGAATGTCAAAGACAGATGAAAAGTAGAGATAGACCACTACACCGGGAACTACGTCCCTACTCTTATCGAACAGTGTGTGGGTTCTTTAACGTCCCACAGATTATTAAGTACAAGTGTTGTGAGACGGGACCTACGGTTTATCGTCCTTATCCGAGAAGACTAGAAAGTCTAACCATTTGTAGATGTTATTACAAAGGCAGGACTTTTCTCCTCAATTATTTAAAGATCCCAAGTGTCGGTCCGGCCGGGGTTTGAACCTGCGACCTCACGCACGCTAGTCCGGTGCTCTACCACTGAGCTAACCGGTCGGCGGTTAGCTCTGAGTTAACCGGTCGGCGATTAACTCCCTAGTCTGGCGGACAAGGTTAGGAGAAACTGCTGCCAACTAAACAAAGCTTAACACTTACCGATAGCGTCTTCTGCTGATTGCCCAAGCTGACTGTATCGCAGGGGACTGGCGCCAGGTTAATGACCTTCTGTTCCGTGTCCCTAAGCCACACGTTCAACACGCGGAATGCGTCGTCATAATTCTGCGCCAGAGGAAACACACGCTCGATAACTACATGTCTATTGTCGCTTCTGACTCTAACACCGTTCCACAGAGTGCGTGTTGCCAGCACACGGCTCTCGAAAGCTTCCTTCTCTGGAGCAGGCTCAGCTTCGGCGAGAAGACTCTCTGCTGCTGGGAAGAGGTATTCAGAGATCGGACGCAGACGGCCAACCTCACGGACAACCACCTTAAACAGAACAGAATCAAGATATATCATTTAAATGAATGTGAATATATGAGAATCACATTGACATGCGGATTAAACAATGGAGGATGTGAAAGATCACCGAAGTTGGGGACGCTACTTGAGCAGGCTTTTCAGGCTGCCTTTTCCCCGCTGCTCAAGAAACGTTCCCAACTGCGACGTTCTTTCGCTTCTTCATTACATCACTTCCTTATTTACATACCACGACTGAAATGCTCTTCGAGTGTGCTATACCTACACTTGTTAATGTCTACGTACGAAAAGCGAGTACACGTCTGCTGTACCTATGTCTCTTTAAGAGACACGTGTTATGTGTTTTACCATTATTTAGCTCATCCGAAGCAAAACCAAAGCGATTTCCACTGCGGAATGTTTTTGTTCCATAGTCCGATCAGCATACCGTAAAAGCTCTGTTAAGCCCCCAAGGGGCTTATTTAATTTCAGGCGTCATTAACGGGAGACTTATTAGACACGGGGGCTTAATATAAAGGCGAGGAGGGGGAGTCGTTTCAAAACACCCCGTTTTCGTGTTGAAACAGTATTTGTACAAAACTCGGAACAACTGCAGTGAAATTTTATTTTTTAATTTAGTTAAATGTTGTTTAACAAAGTTAACCGCCACGAGCTTAGCAGGCACCTCTGGCCAGCGGTAATCTGTTCAAGTGCAGGCTCACATGGTTCGTTGCAGCTACGTTTTTTCCTTCAGCTCGTGTTCTTGTGATTTTCTAGCGGTCTTCTACAAGCATGCAGCGTTTATCATTTGGCACTTCTTAGCGGTTTCTTCGCCTCTCACAGCAGCTCCAAGCTGTGTTTCTCAGCGTTCCCTCCCCCCACTCCCCTCCCCCCTTTTTTTTCCTTCCACTGATTCATGCAGTGTTAACGGGTGCCAGGAATGGGGGCTCATGGCTGGGTTGCGGGGATTTGCCAGCCATGGGGGCGGTATTCTATCTAGGGGCTGGCTGGCCACAGTGGAAGCCCCTGGATAGCCCAGGCACCCACCTTCCATTTTAGCGAGGCAGCGGTTAAATAATGAAAAGCAAACAGTATTATGTGTTTGAGTGTATATTTGATTAAAAACAAGCCAATTGGACAAAATGAAGTGAATTTGGCAACAGGGAAAAGGAGGGACTGCAAATAGTAATAATTACAAAACGTCATGTCCACCCAAAGGGGGGGGGGGGGGGGCTTCTTAGAGACGGGGGGCTTAATAGAGCTTTTACGAAATTTGATTTTATTTTCAAGGAATATTACCAATTCAACAGTAAACAAACAAACAAACAAACAAATTACAGACTACCACTGAACAAAAGCAGTGAATTTATAGAGAAACTGACCAACCAGACTTAAATAAGCGGCTAACCTCATGAGAAGTTCTCTGGTCTTTAATGACAATAAACTCAGCCGAAACAGGTTTAGCACGACTGAGTGACTTGTCTAACTTCACCACTCTCTTGTCGAAGTCCTGGAAAGTGTCAAACACGCGCTGTTTCTCCGTAAGAGCAGTTTCCAATCTTCGGCGACGGTCGTTCAGCTTGACCGTCACTTCGTCTATCGTCGATTTTGCTCGATTGATGTTCGAGTGAACCTCGTGAATTACTTCGGGATTCCCACCGTTTTCCTTGATGATCCATTCGCCAGTTTCTTCCATCGTGTCAATTTTCCGCCTGTGAATTACTACTTCCTCTTCGAGATTCTGAAAAGGTAACAAAACATGTTCATCCGTTTCAGCTTCCCTTTAACAACGACTCGTTTTCACTTCGAACATTTCACTTTAGGTCGACAACTTAGAAAATTTAAAACAGTGATGAGTAACATGATTTGAAGGTGACCATTGTGAGCGGACAACAACAATCCCTCTCCAAGATTCTCCAATCCTAATCAATTTATAACTAACCATTATTCTAGCTAACGTCCCCCTTTTGCTTCTGAAGATAAACTACACTGACTTTTTCTAAACTGGCAAACGAGAAATTCAACTCCAGCAACAAAAAACGAAAATTCTCTTTTGTAAAATTTAGAAACCAGACCGATCTCCAGACGAACGTAAGAACGTCTTGTAAAATTTGCTATTTAGAGTTTAAGGTATCCTTTTAGATACTGTAAGGTCTATTCCCCGCACTGATTCATTTACACAGTTCGGTTGACCAATGACTTATTTCCCAGTCCATACCTGTACGTGTTGCAGTTGGTCCCGGATGTTCTCCAAGTCTGTAACAATGATCTCCACTGACACATAACTCATGATACCCATGACCTTCATCTCTATCTCCGTTCCAGCCCCCTGGAACACCTCCACGGTTCGAATGTACTTCTCAAGCTTGACCTTTCTTTCCTTCAAGCGCACCTACGCAACAGTATTTCGGGTTTAGACCACTGGCAGGTGAAGCATTTGTTTGTTTTCAAGTGCATCGGGCTTTTTACGTTCCTTTCTCCATAAACATAAGATTTTTCCCGGTAATTATTTAAAGTTACTTATTTTTGAAGAGTAATGGAGCAGTTATCGAGAGCTGCTAATTCCCTTGGCCCTGAAAAATGTAACAGCCGCCACCGTGCCGTTAAGGGATAAGGGCATTGTTCTGTTATTCGTTCTCCGGTCCTACTAACAAATGGTGTAACATGTTGTGAGAGCTGTAGTGGCTAATATCTAATGTCAAGTGATGTCCATGCGCTCACACACAGAAACAAATAAGAAACAAAAAAAAAAAGGTCAGAAAAAGGAGAAACGGAAAGGAGAAAACGAAATAATAACACAACCAGAAGCAACAAACAAAACTAAACAGTGGGACAAAATAAAAGGATGTTCTATGTTGAAAGGCTCATGGGTCAGGGTGACGTGAATACAAACAGCGAGGGAGAAATAACGAGTGAAACAGTGAACGCAAAAGGTGAAAGAAGTTCTGTTGTTACCTGCATGACCTGGTTGTCTTTGATTATGGTGATGATGTACTCGTTGTTAGTGACCTGCTTGGACAGTCTCAAAAGCTTGATCTCAGTCTTTTCTAGCACGTCGATCATTTTCTGTTGTCAGGGGAACAAACAAAGAAACATGATTCAAAATTCTTTTCTGAGGTAGCAGCAGGAAACATCGAAACACATCGAGCATCGGTGAACTTACGTTGACTTTGATGAGCTCCTTCTTAGCTTCTCCTATATTGAACCCAACCTTGGGTTCTGTCGCCAGAATATTTTCCGCTTCTGACATAACTTGCTGCATCGGCTGAATTGCTTCTTGCACCTGCAAGTAAAACAAACAAAACACAGTTTATGAGGACATCGCGTATGGGGCATTGACGTGTTTACTTTCATATGTTTAGTATACCCGCCAGAGAGTTCAGATTATCTGGTCAAAATAGAGATATTTGTATGACAGGAAATGTTCCTCTCGATAAAGATCCATGAAATAAATGCTACCAGAAGTTAAAGTCACTAACATCAACAAGGATTTAGCTTAACGAAGCGGTACTTTTCCCGACCCATAAAGTATCATGAAATGAACGCAGCTACTAGTAAGAGCCCTCATGCGTGTTTTAATGGGATAAAAGCCAGTCATACGTTTGCCGTACTTGACATTATTTTGCCAAGTTCTGTAATTGGTTTAAATATATTTGCACTGTCACAAAGGTCACGCTTGACATTTCCATACGCATTACATTAGAGCGGTTTTCAATTGAGTGTCGAAAGTAATTACGGTTTTGCTTTGGTTTTGCATTGTTTCGCTCTGTGATTGGCCAGGAAAACTCGAGCCACTTTCTCAACCAATGAGAAGCAAAACCAGAACCAATCGCGTCTTGCACGCGCGTATTTTCCCGAGCTTTACGCCGGCTACATGTAATTACTTCGTATTCTGATTGGCTCGTTGCACTGCTTACTTCTGTTATGATTGGTCAGAGTAATTGCTTTGGTTTTGGTTTTACGACACTCAATTGAAAAGCGCTCTACCATAAATCGTCGCACGCGCAACATGAATTTTCCTGCGTCCAGTCTCCGCCTCATTATGATATCAGTAGATATTACTGATTCTAGCCGAGTATAATTTCATGATATCGCTGCGCTGCTGTATTACATACCAGAGCTAACGTCTTGTTGGAATTCTTCAGTTCTTTCTCTTGGGCAATCACTTTAGCGTTGAACGCTTCCCATCGTCTCTTCACCTCCTCAGTCCTACTGCTCACCATGACGATGTCACTAGTGATTGACAGCTCATGACACACACCAATTAAAGACTCGGATGACGACAGGAAGTTCTGGTACACAGGTTTGTGGTTTTCCAGTGACTCGCCCAATGCCTAATAACATAATGGCGAGTTAGTCATGTAAAGTACATTATTAAACGCCTCAAGTCTGAAACATTACATAACTTTGCAGCATTCATTCTCAGGGCCAAAACCTTGATTCATGCAGTTTTGTTGTAGCTTCTGCCTTCGTTGACGAACCGTGCAATGGTAGTACCTCATTTTTGTCAAGCAATTATTGCTTCAATGGCTGGTGAAACATACTGAGTTATAGTTTTCGATGATGCAATGCGTTTCGTTGTTCAGTTCTTGCCCCGAGTCGAAACAACTTAACGTTGCAGTACTGTACCTTAAGCTGCGCTTGTTTCTCTGCCATGACCGTGATATCACTCACTTCACTGAGATCCGATAATAACTGGTCAAACTTGTTCTCATTCTCGTTTAACCACGTGACCACCTGCTCGTGTACCTCCATGTAACCAGCCACACTAGGTACCAGTCTACCAAGGTTCTTTTGCCGCTCGTCAATTTGCGCGTTGAGGTTTTTCCAGCGGTTTTCCACGTCCAAGAGTCTCATCTGTAGCTGGTGTCTGTCGGAGGCTGAGTCCGCACGTGTTAGCATGTCATTGCCTCGCTCGCGAATGTCATTATACACGGGAGCACGCAGATCAACGTCTTCTTTTAGCACCTGGAAATGAAATGGTCGTTTCAATAATTCGCGTTCGGCTCACAACTGTCGCACATAACTTTGTAGCCTGCTATATCTCAATAATAATACGCGGTTGCCAAACATTTGCCATTGTTGGAAACAAAATTGTAAAACTGCGTTATCAGTACAAGTCAAAGGCTCCTTTTAGCCAACTCATTCATGCATATAGCCAGGAACAGTGCAATCTCGCCGTAACGAAAGCTACAGCCCTGACAGAAAAATGAGCGCAATTTAGAAACAATGTACTAAAAATTCCCCTGGATGTAGCTCGTAAAGCCTTTCATTAGGTTGAATGCTCAACAGAAATGCAACTGACAACTGAATCCTCAATAACGCCGTGCCGTGGCTCCACCGCGTGACAATTTACTGAACCCGCAAAAATCCCAAAGATTTCAGTTCGTGTCGTTTTCTTCTAACTCAACTGAAGTTAAGGGCTTGCAACTAGAAAAGAATATTGAAATTGTAAACAAGGTCTTGGTTCTCATTTGTAAGCAATATTGACCCTGCCAGACTGCGAGGCAAGACATGTTCAGGATCTCATGTCGCAAAAGCATTTACGATTATGTTTTGCGAGAGCGCGTTATTTTTTTCCTTCAAAGCATGGGAAGAAGTATGTTGGGCCACTATAATTCATGATTCTTGAATGAAGACGACATATGATTGACTTTGTTCTGTGTTCCACAACACAAATAGTATAAAATAATAGCCAGACCTACGCAGTTGTGGCGGCACGAATTCACCAGCCAAATAATAGAATACTGCGTGAAAGATTTGAGTGTCAAAAGTACAAAAATGACAGCTTGTTCTTTCAGAAGTTCTTCCAGCTGCCGTAACATGGATGTTCTAAACTAAGAAAATGGCGTAGAAAACCAGCTACTCAGTGGTTGTTCACACCATTTTGTGACGTAACTTCCGTTTCCGTCTAAACAGATTTTTGTTCACTCCAAAATCCCCTCTTCACAAAAACTCATTCCATGCACACGCTCGCATGAATGAGTTAAAAGGAACAATACTAGCACAAGTGTATTTTCTACTGTTTTAATTTCATTTTGTTATTATAATTTTTTTAGCTTTCAATTTTGCCCCTAAAAAGTCGGGTATTCCCGTCAGAGTAGATGGGTGCCGGTACCCGGGTCCCGGCTTCTAATGCAAACACTGAAATTTATACAATGGACGGTGTAAACCTCGCGTTTCGATTGGCTAGAGGATTTTGAAGGATAGACGGACGAATTACGTCATGAGCCGAGGAAAGTATCACAGAAAAAACAGTGTTTAAAACAAATAATCGGCTCGTGTAACATCAGCTTAGGTCACGCTACTCGCCTGCGGCTCGTAGCGTATTTTGTCGTCATCCGAGCGTTATCAGAGTTCATGCGCATTTGTTAAATGATTAATCCAACCACTGACCTTGAGTCCAGCTCCCTGTTTCTTGATGACACTTGGTTTGATTGACAGCACACCGAGCGCCTGGAATTGCCTTTCCGCGCCATACAGCCACCTTTCAAACTCATCCAGAGCTTCATTGAACCCTTGGCAGCGGTACAGGGCAGTTTGCACATGCGTAATGCGGTCCTTGATTTTGTCCTCAATATTACAGTACAGATCTGTGACACCTTGGACTTTGCACTTAGTTGAGTCAACAAACTTCTCGTTGTCTTTGTTCTCCTGCATTAGCGCCAGTCCACTGGATTGAAGGGAGCCAAGTTTGGGTCTCCGTTGTGCTAGGGCAACTTTAGAAGCCTAAGTAGAAAGAATGTCTCTTAAATTTCACAGAAACATGAGGAATGCGATAGGACTGAAGATAAGCATTAACAAAGAGTGCTTTTTCTTTTTCATTTTAGTATAAATCTACTAGCGTTCTATCACGAACGCTGTTCTCTTAATGGCTACGCCACTCGCCTTCTATTTTGTTGTAGATAGTGAGTAGCGGTTGTCAACAAAATGGTGGCCGATTCTTCGCGTTTTCCAAGTGTCTGCGAGGAGGATTTAGATTATTTACTTTTTATTTTTTAACGACTACTAGATTTATACTACAACAATTAGATTATTCGCTCTCGATTTCTATCCGAGCTAGCTGATACGGGCTGAGCCCTCATCAGCTATCACGTGATAGAAATTAATACATACTTTAATACCGACTTTATCAGTATTCCCGAGGGAGCTTTTCAATACTAACTTACAATTCTACTTTAAAAAGTCTAAAAATCTTAAAGTCTAAAATAGGTAACTACTAAAATATAAGATAAAAAAAGATTGTATAAAGAAATCGCGAGCTCATAATCTAATTATTAAATATATAAAAAACACATTTACACTGATTTATCTAATCTATGGGAAAACATCAAGAAGATTGTTTGACACCCTAAAAAAACCCGCATGCGAGCTGTGCAAGCTGTTGTGTGACCGACCGTCATCTTGCGTGACTGTGTACCTGAAGTTCAGCCAACTGTCGCTTTAGCGTGTCACTGTCATTCCCAGGTGTCTCCTCCAAGACCGCAGCGTCTACACCAGATAAATCAAGCTGAAACTGCTGCAGTGCAACTGTGAATTGATCAGCGGAGTTCACTTGAGCCTCGATCAAATGCTCGCGGTTGCGCAGTTCTAGTAGAACGCGTTCGTAACGCTCATTGGTTGTCTTTTTATCTTGGCGGGCTTCACTTGACATTCCCTGGTACCTGTCCAGCTTGTCGGCCAGCTCGTCACCAAGTTCTTTCATCTGTTTGACGTCACGTGCACGTTTCTCGACCGCTTTCAAGACTCCCTGTAATTTAACAAAAACTCCTTTCGTTAACACAGAGCAGGAAAAAAAGTACATCAGCCGAACAGAAAAAAAAGGTGTAGAGGCCCTTGTAAAAAACCAAGTTGCGATGGAAAGGTGCACAGCTGCGGTATTCCAAGATTTGTTTATTCGCAAGTTCGAAGAGCTTTTATTCGTTATGACCTCTTGAGATGTAACAATATAACAAAAAACACTCAAAATGCCAAAACGCATTTCAAAACCACGCAATTGTAAAACGAAGAACGCCATATCTGATTAATGATTTTTGTGTGACTGAATTCATAAAAATATCTAAACCATAAAAAGCTGTATTAAAACATTACAAAGTCTTCAGTTCATGTTGTAATACTTAAGGCTGCAGTAGTATAGAAAAACTGTAATGGTATCTGTCTTCAACCCATTGCTACGGAGGTTGTTGGCTAAGTTTAAGAATGAAATATTTATCAAATTCCAACAACTTGATATTCGTGTTGGTTTTACTCCCACAGCTGTTTCAGTAGAGGTATTGCTGCCTTTGGCACCGCGCTTTAGTTCCAATATTCTAACCTTGATATGCTGTAGTTCTTGCTTTGCAATCTCCACGTCAGGCGACACAGCCGCATGCAATCCCAGCTCCGTCTCTCCTAAAGTAACAACATCCTTCACATTCTGAGAATTGCCGTGGTACTTTTGAGCCAGCGGTAGCACGTCTTCGAGTTGCGCATGCCTTTCGTTTGTTTTCCTCTTGAGCTCTTCCCACCTGCCCTTCACGTCATCCAATCTGGCGCTAATCACGTCCCTCTCTGGTCCAGGCCCAGAGGACTCCAAGTACTCAGTGGCTTTCTGCACAACGTTGTTGTAGGATGGTTCGTGCATGAGGACATCCCGTCTGTCAGCCTGTAAGAAAGGCAAATGCCAAGTAGAATCAGCGACAAGTTGAAGGTTCTGTCAATAGCTTTTAACCTGTAATTTTATTTAGTATATACCACACAAGTGAATAGTGCTTTTCGCGCGCTCTGATTGGTTAACTGGGAGGTGATTAGCAAGTACTATTAACCTCCAAGCAGACGGCGCGCGAGATTTTACAATTTGAGACCGCTTGTTGGTATATCGTCACACATAAAGTAATGTTTTGTCCGCTAATTATTCAGCTTGTGCGGTATATACTAGAACAATTATTCACCTCAGTGTCGGTGAAAGTGGTGGATATTTACCTCGCCGCTTCCACTTCGGTGAATAATTGTTAAACATTCTAATTCGACAAAAAAAATTATTGCTTACCTAATGATTTTATCAATGTTAACTGCTTGTACATTTCATTCATTTTTAATCATTTTATTTAAATGGTACAGCGCATTTGATCATCTACGCCATGGAAGATCGCGCTATATAAGCTTTAATCATCATCATCATCATCATCATCATCATCATCATCATCATTTTTATCGACCACGACTTACACATGGAGAACGTTTTAGTACCGGCCTAGTCGCAGCCAAACCCATAACAGAGCCGGCTTAACAGTCATAACTGCATTCTTACACATGACAGAGCTCAGCATATCCACAACAAATTCAAATCTACTTTTCGTATTTGCTTTAAAGGAGGGAAAACTACTATTGAGGCACTGCAATGCAGCGTACCGTGTGGGCAATTTCTTCCTCCTTCAGTGAGACGAGATCTGCTTTCAGAGGCGGACGGCTGGATGCCACATCCTCCGCGCGGGAAAGCCACGTGATAAATTTATTCATGGCTTCCTGTACGGGCTGATGATCCACTGGAAGGATAAACACTTTCTCCTGCAACACAACAACGAGACATCAACATAAGAACAGTTTTTAGTGGGAAAATAAGGCAAATTGTTGTAAAGACAGTCTGAAAATGAGCCGTCGGGTCATCTGATTGGTTCGCTTATGTCACGCGATCAGCACAAGAGCTATGAGTCGATTTGAGAGGTAGGTTCCTTTTACGATATTCACTACACCGTGAAAGGCGTTCAGATGAATCCTAATGTTCGATTTTGTGTAGCAGTGAGCACTCCAGTCCTTCCGTTTTGATCCTGTACAAGGCGTTCCTAACCTTTGAGTCCGCAAATTGTTAAGTGTCACCATTAAAACGAAAGCTAATAAGCTTCAGTTTCCCGTGGTTTCCCTGCTGTAACAAGTAGGTCTACCTTTTAATTTGGTTGACACAAACGTATCTGGAGCACCGCTACTTTCGAACGATTTGTTTCTCTCAAATTTGAACTTTCAGTCTCAAGGCGTAAAGAGTTAGTAAGTACCACAGACCTGTTGCAGTGTAAGGGAAGTAAGATAGAGCCTCTGTTGCCGGATTGTCGCTTCCAAATCATGAAAGTTCTCCTTGAGTTTGTCCACTGTTTCCTGGATATCGTGTGGGATAACCTCCCTCTCCGGTTCACCGTTCTGCAACCTTGTGAAGGAAAGGAAAGCTTTGTGAGAAAGGTCCTCAATTTTTCTCAAGCCTTAGCAACAAAGCCAATGTTTGAAAAAAAAAATAAGCCTTTTCTCTCGATAAGGAAGATACAGCAATCAGTGCTTCCAAGATCTGGCGTTAAAATTGTATGGTGACTGGAAAATGAAAAAAAAAAAGTCGGTCCCGTGGTGACTTGGAGAACTTAGAAGAAACGCTAAGGCCCGATTATCATATGACCATTACGGCCCCGCGCGCGCTTTCATTTTAAAACTATTGAGAAAATCCCCGTATGAGGGCCGTATGCATTAGCGCGAGCAGGGCCGGAAAAGCCGTACGGCCCTGTTAGGGATACGTACGGCACCGAGCGGTACTATTTTAGAGGATTTCGTCACCTCTAACCATATAAGTTTATTTTACAACCAGAAAGCAAATGCAAATGACGTATTAGATCAATTTTCTGTGCAAATGTGTCAATTTTTTGTAAAACACCTTCTCCGTGCTCATGAAGAGTCTAAAGAGGCCATATGATAAAACACTTATTGACTGAGTCAGGTCGGGCCGGACGGGAAAATATTTGGCTCTCGGTCATGACGCACGGAACTCGCTGCACTCGGTCCGTACGCCATGACCTCGAGCCAAATATTTTCCCGTCCGGCCCTCCCACTCAGTCAATAAGTGCATAATACTGCCTGGGGAAACAGCTTTGGAAAAAAAGCAAATTTCAATTAAATTTTGCTTCCGGTTACGGGTTAGCTGGAACTCTCATTTTCCGCCTCATCTGCGCTTCAAGGCCATGAGTGCTGTAACCTGATGTAGTTTTGAGAAGATTTCTACTTACACGGCTTTGGATCTGTGCGCATTTCTGATCAACCAATCTCCAGTTAAAGTCGTTGTGGTTAGCAAAGGTTTATGTTTACTTATCTCCTCACGGAAAGCCTGCAAGATCAATCAGCAACTGCATCTCATAATTGGTTCACTAGTTATGAGCTATCCGAAGAGGCAAACTGGTAAAAGATGGACCCGATATGTGTAACATCACTATAATCACCATTAGGTAATGAACAACATCACGTTAACATGCTCTTTGTCGCGTAGAGCGCAAACATAAGATATCCATCGTAGTGACCCACTGCTCAGCCCCCGACTTGGAGGGTCGGAACGTTGTTTTAAGATGTTCCTCTACCATTCTAGTCATCCAGAGGTACCAGAACTCGCATTTCCTGAGTAGTTTTAACCGACCAAATGACAAGCTGAAAAAGAAACCGGCAAGGAAGCGCATAATGAAAAAATTATCAAGCACTAACCTCAAGTTCTTCGATTCGTTTCCTGATCGCCTGCCCATCAGTGGTGTCGACATCAACCGCAAGCAACTCTTCTTTTCTCCCAGCAAATTTTGCAAGCAGCTTCTCCACAGCAAGCTGGAATTCAGTCGCTTTGCGCATGTGCTCATCATAATGCTCCTCGAACCGCGTCATCTTGCCTTTCAAAGCATCCACCCTATTCGACAGCACATCCATTTGAGTGCGTACCGCCGCCATGTCTGCGGAGGGGTCTTGCAGGCTCAAGAGTGCGTTGCCAGCGGTGCGTGCTCTCTCAGACGCGTCATTAAGTGCTTTGTTCAAGTCCTGCAAAGTAAACAAAACAAGTATATTCAGTAACATTAATGACAAAGGCCTAGATTTGGCCACTTAACACTCGAATGAGCCGTTGCGGACCGCTAAATCCAGTATTGCAAAATAAACCGCTCATCCGTATATCAGCAATCAACGTCACCGAGGCCAAATGCCACGGGAACAAAGGGGTTCAAAAGCAGTGTTTAATGGCCGATATCAATGCCGCAAATTAGTAAAAATTACCACCAGGGAGGAGAAAAATACGCATGGGAGCTACGGGAAAAAATAATTTGCGAGATATTGCAAAAACCAACAGTACTGTCTGGAAAATTCTGCTCCAAACTGAGATTGTATTGACTGTTCACTCTCTTTGAGTTCATCTCCAGGGCCAATAGTTGAAACCACATTACATATCTTAAAGGAAACTTCTGCTCAAACCGGAGCTTGTATTGACTGTTCACTCTCTTTGAGTTCATCCCCAGGGCCAAAATTTGAAACCACATTACATATCTTAAAGGAAAGCGAAAATGCAAAGAGATACTGCCTTTAAAAGCAGTCACCGGCAAATCACAACTAAAAGCGTTATTTTTTTCTCTTTTATTTATCTTTGCAGATGTATGTCTTTTAGTAAACCGGAAAATTGTTTTCATCCCGTGGCGGGTACCAGTCGTGCAAAGCGAGCAGCAGAGAGCTGCTTTCTTACTCAAAGTAGGCCATCTGCCTTTCATTCAATATATGACGTGATTAAAGGATATTTTTCTTTCCTACCCAAGTGTAATGATAAACAATTTGACTGTTTGTCATTTACACTCATGATCGGACGTCAAAATCATGCTTGGCAGATAACGTCTGCTCTCGATCGATAAGCACAATTCAAAACGGAAAATTATACTTGCAATAAACCAATCCTAGCTAATACATTTCCAAGTCAAATCGACGTAATAAACAAAATCAATGAATCAGAGCCAATTTCCTGAAGCCCGTCCTTGAAACTACATCCACAGAATCACTGCTAAATTAAAATAAAATTGCTTTGAGCGACAGATCCTTATTACCCTACCTTAGGCCGAGCGATTAACGCCGAATTTTTATTAAGTGATCCTCTTCCAACCGCCTGCGGCCGACCGTTGCAGTGGTTATTTTCCGATGGCAAAAATCCATTGTTTGAACGATCGCTTTGCTGATGGGATGCTCTTGTAGTTCTTACATACACGGGTTTAACCAGAACTCCTTTCCACACAGTCACAGACCGAAAGTATTCTTCCGGTGAATTAACGGAACGATCATTATTTTTGAGATCGAAGGCGCGAGGTGTTCCCTCAGGGATTTTTTCCACGACACATCCACTAGATGATCGAATGTTTGTATTCGGTAAAACAGCCCCAGCGGGACTGAAACTTGCTCCACTTGTAGGCCCAGTAAATGTAATAAACGTTCCTCGATTGTCCAGAATATTTGATACATTTTGTTCCCTGCAACCGCATGAACACTCCACCGTTGTTCCTCTAAATCCAGAAAAAACTTGCGTCCGAGATCTGTTTTTGTCCGAGACTTCATCCGAACTGATGCAGTCGTACTTCCCGGGGCGAGCTGTCTTTAAGTTAATACAGCCACGACATCCACATTGCGGAGGGTTATTTCGTTTCTCTTGTTGGGACATTTGTAAAAGCCAACAATAAATTGCAATGATTTGCCTTCCAGACGTATATGTAATTCGAGTTGGCTGTCGCGATTATCATACCCACGATTTCAAAACAACGTTTCCGCATTCATTCGCTTAACCGTGGAATAATTCGGAATAATCTTGCAAAACCAAGTATTTTTCACGATGGAGCAAATAAATGATTTCATTTCCCTTCGTTCGAGACGCAACAATTCTACAGAGCGGAAGACAACTCGCTGATGCCTTGAATTTCAAGGCCAAACAATCAGGCCAACCTTGTGTAGTATTTCCTATGAAAAACCAGCCAACTTAATTATACATTCACATCAACGAATTTACATTTGAAATGAGGTCGCTGCCACTGTCGTTAAGGGCCGTCCTTTGCGAAACAATTGTACAATATAGTTCGTGCGGCGAACTACGTTAAGCACTACGACTCAACAAACAACGCGTAATCTCGCCTTCCAACAAGGCAATAAAACCCAAAATTGAAATTCAGATTTTATTCATAATGAGGCACCAGAAACATGTTTTTTTAAGTGCGTTTCAAGCCAAAACAGACTGACGTGGCTCTAAGAATACACATAACTTAAATATTATTTTTAAAACATAAATATGAACATTTAGAACAGTTTAGCAAGGTGAAGATATGAAAATTGTAATTACCTACGACGGCGAAAAGGTCGCCACGTGATTTCAAAATAACACGGCGGGTTTTTACATGAAAAGAAAAGATATTGCGCTGCAATATATTAATTAGCAAGAAAAGTAATCATGTTTTCAAAGAAAGTTAACATAAAAACCAGTGAAAGTCAAAACATTTCCTCGAAATGAAAATACAGTCAAAAGGACAACATTAAAATGCGAGGGAGGGAAATATTGAAATCAAGCAAAAATTGTGGCAAACAACGAACGATATATGCTGGATGTGACTGCTTTGGAACAATATCCATAAAACTGCTTCCTCGCGTGTTGCTTTGTTGTTTTTTAGCTTTTCAGCTACTTTTCGCTCTTATGAAAACTCAATTGCGTTTTAAGTTTCCACTTAAGTCTTGCAAAAACAAAAAATTCAATAAATAAAGATCAGTTACATTCTTATGCAAAGGCCAATGACATCCATGCCCCTTTGTTCCTTTCAAAACACCTTCAAAAACACTTCGCAAACTTCTTGTTTTTATTATTAGCAAACGTGAAACAAAGAAATGATTTGTTTGCACTAAACTTTTCTTGTCAAAGAAATTCAAACAAACCCCGAAGAGGTTGCTTTGTCAACGCCGTGAAAACTCGTTTATTCTTTTCAACGCTGTGGTTTTCGGCATTGGTTAACAAAACTACTGCGTAGTTTAAATGGACAAAAATAATGGGAGAAATCTGAACTATTGTGAATTCGAAAAGGAACTGATATATAAAACTCGCACTCTTTCCGTTCAACCAAGAAGGGCACTTCTGCTTCTAGAATATACCTTGATAACGTTGCAATATACGTATGGTTTTTGTGTTGAGATAGTAAATTATCCGCGGTTTGGTAGAGTGGAATTTCTTCTTTCGACACACCCAAACGGATGCCATTTATATCGTGAACAGTTCACGCGCCTCGAAAGATCAAACTTCATATGAACTCTGCCACAATATGATCAACCCATCAATGCAGATAACTCGGTTAGCTACAAGGGCAGTTCACCAGCATGACAAACAAATTATAAGGTCAACAGTTCACTAAAAACTGCCCTTAGCACTATCATTTCATGCATTCCACTATTCTCGTCCCTTAGGTGAGCGCACAAAAGCCGCGCTCAGTTAGAAGTATTGTTTGAATTCAACACAACGTCATAATTTGAAAGGGGCACTGTTGCGTAAGTTAGGTCTGAACCCAAACATGTGTTTGCAAAACGGAACGCTTAAAAAATGTTGCAATTTTCCTACGAAGTACTTAATATGTGCATTGAAACTATCTGACTACGGATGACAAGGAGGAAATGGATTGCAACTTGAAAAAGTTAGGCCAACTTTTTTCAAGTTTAATTGTGTCAATAACAAAATGCTCGAATGTGATTGGTTCTTAACAGCCTTTATTTGTGTCTTAATTGGCTGCTTCAGGTCCAAACTGTCCGATTTGAGCTGTCCGATTACAAACATCTGTAATTGGACAGGCCAAATCGGACAGTTACCTTATTTGGGTATATTGAGCAGTAGCTGCCATGTCGTGTCAGTTGTCAATGTTCCCGCTTTGTAAAATAGCAACCATTTCCGTTGGTTATTTTGTACAATACGTTTTACAATTTAGAAAGTTGACCTCTGGAGTTTCTCGCATTTTGTTATTGACACAATTAATTGATAATCGGACTTCGTGTCGTTCAATTCAGGGGTAATCGTGCTTGTAATTTCAAATCAGCCTCGCGCTACGCGCTCGGCCAATTTGAAATCACTCGCCCGATTTATACTCCCTGAATTGTACTCCACTCAGTCCTATTACCATTACTAATCATCGTGTCCCGGAAAAATCGCCATAACAAAATACTACTTCCTTTTCCGTCCTAGAAATAATTAGAAATCCGATCGTGTAATAGAAAAAGTACTTCCTCGCGATTTGAATAACTTATTGTGAGAATTGCAATAAGTGGGACACATTTGCATTTAACCATTCCATTGATTACATTGTTGTTTTCGCCCGTCAAAATTCAGCAAGCAACATTAACTAATCGCGATTAATTGGCTGGAGTTTATAAAAGATGACACGTGTACATCCTCCAAGGAACACCTCGATCTGAACACCTGGCTTACGGATAGGAACAACATGTGACGAGTCAATGAAAGTGATTTCATACTCGGCACTACATTTCCCGGCATTTTCCCACCGTTTTCCACGAAGTAAATTTGCTGTGATCAGTCCCATCAATAGATCATATTCGAATTCAAAACTAGAAAACCACTTCTTAAGTTTGTTCATTCCTTTATTTGTTTGTTAGTTTGTATGCTTGTTGTTGTTGTTTTATTTTTTTCGTTGTTCGTTTATTCTTCATAAATCCTTTTGCAAACATAACCAGAACACGTTTACTGGCGTATTTGGCTTGATGATAACCACCTGTGACAAAAGGGTAATAGAGTTTTCATAGCCCCGTCCTACGTAATGATAATAACCCCCTGTGACATAAGGGTAATAGAGTTTTCATAGTCCCGTCCTACGTAATGATAATAACCCCCTGTGACATAAGGGTAATAGAGTTTTCATAGTCCCGTCCTACGTAATGACAATAACCCCCTGTGACAAAAGGGTAATAGAGTTTTCATAGCCCCGTCCTACGTAATGATAATAACCCCCTGTGACATAAGGGTAATAGAGTTTTCATAGCCCCGTCCTACGTAATGATAATAACCCCTGTGACATAAGGGTAATAGAGTTTTCATAGCCCCGTCCTACGTAATGATAATAACCCCTGTGACAAAAGGGTAATAGAGTTTTCATAGTCCCGTCCTACGTAATGATAATAACCCCCTGTGACAAAAGGGTAATAGAGTTTTCATAGTCCCGTCCTAGGTAATGATAATAACCCCCTGTGACATAAGGGTAATAGAGTTTTCATAGCCCCGTCCTACGTAATGATAATAACCCCTGTGACAAAAGGGTAATAGAGTTTTCATAGTCCCGTCCTAGGTAATGATAATAACCCCCTGTGACATAAGGGTAATAGAGTTTTCATAGTCCCGTCCGAGGTAATGATAATAACCCCCTGTGACATAAGGGTAATAGAGTTTTCATAGTCCCGTCCTAGGTAATGAAAGTCAATCATTTCGGCATGTGATCCTTACCTTAACCTCCTCGATCTCCTCATTGATCTTGTCCGGCTCCGCTCCAAAGGCACGCTGCGTATTCAATTTGTTCTCCGCCTCAGCAATTACTTCAGCGAGCATCTGCAAAGTATTGTGGTATTGGTTAGCCAGCGGCTCGGCAGCTTCCAAAATTCTTCGTCGGTCAGCGGTTCTAGTAACGATGCTGTTCAGTGCCTCGGTGACGTGATTCACCTCTCTTGACAGGTCCTCTTTGTCGCCTGGTTGTGCGTTCTGCACCAGCGCCTCGCTCACTTTAGTGAAGTTTTCAATGACAGGTGCTCTGTCACTGATTTCATCTTCGATGTCCTGCGGAAAGCCAAGATGTTTGTAAGAGCACAGTAATCAGTGAGTCCCAGCAAACCTAACAACTTGCAATTTTTGAGGACCCTGGGGTACTATAAAAGACAATGTCAAGGAAATAAGTACAAACGCACAAACCAACGGGAGTTGAACATTCAGCATTTTTGAAGCTTTAAATAAGCAAATATGGAAACCATGAGTTTGGACACTACTACTTGGTAACGAGAAATGAAGGAGATCAATTTTGCCTTTCTTAGTTTGCTACAACTGCACATTAGCCAAGCCGCCAAGCCAAACATGTCCTGCTTTGTTTGCTCCGTTTAACCAAGATCCTCTAATTGCAGTGTAGATGAAGGCTACTCTGAGTAAAATCAACTAAAAATGATCCTCCACCGTGTTTAAAAATGTTTGCGTACGTCACGTTTGCGTCTTCAATTTACTTGTTTTAAACGTGAATTAACTTTTAACTCTTTTAATTGATTTAAACTGCAAAAGAACAAGGGTTGGGCGAACGCTTTCCTTTTTTACGCTGCATCAACTCTATTGATCGTGTCAAAAGGGAAAATTAGTGTTTTAGATTTGGAAACTTTACCACCTGAGCTTAGCAAGGTTGAAATAACATGTTTTGTTATGGAAAAGATCGTTGTTAGTTGTTTTTAAAAGATTTCTTCATCAGAACACAGTGCGTGCAATTTATAATAGATCGTATGTTTAACGTTGAAGCTAATTCGCAAGTGGAAGACATAAATGAACTGCACAGACGGGGTGATAACTAACATACAATGATAATGCGACGACAACAAAGCTGATTAATGGTTGAAACAAACATGAGTTAATGATTGGACAGGTAAGCAGACGAGCAAAAGAGCGAATCAATCAATGAATGGACAAATGTACGTGAACAAGAACGAACAAATAGCGAACCAGTAAACAAATAGCCTACGCAACTGGCGAGATTGCTCACGTACTGCTGGTGTTGACAGCGCTGTGCAAACGACCACTGAGCCGCATGCGCAAGAAGATCGCCAATGGTGTAAGCTAGTATGAATGGACAAAGCAAGGAACGAACTAAACAAATGAGTCATCTAACAAACAAGTTGCAGACAGGAAAAATGGAATAAATGGAAAAACGAATGAAACAATCAATAAACGGACGTGCAAACAAATAACCAGGTATCGATCAACAAATAACATGAAGACCGTATCATGGCACATGGTAATAACACACATTTGTATTAGTTGGATTGCATGTACACCTGAAAATCAAATGAAATACAACACATTGTTAGTATTAGAAGCGCAATACGGTGACAATAAATGATGATAATGACTGTGATGTACAAACGAATCCATTGTTATCGATGAAACGACACAAACCAACCTTTGAGTGATATATTACAATGTCGTGGACAATGAACACTGATATAGCGCAAACAAGTGAGAGCGCACATAATATAAGGGAGGGGCCTTGGAAAATCAGGTTTATTCCGTTCATTCCAAGATTAGACGCTGGTTATTCCAATGACATAAAAGTGACAGGAAAATAAATAGTTAAGAAGTTAGGTCGTCCGACAAACACAGTTCATTCCATTTAGACCACCATCGTGGATGAAGTTCGTTTAAAATTCCGTCTTGACAACGAAATCACAATCTTTATTGGGTTAACACTTTATTCTATGTGGAAATTCATCTGTTGTCCTGTCCTTTTCGTCGTACTGTTGTAACCAACAAGATTATGTCCCTTTTAAATACAAAATAAAGACTTTAGGAATTGTTAATCACATGCACAAGAAGTTGAGTCTCAGAGACAAAACTAAGCAAGTCTTTGTCGTCTTTAAAAAGACAAGCGCTGAAAAGGCTTACAGGTGTTTGTTGCTCAGTTCACTTGTATCAAGCATGCAGGTTCCATGCAATGTACGTCAACAGCGTTGACTGCCATCATGCAAATGTTAACACGTTCCACGTGACATGAATACCTTTATCAGTCGGAGTTGTTCCTGGATCTCGTCCACCTTCCACGAGACTGGCCTCATCCAACTAAGCGTCTTCAGCATGGACAGTATCCAGTACAGCAAGTTCTCCAAAACGAAATTAAACTGCATATGCCTTGAGCTGTGAATGAAAATCATCGATCTGTGCTCCAAGACATACTGATACAGTGTTTCGATGATGACGAGGTATCGTTGAACAACCGTCGTTTCGTATGGCATCGAAGCCCGCCTTGGAGATGATGGTGGTGGTGTGTGTGCCAAAAGAACAGCTTCGGGTGTGATTGTCTCCAAACGTTGTACTTCCGCACTTGGGGCCTCTTCTTTCACAACTTTGTGCATGGCTACCGGAACTGCAGACTCAAGAAAACTGGTCTCAAAGACACCTCTGCGCTGAGCCCTAGTTGTTGAGGACGTTCTCACGATTCTCCTAACCCGAACACCATTCTCGTCTACATATTCCTCCATACCTTCTTCAGGAGAGGCGCTTTCTACATCTACTACAGGAAATTCAACCGACACAGGTTCAGTTTTTTGACCCTGCCTGTTAACAATTGTTCTTGTCATGACGTTTCGTTTAACAATTTTCCTCACTTTAGCGCCATTTTCTTCCACGTATTCTTCAACTTCTTCCGGTGACTCGTCTTGAGCTCCTACCGCAGGGAATGTAATCTCCATTGGTTCAATTTGTTGACCTTCCCTCTTTATAATTCTTGTTGTAATGGTTCGGCTTAAAATCGTCCTGCCTCGCATACCATTTTCATCGACATAATCCTCAACATCTTCTGGTGAATCTTCTTGTGTTGTTACCATAGGCAAGTTGCCTTCTTCCGGTTCAATTTGTCGACCTTCTCTCCTGATGGTTTTTGTTGTTATGGTGCGTCTCACAATCCTCCTAACTCGCACACCATTCTCGTCCACATACTCCTCAACTTCTTCAGATGACTCAACTCCCAGGTCCTCCATTTCTGGAATGACAATTTCCCGATTCAATGTTGTTGCAGTAACGCATTCCTGAACACTCTCTCGTTCACCCTCTTCCATGGGTTCTGGCTGTTTGGGTTTCCACGGTAGGATTATCCAGGACATTTCTTCACGAGGTTGCTTCTGTTCTCTTGGTGTTGGCTCACTTTCAACCATCCATTCAGGCAGGACAACCTCTCGGGTTTGAACTGAAGGTACCACATCTTCAGAGTCCATCTCCAGGTAAACAGGGGCAGCTGACTCGAAAACCTTTGTTTGTGGCTCTTCCATCTTGTTATCAACAGACGTCCGGATTACAGACCTTGTTGTGATGGTTCGTTTTACAATTCTCCTCACTCGAATACCATTTTCATCTAAATATTCTTCAACTTCCTCTGGTGGCGCATCTTGCGTTTGAGACACAGGAAATGTAACTTCCACTGGTTCAATTTGTTGACCTTCCTTTTTTATAGTTCTTGTTGTGATGGATCGACTTATAATCCTCCTAACTCGCACACCATTTTCATCGACATACTCTTCAACGTCCTGTGGGGACACTTCTTGTGTTGTTACCATAGGCAATGTGCCTTCTTCTGGTTCAATTTGCTGACCTTCTCTCGCGACAGTTCTTGTTGCTACGTTACGTCTCACAATCCTAACTCGCACACCATTTTCGTCAACATATTCTTCAACCTTCTCTGGTGACTTATCGTCCATATCCGCAATTTCTGGAATAACAATTTCCCGATTCAGTGTTGTTGCAGTAACGCTTTCCTGTACACCCTCGTGTTCAGTTTCCTCCTTACTTTCAGGTTCTCTCGGTTTGGACGGTAGGATTATCCAGGAAATTTCTTCACGGGGCTGTTTCTGTTCTCTTGGTGTTGGCTCACTTTCAACCATCCAGTCAGGCAGGGCAACGTCTCGGGTTTGAAATGAAGGCACTACATCTTCAGAGACAATCTCCAGGTAAACCGGGGCAGCTGACTCGAAAACCTTTGTTTGTGGCTCTTCTCGTTGGTCACCAACAGATGTGCGGATTACGGTTCTTGTTGTGACGATTCGATTCACAGATCTTCTTACTTGAGTACCGTTTTCATCAACATGCTCTTCAATCTCCTCGGGCATCTGATCATCTGCTTTTTCAGAAGAAAGATCAGATTCGCTTATCTCAGGAATTGTGGCCCTTCTCTCGATAGTTACATAAGATATATCTTCCCGTATTGCTGGTGTTTGCCTAATCTGGGGGTCAATAAGCGTAGTTTTTATCGGATAAACAAGACCTTCTGATTTGATTGGAATTCTTGGTTCATCTGGGACAACAACAAACCATTTGGGGATGCTTGGGCGCCTCTTAACCTCTACTATCACAATTTCCTCCTCAAACTCGTCCTCTTCTTCGTCCTCGTCGTCTTCTTCATCTTCACCTACAGCCATTGCCTCATCACCTTCCTTTTCGACCTCTACTTCCATTTCATCTTCTCTTTCTCGCTCAATGGGAGGCGTGGGTGAGGGCACATCTGCTTCGCTGACCGCAACAGGTGAAACCTGCATGTGCATCTTTTTTCGGGGTACTCCAGGTGACTCGGAAATACCCACAGGAGGCTCAACTCTTTTACGCTCACGTATCGCAGGACTCTCCTCATCTTCCTCGACAGCTTCTAGTGCAATCACTGGTGGATTCCTTTCTATAATAGACGCCGATACTTCCTCGATGATCTGCGGTCTCTCCGTATCACGTGCTGTTGGTAGCTCCGACGGATATGGCTCAATCTGAATTGAAGAAATCGAGACTTCTCTTGGGCTACGTTTTTCTTTGATTGATACAAGCCAATCTGGGTAAGTCACATTTCTCTCGACTCTTTCAGGCAGTACACCCTCATCCGGAGACTGGTACACGGAAGGTTCGTCATCCTCTGGAGTTGTGATTTCTCGTGGCAACTTCACTTTCACGAGTCCTGAGCTTCCCTTCAACTGAGTTTTCAATGTAGTCTTGGTAAGTTTTTGGACGCGGTGACCGCGCTCAGACGTGAAGGTCTGAATTCGCTCCATGTCCTCGGGTCCTTCTCTGGTTTCTTGTTTCCCAGGTGTGAGGACAACCTTCACCGCTCCATCCCTGAGTACCTTCCTGGTACTAGTGGTAACAGACGTTCGGACAACTCTTCTCACCCTCCGGCCGTGTTCATCAATGTATTCCTCAAGGTCCTCTCCAGGCTCCACCGGAACATCAACAGCTAACTCATGCGTAGGTGTTCGCCGCTCGAATCTTGTTATTGTCCTAGTAGTTGTGACCTTTGAAATCCTCTTCACCTGACGACCTTCATCATCGACGTACTCCTCGATAACTTCTTGTTCTGGTTTCGTTACCTCTCTTACCGAGCGCTTCAAAGGAATACTCACCTCATTAAATCCCGCCCCATCTTCGTCTCCGTAGTCGTCTTCATCGGAGGAGTCACCGAGAAGCGGCCTTCCCCACTCAAATTGTCCCTCATCGTTCTTATTGTGGTCTTCCGTAGTGTCAAGTTCGGGGTTTTTGGGAACTGAAATGCTAAATCCTTCTACAGTACCCTTTTTAACCGTTGTAACTTCAAAAGCAAATTTGTCCTCTGGACTCTCATCACTATCGGAAGTTCTCGACACAGTTTGTCCTAATTCGAAAGGTCTCGCGGAAAGTTCTCCATTAGGTCGCGAGCTTTCTACAGGCTCCGCCTGCAATCTTACAGACAACGGAACACTAAATCCTTCAATCTGGCTCTTTTTCACAGTTGTAACCTTAAAGGGAACGGTAGAATCATCCTCCTTTGAACCAGCACCCTACAGATATAAGCAGACATCAAATAAATCACACAAAACTCCAATTAATTTTAGAATGAATACGCGCTCCACCCACATTTCTAGTTTTGAGCATTTTCGCCGTTTCTAGGTAACAACGAGAAAATCAAGCTTCAAATTACTTCTGTATACTTTAATTGTAAACATGAGACAGTCTGAGCCCTGCGGCGCTGTTAGATAGGATGAATAATAATTCGGCAGCTTTTAGCCATCAAGCAGCTGTATTGGAAGTGTCTTCGTTGAAACACTAGTAAGTTTTAAAAACACTTTGGTGTGGGTGAAGCTTCAATGAGTTAACCCAAAGCAAAGCAGTGACATCAGTAATATTACTGCAATCCCTTATAAGTTCAATTCATTTAGCTAGGTAGAATTTTCAAACAAACATTAAACCAACAAGACGTGATTCTGATTGGCAACGAACATACGCGAGACTCTTCTCCAAATCTGCTTAAATACCGTAGTAGAGTAAAATTTATTTAAAAACGAAATCTTCCTTTTTTTATTAGCTTCGCAATATGGACCGAATGTTTCCGTGATTATCTTCGTGTAAAATTAATTAGTTTGATCACTAGACCTTTCGATGCATCTGTAAACACATGCAGTACAATGCCCCTTTTTTCTGAGAAACTACATTTTCAAGAGATGGGCTAAAGACGCAAAACGACGGAAAATATATGAACAAAGAATATGCATTCTCCTCGGTAAGCTACACAAGCAAGGTTTCTCATGAGCAATACTGAGAGGGCTGCTATCAAAGTGAATAATGATTGTGCGAAAGAATCGTTTGAGCGGAAGAAACCACGCTTTGAAAGCAAGCAGCCGTGACGGAGTCCCTTCAATGAGAAATAAACTCGACAAATGGACCTTGCATTGATAAACAAGCTTTGACCTCAAACTTCAAAACCGAATTGTCAAATCCTGAGAGTATTAATTTGTCTCTAAATGATTAGCGAACTAACTGAAAATTAAATATTGGTTTGAAGAGATGCACGTACGTGTTAATTTCAATATTTTGTAAACATGCAAGAAATTTGTTTCATAGCGAATAACGACTGCAATCCTCGAAATCTCTACAGCCACGGGCAGCATTTAGTCTTGAGATCTCTTGCTCGGATCGACTAGAATAATACTTGCATTATAACCGAGTCAAAAAAAACTACTTTCAAAACCACTCGAGATTCAGTTACTTGCAGATAAATAAAGCGCACTTAACAAGTCAACTCACGGCTGTTCCACGCCTTCTAAAGAAGCCAAAAACCCGATCGACGACAGAGGAGACATTCATTTCGAAGAGCTCTCAAACGACTGACCACAAAACGTGTCAGACAACCCATAATTAGCATGAGAAGAGTATCAGTATTAAATCTGCATAGAAAAAAAATCGCACGATCTCGATATTTTGCACACCATTCCGCAATGATCATTGGGCGACTAATGAAGACATTATTCAACATAAAATCGAAGCCAATCACAACAATGGTTGGATAGTTTCCCATATAATTAAAGTCGTGAATGCCCCGAGCAAATTCACATAATGCCATTTTGTTGCCACGTTTTCAGCACAGAACAAGTAATAAACGAATAAAAGTAGTGTGCTCTGTGTTTTGGGTCAAAGATTATTTTAGAAAAATCACGTGTTTAAAGTTCCCATGGGTAGGAGACTATAAAAGGCTTTGGTGTCACCTCACAGCTCTTACAAGGTCTCACCTGATTGGAGACCACCCTTCAGTTGAGACAAAAGAACAAACAACACAAACAATGGAGCCTAGCTCTAAAACAATCAGGGGCTGCGACACTGAACACCCCGCCACTGAAATTTAGAGCTTATAGGATCTGCCAGGCTACCGAAGCTTTGAGGACCCCAAAACTCCATTAAAGAAAACGGTTTGAGATTTGTCAGCGTTGCGCAAGTTGCCGAGCAATCAAAACAGGAAGAGGGTTTCAAAGCGCTAGCGTTCTAATGTTCCTGCGCTTCCTGGACGTCCGAAGTTCTTGATCACTACAGAACATTGAAACAATGTTTGACACTGCAAATAAACACACTACAATGTACGGTTGGGCACAAGAAATAAACTTAACTAAGTAAAGGATACAAAAGAGGTATTCACCTGAACGAAGGCGGAAGCTACCAGTTCCACAAACGTGACACACCAGCGTGACATAAACAGGGTGACCGTAACATAACCTACACAGGAAACCTGGCAAAAATGCCGGCTACAAAATTCTCATGAATGGATGAACAAATTGTGGCAGAAAAGTGTCTTCTCCATAACCTTACCTTATCTTTGACGTGATTTCGTAACTCTTGTAGTTTAGCTTGAAGCTCGTCCCACTGGCTGTTTACACCTTCCACTTTGTGAACAACAGGACTCGGGTCTTGAGCTGTGTCCTGCAGATGGTCGATCACTTCCTGTCCGGATTCGTTGGTGCTATTCAGTTGGTAATTCAGACTTGCTATTTCCTGATCCAACACCTGTTGAACGCCGAACTTTTCAACATTTTACTCCATTTTACATCATCATGAGAGATCTTAACAATATCAAAGAGCCCGTACAATTTTTTACCCGCCAAATAATAAAATAAATAAATAACTTAAATATCCTCTCCTCGTCGGAGCTTTTCAAGGATAATAATACAAATATCATACAAACTGTGTGAGAAACAAATAATTCAAATAAATATAACATGGTAAGAATCCCAACTGGCCGGAGGCAAACCAGTTGGCTATGTACAAGGATGACCGAGGAGTTCAACCAGGGACTACCCAGAACAACACCAGCTAGCGGCCGGAGCGGGATTTGAACCCGGGGCAGCCGCATTGAAATCCAGCGCTCTAACCGCTCGCCCTAACCGATCGGCGAGACTTCATTGTTTGCTTAATACACCTTTTGCCCTTCATTAACAAATAATAGAAATTCATTTTAATTTACGGGAATTCAATAACATCTTCGGAAGAACATTTTCATGAATAAATTTTCATTTTAATCACCCTCTGGTTCATTTGCGCAATTATCATGCTCATACACTTTCAATAACATCATTGGAATGTCATTTTATTTATCGTTAAGTCTATTATGTCTTCTGAAAAAACATTAACATCAATAACACTGTCGCTTACATTTTTTGAAAGTCATTATGGACGGTCATGTACTTGCCAGTAATGACTTTCAAAAAAATGTAAACGACAGTGTTATTGATGTTAATGTTTTTTCTGAAGGTATAATAGACTTAACGGTAAATAAAATGACATTTCAATGATGTTATTGAAAGTGCATGAGCATGATAATTGCGCAAATGATCCAACGGATGATTAAAATGGAAATTTTATCGTGAAAATGTTCTTCCGAAGATGTTATTGAATTCCCATAAATTAAAATAAATTTCCATTTTCTGTTCATGAAGGGCAAAAGGTATAAACAATAGAGTCTCGAGGTATGATTTATAATGGTCAAAAAGCCATCCAGGGGTGGTAACCTTCAGCAATAAAAAACGCAGCTGTGGAGTCATGAAATTGAAAAGTACAAATTACAGCTCACTGCGCAAAGAAGAATACGTCAAAACAAATGCCCCTACATGTGTACATTAAAGCTTCTTTACCTTAGCAAAAGAAGCAACCCTAAAGCCTTCAACGTGTGTCTTGGGAATCGCTAACACGTAAGTGTCTTCAATCGTTTTTATTAGACAAGAATGGTATTCGAGGACGTTTTTCGAAACGCTCTCAGACATAAGCAATCGAAAAGCCTGCCGTTGATCCACCCATGATTAGAAGTGGTGGAAGAGTTTCCCAAATTTCCTTCTTCTACATCGCTGTTTATCCTTCAGCAACATGGTATTTACTCTATAGATTCATCTGATATCTTAGTTTTACATTGTGCATCACGGTCTTTTCCTGATAATGGTTGAATTACATGTATGTCCCCCACCCAGATGACTATCGTAGAAACTTTTCTAGTTTTCAAACAACTTAGATAAACAGAGAATACGTTCAACGAGGCAAACATCCCGTCTAACCTTGAACCGCCTGCCAAGGTGCATGGGATCGTCTTCTTTCATCAGTAACTCGATCTCCTGCTGCCGCTGTTTGAACTGAACCGTGAGGGACTGGATAGACTCGTCCAGGTTCTTGACCGTGCTTAAAGTGCTCTCCAGTTCCTTCTGACGCTCGTTGGAGGCGACCACGATGAACTCCATTCGACCTTTAACGCTGGAAATTTCCTCCTACGAAAAACCGCAAGACAAGTAAATACACCACAGTATATACAGACGACTTTACTTACAGTCAACTCTCGCCTAGCAGACACCCCAATATTACGGATACCCCGCTTATACGGACAGCAACCAATTCCTCGGAGAAAGTTACACACATTTGACTGAAGTCAACTCCCGCTATTACAAACTTAGGACACTTTATTCGGTTACGACGTCATAATTTCACCGTTTCGACTCCTGTTAGCATGGACACAGAGCTTCTTCTTTGGTTATTTATACAGAATTAAAATCAACGTCTTCCGTTTCATATCATCGCCTTTGTTGTTTTGGCTTGATTTCCGCTCAGTTCTTCGTTTGCCCATCGCTAGTAACATAAGAATCCTTTCTTTAAATAAAGATATGATTTAGAAGGTGGGGAGGAAAAGAAAGTGAACTAGAAGTATAGTAATAGTACAGTAGGAGACAAACTAGAAAGGGATAACCTCCTTTGTCTCCTTTTTTCCTTTCAATTGATTTGTGAATTGTGACTAAACCGTTATTAGTATAACAACCTGGATTTCGTCACTTCCCGCAGCTCCTTCGCGGCCATCTAGCAAATTATTTCCGGCCTTCAAGAGTAGAACAACATCTCCCTGGTTCTGAGTGATTTCGTTCTGAAGCGTCTACGAAATAAAGTCAAAACCAATTCCGTTTAGTTCCCGACTACATCATTACTGAAACCAGCTGAAAGGGCTGCATCTGCTTTTCAGTAGCAGTGCACCACGGAACGCGAAATTTGAAGGTCATCAGAAATAAAAGAATATCTCAGTACAGGCACATCCTTTACTCAAAGCACATTATAGACTTTCGAGTTCATGGAATGACTATTTAATGACTTCCTCAATGTTGTATTAGGCTACTGTGCACTGATTTGAGCTACTCAGAAAGATGAAGGATATTCGCAACCATTTCAGCAGTGCCCAGTGGCCCCTGGCGACTTACTTTGCCTTTGAACGACAAGGAAATCTTAGCTTTTGCACAAGGTTCAGAGTTTTGTGTTCCTAAACAGTTTTGTAGAGTAAAGGCAGCTGTGTTATGAGCCTCAAACAGGACGAACTTATGTGTTCATGTCACACCTTAAGGTGAACATTATTCCATTGGATCTTACCTTGTGTTCAGAGATCTGCCGCCTTATTGTATCCGTGTCTCCAGCTACAGGTCCAATTTTCCCAGTCTCTTCTCCGTTCGGGTGAGGAATATTGTGATATTCCGCACCAATCTTCTGTACTTCTCCTCTGTAGAACGGTTGTCTCTAACGTCACATTACGCGTTTCCAGGCCCTTCCACACTTCATCATAGCGCGTGCGTAGTTGTCAGGTCCTCCTCGAGAGGGGACTGGGGTGATCACCTGGCTGTGACACTGCTATGCTTACGATCACTTTCCCCAGGCCCAGAAGGAGATCGATTTGGGCCTTGTATTGGACTGCCTCACTCTGCAATACCTAAGAAAAGAAAAGACATATTTCGTAAAGGATTGAATAGGGTAAACAACTTTCTCTCTTAACATTTTACAGCCGCGCAGACCGCGATAAACTTCAAAAAACCATTTGCTTTAGCGTGGTATTTAAAGAAATTTAACAGTTCCTTTTCCGTAATTTAGCGTTCGGATTTCGCCGACTTAAGGAAGCGCCAACGCTAAAAAGGCGTCAAAAAATAAAAATTCTTTTTAACTGCAGCGAAACAGATCTCACCTAGGCAAAACTCAAGAAAATAAAACTTGCGAAAACACGTTCTTTAGTTGCCAGACAAATTGTCAGGAACTTGACTGAACACAAAAGAAACCAGGCAAACGTGAGAGAATTTATTGTTTTGCATTTTGGAAAGATCTAACTGTAAAAAGCTCCTTTTAACAATCATACACTACACCTGAATAACTTAACGAAATCATTATGAATAACCTGATTCAGCAAATTTCATACGAATGCTTGTTTATTCAAGTTAAGAACAAGAACGGTATAAATGCTCTGTTAATTTATGCATTTTGTTATTTTTTGCTAAGATTAAATCCTGGTTTGCAATTGCAACAAGCCCATACGCATCCTCAAAAAACACAATCTTGAGCGACGAACCAAACTCCTTAAGGCTTTTTTCCCAATTAGCTGCGTCCCTATTCAGTTGGACAGAAGAAAGTGCGTAATAACGCGATCAGAAAATTGCAGCCCTCGTTACCTTTTGTTCCTTCATCTGAGAGCTAAGCACATCGGGATCGAGACCCACGGGAGGCATGGAAACTAGCCTCACTTCCATGGTGTCTAGCCAAACGGTCACGTATTTGTAAACAGCGTAAAACTTCTCTGATTGCTCCTGCAACTCGTCGAACTTAGCAGTGGTGTTGAGCAGCTTGATGGCAAGTGCTTGCCAGTTTTTGTTTACACGGTCCAGCGTTTCCAGGATAACGGACTGTTGCTTGTTTTTCTCCAGTTTATCAGCTCGTGGCCTCCTTGATTGACAGATTGAAAAGCTGGCCGCATCTTTTCAACCTCGTCTTGAAATTGCTATTACAAAAAAAAAAAAAAAAAAAAAAAAAAACAGAGAAGAACGTTTAACCGATAAAGGATTTCTTTATAGATCTTTTGAACGAATGGGTAACGGTGCTTTTCTTTCAAGCGAAAAAATGGCCAAATCAGATCCCAGTCGCAAGAATGAAACCAAGTACATATAACACAGGGGAAATACAAATAGAAGTTGTTTTTCGATAAAATTATACTTAAAACTGAAGTTTAGCATGGATGCGTTAGGAAACTGTAAATAAGTTAAGAAAGCGTGTACAATAAAAATATTATTTATATCTGGGATTACATACCTCTTACTAACCGAGTTCGAGGTCCGTACTGTACGTTGCTGTAACTTACAGTACGCACCGAGAAAGCGAGGTTTGCAAGATATTTATTATATCTCTGAGGTTAATCCGGCGAGCGGGAAAGAACACTAGTTGACCAATCACAGTGCGAGTACTAAGTGAAAGATATAATGTGCTTAGAATGTATAAATGATTCCCGAAGTGGTCGACTTTTTTTTTCAAACATCACCCATGTTTTCTACAAGGATAAGGGACATTACCCTGAGGATGCCCTTGATATAGAGTGTTTTCACATGACGTCACGACGGCCATGTTGGTGTCCCAAAACAAAGAAACGGCCGCCATGTTAGTGTCCCAAACTAAACCTCTGGGAATTAAACTCTATTTTTATGCAAATACTTTCTTTTGTTTCAGTAAACCAATGTGGCTGGTAGTCACATGAATTGAAAACGCTCTCTAGGGAACTCACCTGCAACTTCTCTTCGAACACAAGTATGTCACTAGTCACCAGTTCACCGGAGTCAAGTCTCTTAATCATTCCCAGTTCCCAGCGTTCGAAGTCTTTGGCGATCATGATAAAGACGCTTTTGAGTTCTTCCTTTCTCGTGTCAGATCTCTTCATCACCTCTGCCCACAGCTTGTTCAGTTGTTTCAGCTTGGATTCCTTTTGCTTCTTCTTCTGCAAGTGGAACATCTCGTTCAGAGCCTCTACTGAAGTTCCATGACGGTTCACTTCAGTCTGGACCACCTGTAAGTAAAGAACTCCTTTAAAGGCCACGGAATGACAAGGCTCTTGGCAATTGACGAAATTACTATATAGAGTCCTACAAACACGATGAAATTCCGTTTGCCGAATGGTTATCCAACAAGAATTCAACCCTAAGAAATGTCTACCTGGAGTAAACCAAAGACTTAAAACTATTTGCCCTCGTGCAGTGCAAATTGAACTCTCCGGTTTTACCTTTTCAACGACAATTGTTTTTAAACAGGGTCCTCGCATTCATAACAGCAATCAACTGTACCATAAAGAACTTTGCAAGACCGCTGGTGCAAGAATTTTAAAATTCACTTTTACGAAATTGATGCAAAATCATTTTGTTTCTTTAAAAAACTTCAGTCAGATAACTGCACACCACTGAAGGCTCATCAAATTGTGCTTCAACAATACCTTAAACTGTTGCGCCTGGTTTCTGAGTTCGACGAGATTGCGTGACACGGGCGGCAGTTTGTCGAGTTGTTTCTTGAGCTCGGTCAGTGCCTTGATAGCAGTGTCCAGTCCATCCTTGAAGTTCTGTGAGGTGGTGAGGGCGGACTGGAGCTTAGCCTGGTACACAGCAATGTTGGCGCACAGTTCATCGTAGCGCTGATTGATGGTTTTCCCGCGCTCAAACTCGGGGCCACGAATTAACCCTTGAATGCTGTGACCTAGCACCCCAACGGCCACAATCTCTGCCTGATGAGAATTGACCTCTGCTTGCAGCGCCTGAGAGGGCAACAAAGAGCAATAAGGCTACAGCCTACCAGACAAAACCTTGCAAGATGACACTACCTAGTACGCAAATGTAGCCGTTCCTAAGGCCGCCAGGCAAACTTCTCAGGCCTTTTAGCTTTACCGTCCTTTTTTCATTGTATCCTAAATCCTCCTGTGTCAGTAGAGTTAGCACCATTTCCACTCAGCTTCGGCCAGAAAGTGTCACTTTTCCATTGCAATTGTTTCGACTTTATTTTCGAAATTTTCACGTCAAGAATAAAGAGAGAATTCAGATAAGCCAAAGATTAACTATGACACTACCTCATCAGATGGCTCGGGTTGATCGAGTGATAAACCAAAACAAACTGGTTGTTTACCTTCAGCTCGTTGATCTGTTGTTTAATGACCGCTGGATCTGATTTCACGGGCTGCGCCATGTATCGTCCCAGTCTGTCCTCCGCACTGTTCAACCACGGAAACACTTTAGACGCCTGACTGTCGTACTCGCGTAACTGGCGCCACGAGCGGTCCAAGACGGTTCCTTGCTCACTGAGTAGCAACAGAAGCCTAAACGAAATTCAAGACACTCTCAGTAACCCGTCTCAACGGTTGTTTCCTTAGAATAAACACTTTGCGCCACATTTTCTTTCTGTACTCAGTTTCGGTTTGAGTTTATTCACACTTTTTGAAACATAATATTAGTGTGTAAGAATAGAAAAAAAGTAAAAAGAGAAACAAAGCTAGCTTACATGTACATTAGGCATTAATTTGGAATAGTGCGCAGTGGACAAAAGAGCAGAGCTTTCGAGTTGGCCACTACCACTGTGCAGTTACTAGTGAGGGGAGGTTATTTACAGAATATAAATAGGTAATCATAGGTACTAAGGTGCATTCATTGCATCCAGTTGACAACTGTGAATTTCAACATAAGCTAAGGTAGCCAACGGACTTGCATCCCATCCAGGATAGTAGTAATCTTCTTAGTCAATGTGCTACACAAAACTGGTCAGGTGCTTGTACTAATAAGTGCAAATGACATGAGATAAATGAGGCATGCAAGTATGGGACCGTGACACGAGATGAAAAACAAGAGGTTTGAGTGACAAGAAATGCAACACCTCAAATCTGACTGAAGATGAAAATAACTGTGGGGCAGGGATGATAGTGGTTGCCAGAAGATGCGGCCATTGGGATGAATGAGACAAAATGTCACGCCGCATAATAATTCGTTACAGGGTGGTGCGTCATACATGATTGTATGAGTTCGAAATGTTCCTTCAAGAAATCCTTGTTTAGCTGGCATTCTCTATCCGTTTTCTCGCAGTTCTTTACCTGTTGTAGCGTTCGTTGATGTCAGCAAGCTTGTTTTCTAGTACCCAGGACTTCTCGTTGGGTCTGGAATGTCTTGAGACGACGAACTGACGTCCGCGCTTTCTAATGTAGCGACAGATCTCTCGAGTTCTGCGTGGAAAACCTGCGAAGTTTTTTGTGATTAGGAGAGAAGTTCACAGATTCTTGCAGAATGATCACTACGAAAAGGACAGCTGAAGGGAATTAAGAATTGAATCTGATTTTTTGTTTTTGTTGTTTTTTGCTTTGGAAAACGTTTAATCAGTTGATTTAGCTTCAACTTTTGAATCCGTGAATTAAATCGTAAAGTGTGACCATTCAAGAAAAGCTAAACTACCTATTGTGAATTTAAGGTGAAATGAATCCCTTCCAGGAAACGTACGATTTTATGTGAGTTGGGCAGCAAAATGACAAAGACAAGCTATGATTCAGTTGCAAGCTAACACAAGTCTGTTCTTGTCGCTTGACCACAAAATAATTTTTCTCTAGCGGAACTTCAACTAATATTATTTTAAATAGCACATATAATAGAAAAACCAAAAGGACGCATAAATTTAAATACTTAGGTCTCCAAGTGAATGCTGTTCAAAATTCACAGGCCTGTTCGATGAACACTGTTCTTGTTTGGTAACTAATAATGTTATGGTGTAACTTATAATTAACTATGTTAAAGTGAGCACCTTAGCTTCATGAAGGAAGTCTTCTCCGCTCTGATTCACCTCTTTCAAGTCTCTCTCGTGTTGTTTGACGTCGTCTACAAAGTGCTATCAGACAAAGCAAAAAGGATAGAGTCACTGACAAGGTCACCCGTGCAAAGAGGCGACAAATTTGGTTTGAGCAAAGGAAAACCAAACAAGATGTTTTAGAAAACTGAAAGCTTTGCAAGATGGCGGATTAAAGTCGAGAATCAAGAGATACTGTCACTACTGATCCCTGTTCGTGTTAGTGGTATTAATATCGCTTACTTCGGTAAATATTTACATTATAAAAATGTCAAATGCGACAACAATTTTGTAAAACGTGACAGAGTCTTTCAACTGTTACAACAGAATGGGCTGGAGAAAATTTAATCGAAATTCGTTCATACACAAAAAAAACTTCATCGCGGATAAAGGCTCCTTCCGTAATTCGAGAAAATTACATTCATCGATGCACTGCTAGGACTATTTCTTCCTCCCCTTAAAATTCTAACCTGATGAATAAGCAGTTTGTCTTGTGCCCTCTGTGCATCTTTGATGTTCAGTAGAATAGCGCTGCCTTGGTCTTCAGCTCTCTTTAGCCACGCCTTCAAAAAAACATGTTTTATAACATTAGCAACGAACAAGACGGGATAGATACATGCTAGGCTATTTCTCTTTAGACGCTCCAGGCAGTTTGTCTTTATATTTTCCAGTTCTCCTTCCTCCTGAAAACCAGCATTCCGTATTCTAATTCTCTTCCGAATTCGTGGGCCAGTTTAAAGTCAGAAGAATGTTAATTTGAGTGTCATTTCCCAGGCTATACCCATTTTGGACTGTCCGTAGACAATCATCATTGATCGCGCACCTGTGTGTGTGTGTATAAGAAGAAACCATACCAACATCCAACAAACTATCGAAACGTTTGGAGTGAAGTTCGATGTGATCATATCCAGTATGGATGATACTGACATTTCAGAAATTAACCACTTGATAGACATACCAAGAATGGATGCAGCAACTCCTCAAACTTCGTGAGCTTCTCGTGAATCCGGACGAGTCTCATGTACCGATTGTCAAGCTCGGCTTGCAGTCGTCCCCACCTCGCTTCAAGAATGCTCATCTTCGTGTCGAGTTCGGCCTTTTTTCGTCGGTGATAGAAGTTGACCGCTACCTTTCAAGAACTGCTTACTCTCGAGGAGCATAACCTCGACTGGCTTCTTCCGTTCATACACTTCCTTGGTGAATCGCTGGTTACAACAAAAAAATAACATCGAATCAATTCATCTCGTTCGAACACAGAAAAACTCTGAGTGCAACAAAGTAATTGCTTGAATCATAAAAAAAAAACGACGCAGAAAAAGCTGAACATAACAATACACTGCCACTGGCACTACGAAGTTTTCTGCGAAAGTGGATGATAAAATAGTACTCAAAACATATTAACTTATGGTGTACTTCGCGTACCCGGCTTTCATCTCGAAGGGAGGCGGTTTATGATAAAGCAAGCCAAAATAGGTTGGTTCATTAAATTCCCGAAAGTTCCAAGACCGGAACACCAATTCAGTTTTCTGTAATTGGAAGGCTGCCAGATAAAATGAAGATTAATTATTCAACTAAATTTTACAACATAAACTTCTGGAAAAGAAAATCTGATATTGGTTTATAGCCATGCCTTGCGTTGTCTCATTAGCATACAAGAAGCTTCATGGAAATAACTAAATGCGTCAAAAGGGATAGAATATGGGAATAAAGTTTTGAGGAAGTATAGATGGCAGAACATCCGTCATAACTGATCGGGAAGCCCAGCTCTCGCAATACTTCGCACTCGAAATACATCTTTCACTTTTCATTTGAACTCACGCATTGTCGCACGGGAGAGGAAAACGGTTGCTCCGAAAAACTCTAAGGTAGATTTCAGTCGCTGTACTTTGTTTTAAAGTTAAGTCCAGTCGAAGTGTCTCCTGCGTTGAAACCAGAGGATCGTGGCAATTAACTTTGTGAAATATGCGCACCTTCTACCACATTCAGCTGTTATCTCTAATGTGCACTAAGTACAAGCGAAACAGCTCAGTTTTTAAGCGATGTTTCCGTACTCGTTCAAATTATAAACAAAGCTTCACCAACCTAATTTAACTCAACCTACTGCAAGCCACTTTCCTGATAAATTTACAGTTAACCGTAGAAGGCACTGCGAACCTGGATTCAGTGTTCACGCTCCTACACATGGTGATTGGATGCCACGTCCGTTTCTTCAAACAACTCTTAAAAATCTCCCCAGCAATAACAAAGGACTTTTGATCACCATAAGACGCGCAATTATGCAATTGTACGACGCGTTACGACTCCCAGTTAAACTTCTTTTGAGCACTGATTTACATTTCTCAATAATCCTCTCAGAAACTGGATGGAAGTGAATTAAGTACACTGCCATTCGAAGTGGAACACGTTCGACTGTTTGCCGATTAAATTAATCACTCGCGATAAAAATGTTAATCTTTTTGAAGGCACAAATCCCACGGGATTCAACTACTGTACGAAAACAACTGCAGACTGCATACTAAACGTTTTTGTAGTTCAACAAAAAAAATGCCCACAACAATGTTTCCTCAAAAAGCACATTTCCTAACAAAGTTTTAGCCCAGCGTTTAGTGAGAAAACAATTTGGACATTTCCTTGATTTTAAACGAAGGTAAAGCAATTCAAACACATCGTGACCGGGATTACGTAGAGCGTTTTTTCTTTAGACAAGAACAAAAGACAATGATTCAATTTACATATCTTAAAACTGGCAAAAGAACAACGCAAATTTGGTATTCACCATAATTGTTTCAGCAGTGTCGACAAGATTGGTGTGAACCTTGCTCTACACGGATACATAGAATTGAGTGCAAAGACGCTAAAAAGTGATACGAGTGTTTTTAAACGTCTGTTACTGCACAGTCGGTAAAGAAATTATGAGGTAAAGAATTCAAATGTATTGTATTGAGCACATCTTGTCTTATGACGGTATCGTACGAACACTTTGAAAGCTGAATTTAGCATCGAGGGAATACCTTGCTCACTGATCGTTTTGATTTCATACTAGTTTATTTTGCTATTGAGAAAGGTACAAGAATTTTCAGTGCCTTTCTGGTGCTTAAATTCAAAGTGTTGGTGAAAGAAACGAGGAAAAACCTAGTGTCTCGATATTAAGTATTTTTGTCAGTTCTTAACGCGGACAATTCTGAACGTTTAGAGTAATTCTTGGGCTGTAAATCACAATCACCTTCTGTTCTTCAATCTGTTCTTCTAGTTGCCTGACATCTGCGGGGGAGGCGGTTTGCGCGAGCAGGGTTTTTTCTGTCTCTGACAGCCAATCTAGCAGGTACTGAATGGAAGAACACCACTGGAGACACGCCTGTTCGACCTACAAAACACGGGAAAGGTGCGTTACTCGGTTAATAAATAATAATATTCACCAAAAAGGAGGTGGATACCCAGGCAAATATCTGCCACTATTCACCAATACTGAGAAGAATAATTCCTTTAATATATCTACTGGTTTGGTGTAAAATCTACTAAAACAGACAGTGGATTGCCTCATCAGGATCATGGTAACAAGCTTTGAACTGCAAGTTAAAAAAAACACTGTATTGCGATCTCAGAACTTAATTCTTGCCAAAGGGATACAGAGAGTATTCCACTTCCATACTGTAAATTACAACTCAATAATTATTAAACCATTAGTTGTAGTGAGTTGCCACCCATTCAAATATCACACATCTTACAATAAAACTGACCTCTTTATGTTCTTTTCCCTGTTTCTTCAAAGTTTCCACAAGATCTTCCATAATAAGCTGCACTTCGTTTAAGAGTTTTTCGTATCTAGCGTTCATGTTCATCAAGGATGTTATCATTTCTTCGCGGCCCTTCGAGGCGCTCTCAAGGATGGGGTTCGTAGCGTCACGGGACTCTGGCAGGTGATGCAAGCTGTGCCGATACTCCTCAAGGTTCCTTTCCCACACCTAGAAGGCAGCGCACAATATTGACGCACGATAAGAATCAAGTCATTGACATAGATGGTAGGGTGTAAACGAAAACGTTTAGAAAACTAACTTAGCAGCTGAGAAGATCCCACGTTTCACCATTGTTAGGGGGTTGTAACGAGGGCGAAAAGTCAAGTTTAATAATATTTACACACAATGCAAAGCTCCCATTTACAGAGCATCTGCGGGCTGTTAGAAACCAAGTCTTTGTCACGACGATCGCAAATAAAGTTCATGCAAGGCTATAGTAATGTGAATAGATCTGGTCTTCAGTTGGCTTAGAATATTATCTTGTTTACACATACAATACGTACCTGTGATTCGTCAGTGTATTCATTCCCCACGGTACAAAGAGTTTTAATTGGCACTTGCTGGCTTCGAATGTCTGTATACAGAGACTTGAGCGAAAAACAGAACAAACAAAAGTTAAGTGTTAAGAAACATGTCTTGGCCATTAAATTGGTTTCGTTACGCTAGTTGTTCTTTGTTGACCTGGCCACTTGCATTCCTGATGGGAAGTTAATCGTTCGTCGCTTGAAAAAGGGCCTTGAAAATGAACCAAGTGCAGGCCACGAAAGAGCATTGGTTTACGACCAGTATTCAAAGCTGCCGAAGAAAGGTAGAGCTAAAAACTATTTGATAAACTTATCAACTCACTGTTAGTTCCTCCATAACTTTCTCTGCATCATCCGCCCTTCCCCTCCACACTTTGTCGTCAACCTTCTCCTCGACTCTGTTCAGCCAGTCCAGTTCATTTTGCAGTCCAGCTTGAAACCGTTCCAGCTTCTGCTCGGCTTGCACAAGTCCCACCAGACGGTTGTCAATCTGGTGTCGAGCTGATTCCCATCTTTCCAGAATGGCCTCAACTCGGGCTCTCTCGAAATCCTTGAGCTCGGGTAGCGAATTTCTAACGTCTGCGATCTTGCTTTCTCTGGGCTGTATTTCAGTCTGGAGGGTTTGCTGTGAAAATAAAGGTTTTCACTTTCACTGCCAAGCATTTCTCGGATGTACTTCCCAATATAGCTTCCAATTACAGCTTCAGAAGTATCTTATAAACACTGTTATTGGAAAAAAAGGAATGCAGATGAAACCGTACGGGTCAATTTCGTAGAGCCATAAATAAAAATATGTGATTTTTAGTTTGTAACGAAGATAGAACAAAGAAAATATCCTAATCCCTGATGGGAAGGTAATCCGGGACCTTCAGTTAGCCGGTCGACTGCTGTAACCACTGAGCAATTTACTACGTTTTTGTACGACACACGTCCTGTGTATTTCTAGGGAAGCGTCTTATGTTGTGATAAATAAAGAAAGATACACTGCTTGCAGTCCCTTTCTGGACAGCAGAGAGCGCAAGCCATCAACAACGCCGAGAGACTGGAGTGAGTAAAAAACGAGCAGAGACTGGGGGAGGCGGTTCCCCAAGCCCCCTCGGCTCGTTTGCTCCAAGTTTCGAGTTTTTCGCGCGCCCGCACGACTAATCAGAAAGAAACTGTTATCAAATGAAAAGAAAGATGTTGATTGTTTTACCACTTTTTTAGCTGCCACCACGTGCGTTGTTACGACTAGTTAGCAGGCCCGTATGGTCAACTGCAATTATTTTAATTTTAATATATTGCAAATTTCTTGTTGAATTTTTTATATAAATATGATTTTAATCATTTCTTATTGTTCTATAGTTCGAGATATTTTATTGAATATTGTAATTACTTTGAAAAGCCATAACTTGGAAAGTAATAAAGTTATTACTATTACTATTAATAAGGATACCTGCAGCACTTTGATCTGATGTTGAATGTCTTTGAGGTTTGATGTGAGCCCAGGCTGCTGAATCAGGATCACTTCAACACGATGGAGACTGTCTTCAAGCTCAGATACCAGATCAACAATGTTCAGCAAAAACACCAGCCTGGTGATCAAACCAACAAATGGTGTAAGTTTCGTGAAGAGATAAACCAGACAGCAACACCTGCACATATTGAAAGGGTAACACCTCGAGGATTTTAGCGTGTTCTGGTCATAACTGTACAAATTCAGTAGCTCTTAGAGCACAAGGAAAAACAACCATGTAATTTATTGAGGAGAGAACCAACCATAATTAAGTTTGAGATATTTCATGATACACAAGGGAAAACAAAACAAGATGGCCACTTTTTTAACTTTTTAGCCAGTCATAGTTCCCTTGCGCTAACCAGTTGTGACAAAAGCGCACGTAGACTGACTGACAAATTTTTCTCATACAGTGATGTTCTGTTTCTGTCATTCAGGGGTTTACAGCATACCCCTCAAGAGGATACATGTGCCCCTCAATCAATAGATTCCTTTGCAGACCTTCTTTTGGCTCATCACGCAATCTCTTCTCCCCAATGAACATTCTCTGGGGAGGAGAGATTGCGTGACAATCCAAAAGAAGGTCTGCGAAGGAGGCTACTCAATCAGACCACACTTATTATTTCCTTAACTCACAGTCTGTGCCACTGGCCCGCATCTTCTTTCACTCTATTCCATTTTTCACTCAGCACATCCAACTTGCGCTGCAGCTGAGGATCCATTTTAGTGACCATGGCTTTCATCAGCGAATTGTACTGTGGAGTTCGCTGCATTTGCTGCTCCTGTAAATTCTGTAACAGAGGTACAAACACAGGAACATGCAGACAATTACTTTCTGTTTCGTAGGTAGGCAGATGTCCCTACAACTAAGTAAGCTAGATAACACATTACATTTTGAAGTTATTGGCATTTGGCATTGGCATTGGCATTGGCATTTGGCATTTCATTTTTGCATTTGTTATTTGGCATTTGGCATTTGCATTAGCATTGATTCTTATGTTCGTGATGACATCCTAGCTAAAGGAGGTTCTAACCAGAAAGCAAGTTATAAAATATTCTGGGTATTTTCAATCAGTGTTGACTCTTCTTGCGACAATTTGTATTAGCAGTAACTTTCTTCTGAGTGGTCACTTTTCATTCTCTGCAGCAAGAACTTCCCTGCACACACCCCCATTATCCAGTTCTACTGCTTTGCTGACAATCGCGTGTGTTGGGGTATTGCTGTACACGTTTACATGTCATTTGTAATTTGAAAAAATATACAGTGATAAGACACCACAAAATTATTAGCTAATAAGACCTAAATACCGGTATTACAAAATCCCTGAAGGAACACACTCCCAGATAAAGGAGTAAACGAACTCAAACTCAAACTCCTAAACGAGCTCAACAGTCACTAGATTCTCCCTTAATGAGTACAAGAGAAAAACTACTAACAGAATGCTAAACCTGAGTGATTTTACTTTCAAACTTTGTGGTTTCAATAAAGTTTACCTTGACTTCTTGGAGAGTACTGGACAGGCTTCCTTGGTTTAGAGTCCCAAGCGACTTGGTTTTTAGAATATCTTCAGCTCTTTTAAGCCATGCCAGCAGATCATTTAGAGTGCTCTGTGCACTTTGCTGCAAGGTAAACAAAACAAGAAGTTGTCAGAGTGAGGATACAGTGTACAAGGTAGAAGGCAAATCACTTACTTGGTAGCAATAGCCTGTGGAATGCGATTGTCTATATGAGCTGGATGGGTGTCATTAATTTTGGATTTGCAAATCTTAAGCCACATTCAAACAGTAATGATAGTTGTGATAGTCGATGTTAGTTTTACCTATCACGCACGTTTGAACACGAACTACAATGTATCATGCAATATCACTGACTATCATCAACTATCATGCAGTTTGGACATGTTCAAATTCAACATGATAGTTTTTCCCATTTGAACGCAGACATGATAGTCAATGATAGTGAATGATAGTTGAAACTATTATCAACTGTCATCAACTATCATGACAGTTTGAATGGGGCTTTAAGCAGCCACAAAAAGTTACATTTATATTGCAACATGCGCCAATTTGATTAGCCTACTGTTAATGTGAGCTCTTGAACAGGGCTTTATGCAGCCACAAAAAGTTACATTTTCCTTCATACACATTGAGGCCAAGGTGAAACATTGTTTAAGGGAAAACAAAAGATTGTCCCTTTTTCTTCCTCTCAACATTGATTAATTTTTTGTCCAACACTAACATTCTACACTTTAAGTTTAAAAGAAGTATCACATTCATATAACAGCACCATTGCTCTTAAATGAAATATCAAATTCTCGGTGCCCACAAAGTTTTGTGCGCACTCTTGATTGTATTGTCATTCTAGGTTAACTGAGAACTAATACAGAAGATGTAAGGATGAGCAATGCAATGCCACTCTATTGATGCGCGCATTATTGTAACTTGTACATTTCATAAAGAACCTAAGAAAATTATTACTAACAGAAATATTCCCTTCCCAAATTGGAATGTACCATAAAGCAGACCTCTTTTTAAAAAAAACGTGCGTGACTTAAGACAAGAGAAAAACATGAAAAAGTTTGAACTTGTTACCTTGTCTAATGTTTCCAGTTCTTGAGGAAGAATTTCAGGAGCATTTTCATTAAATGAAACAGCACCTGCAGTGATCGGTTCGTGCTCAACCAGCTTTTCAGTAATGCCAGCTATCTCTTGATCATCAGGCATTTGAATGTCTCTTAGAATTTGTTCAACATCTTTTGAGCCTGCCAGGAGTGGCATCTTGCCCTGAAAAACATTAAGACAATCAGTGACCTTTCTCCACATTTACACTACACATTTAATAGCACAGACACCGACACTGATAAGTAGTACTTCAGAATAAAGTCTTGGTTTCATACACAAAGTGTGCCATCAATCGAAAGATGGTGATCATTCTTCCTCATAACGACTTTTACTGCTTTCCATAGTGGAACATTCAAATTGCCCACTTGACGCCTTAAATCCATGCAAATGCCTTAAGGTTGGTTTTCACTGGCAATGGAGTCGGAGTCAGAGTCACAATCAGAAGTGTGGAGCATTATGACCTAGTGAAAAACAAAGCGATTGAGTCGGAAGCAAAATACTGATTCTGTCATGACTTTGTCACTTATGATCTAGTGAAAACTAGATTGCCAGAGTCGCAAGCACTATTTTGGCATCAAACTGTAATCCGAGAGCATGGGAACAAGCATTGTGATTGGTTGGTTTTTCTGCATCTGCTTCTGGCTCTGACAATCGAGTTTTCACTGGATCATAAGCAATGGGATCATAAGTAGAATCAGAAGAAAATGGAAACATTATGATTCTTCTGGCTCAGATTCCATCGGGTCATAAGCGCTCTTACGATTCCAACTCCATAGCTAGTGAAAACCAGTCTTCAGAAATAGGAAAGGAGGGGACAGGGGATTGAGTCCTGTATTGTCAGTGATTCATTTACTGATTGGTTAGATTTTAAGATCCTGTGATTAGAAACTGGTTTGTTTGCAGCAAATGATGTTGCCCACTGTACCAAGGTTTCCAGGTCATTAACAAGATCTTCCCTTTGATAATACAGTTGGTCACCCACTGGCAAACCTCTGCAACCACATCTCCCCCTAAAATTGGCACCTTCATCTAACAACGGTTCCACTCAGTCTTTAATAGTGTTCACTCACTTTATCTGGGGAAGCTGATTTGATTACTTTCACTTGTGTAAAGACTTGCTCTTTGCTGAGTGCTTGTTTCAGGTTCCAGTGCCTTGTTCTCCACAGTGTTAACAAATGTTTGTACTGAATTTCCAGCCTGGTCAAACAAAAAAGACAGAAGGGTTCTTGAGAACATTATGCACAGTAAATGATGATGATGATGATGATTACAGCTTATTCAACAGTTCCACAAGGTTGCTCTTCTCTGTTAAATAAATTATAATAATTTAAAGAATAAGTAATTTAAGTGGGTTTTCTTTTTCAGATTCACACTCACTGTTGAGCTTCCATTTTATAAATGAGATAATGTTATATAGCATTCTAGAAAAAAGGCATATATCTACTTTTTGTCCCTTTGCCCAATTCACCCTCTTCATTTCATAATCGAACAGATCGACTATACATGTAAGGATACAAGGAGCAAACTATAGTTGCACTGTGTTAATTGTATTTATTTATTAATATAACTTAGGTGTTTCAGATTAATCAAAAATACAAAAAATATTGCTTCTTTTACCTAGTTGAGAATTCTGTAGCATCCACATCTGGTGCAGGAATCACAAAACACACTGATGGTACTTCACACTGTCTACCACTAGCGTTTGTAATCTGGTGAGATTTCCAGAAGACAATCAGCAAATATATTCAGTTGTTGTGTGGACCAGTGTTCCAGATAAGAGGGGGGGTCCCGGGTCAAAAACCCTACAAGTCAGCTACATGACCCAAAAAATTAAAAGAAAGTTTATAATGATTTGGTGGGAGCACTGGAAATTTGACCCGATGGAATTTCTTGTTGACACCCTGCATTAAAATCTTATCTAGAACCCTGATAGATGGCAAATGATTTAAAGATACTCAAATTCTGTAATGGTTAAAACACAAACTGCTCTTTTCGTCACTATAGCTAGAATGTACATGTAGCTCCCCTATGCAGGTAACACTCCTTTAGTATTTCCTTGGTTACTAAGTATAGTTAATAGTATAATATTTATGGATGTGTCAAATTACCAATTTACAGTGTATGGATGTGCCAATAGTGACCATTAAAGGTACGACTGAGTCACAACAAAGCAACTTCAAAGATGTGAAGACAGTTAGGGTCACTTATCTCCAAGCATTATGAAATAAAAGACAAAGATTAGCAAATGCTAGAAAGGTCACGATAAACCTTTCATGTACATCTTTGTCAGGTTTTTTTTTGGCAATCCTCCGTTAGGGAAGGGAACTTCCAATTTAGAACACTCCTATAGAAACCTTTGCAACCCCACCCCCCCCCCCTCCTCCTCCCCCTCCCCATTGAAATTACCAATGACCCAGTATGGATGAAGTACATGCCTTAAGATATTTTCTGCAGCCACACAGTGCAGCTTGCACCTGCAATATTTGCACTTCACTCACAATCACAGAAAAGTAGCATCAAACAGTTAATGGCTTTAAATTTCATTAAAAAGCAAACACAAAACAACAATTTGTTAAAATTGCATGACCCAGCAGCAAAAGGCCTATAAAGATTCAGGTAAAGATACATCAAACCAACATACTTTCCATGAATGATGTTCAGAGTTGTCCAACAGAACACAGTCTTCTCCTTTGTTCACAATATTCTAAAAACAGAATTTTTGAAAATAAATGTTTGATGCTTTTTAGACAACAATGTTTCTAAAACATAATTACCGAACAACACCAATCATACACTCTTCCAGTTCTTAAATATGTTAAGCTATTTGACTCAAACTCTTAACATGACTGTTATTGACCACAGTATCTGAAATTAACCCAAAACTTCAAACCCAAACTATGACTGTGCTTTAGGTGATTTCACTATGCATCCACTACAGAGCTAGAAGGAGACTTGTGACAACCGTAATCATCTACTAAATGGTTGTTAGTAGTGAATCTTGCCACTTGCGTTTCTGTTATTGTCATTGTTGTTGTTGTTGTGTTGCTGCTGCTTCTGCTGCTGTTGTTGGCACCACTAGTAAGCCAAAGTCAAATCAGAGAGCACAGAATAAAGCAACACAGGTACTTCCTCTTAAGATGTGTCCATGTTCAGTTTTTTTGCCCTTAGGAAAGGTTACTATTACAGTGGAGTGTCAACACTTGCCTGCATGTTCTTGTAACTGCACACTGGCTGAACAGCAAGTTTGCTCTTCATTTTTGATTTCCTTTGGGGCAAGGGCACCACTTTCTTGCTCAGTAGCTGTAATGAGCTTATTATGTCTTTGAAGTCAACGAGTTCTTGTTTCATTTCCTGGAACCGAAACCAACCTCATTAATGGAGTCTACAAAGAGTATTTCATTCCTGCCTTGTACCTACAGTATAATCTCTTTAAAGTGCACCTAACCCCAAAATATTTTTTTCGCTTAAATAAATCTTTACACCTGTTCGAAACACACTGCGCCTTTTTGCGCCTTTTGAAACCAAATCTTGTCTGTTTATAGGCTGTAAAAGTTACGAATCATCTGTCCCACGACCAAGCTAGTAAGGGGCATGGGTCTATTCCTTACATGACGTCACAAACTGCTTTGCATGCATGTTTATAAAGACTTAATGCGATGGAAATCGGTTTGTGACGTCATGTAAGGAATAGACCCATGCCCCTTACTAGCTCGGTCGTGGGACAGATGATGGCTAAATTTCGTAACTTTTGCAGCCTATAAAAAGTCAATATTTGGTTTTAAAAGGCTCAAAACGGCGCAATAAGTTTCGTACAGGTGCAAAGATTTATTTAAGCGAAAAAAATATTTTGGGGTTAGGTGCACTTTAAGGATTTTAAGGAATTGAATAATCCAAAAATATCATTTGGGTATCTTTGCCTGCAAAAGTTCACCCAGGAAACCTAGCCCCATTTTGGAAATCAGAAAAACACAGTCTAACATGCATGGTGGATCAGTTATGCAGCACTGAATGCTGCATGAGTGTTGAGCAAACTTACACAATCTGAAGCATATTATTTTTTTCCTATAACATACATGTATTCGAAGGAGTAGGGAATTCTCCATTCCAAAGCCTTTAAAATGTTTAACTGGTGCCTCTCTAAAATGGAAGGTGGGTGCCTGGGGTATCCAGGGGCTTCCACTGTGGCCAGCCAGCCCCTAGATAGAATACCACCCCCATGGCTGGCAAATCCCCGCAACCCAGCCATGAGCCCTCATTCCTGGCACCTGTCAACACTGCATGAATCAGTGGAAGGAAAAAAAAAGGGGGGGAGGGGAGTGGGGGGAGGAAACGCTAAGAAACACCGCTGCTGTGAGAGGCAAAAAGAAACTGCTAAGAAGTGCCAACAGAAAAACGCTGCACGCTTGTAGAAGACCGCTAGAAAATCACAAGAACACGAGCTGACGGAAAAAAAACGTAGTTGCAACGAACCATGTGAGCCTCCAGTAGAGGTGCCCACTAAGCTCATGGTGGTTAACTTTGTTAAATGACATTTAACTAAATTGAATTTTGCCTATAATTTTTGACAGTCAATGGGAAAAGGATTTGTTGTCAAAGTCATCTTCCAATCTTCCACAAAATACAAAACTACATTACAAGTCATATAAAGTTTTGGTATTCTTTCAGAAAATAATCTAATTAATGTCCGAGTGGTATAGCCCTTGAACATAAACCTTCCTTCACAAATTGGATTATATGAAAGTGTTTATTACGTAACAATAATATTTTAATACCATTAACTCCCTTTCAAAACATTAAATCATATACTGTATACATGACGTAAGAAGTTAATGAAGTTCATGTGAAACACAGCTTCCTTTCTTACATCGGACGCATTGCGCTTAGCTTGTGTTGGAGTCCATTTCTTTGTGGTGTATATCCATAGACCCCTATCAGATCAACATATCCCTTTAAAGTTACAAAATTGCTTTACAGCTCAACCATTGAGAACAATAATAATAACACTTGTAAAAGATACATGTATTTATAAATAAAGAAGAAGAAAAACACCCACAATAGGTGCCACTAGTAGAAGTTGAACCCGGGTTGCTTACATTTAAGGGGCAGTAACAATGACCTCTAGACCACTGAGGTTCAGCATAGCTAATGAGGTAAAAATAGTGTATTTGATAGCTGAGTTAATCTTTTGTCTCACGATTGAGTCACAAAGATGTGGATCACGACGTTTCGACCGCTATACTGCTGGTCTTCATCAGGCGATGGTGTCAACTGCCTGCGTGTGAGTATAAGAAGCACCGTGGCTGGTGGTGATTGGTGCATTTCGATCCTCGCTTAGTAAGGAGGACGAACCACAACTCCCATAATGCATCGCTTCGAACTATATTATCAAATTGTCGAGGACACGTGATCACTTCATTTGAAATGGACGCGATGGAGGAACAAGCGTGGCAAGCGCCAATGTTTCGGAAATCAAACATTTTATATCTGTATTGCTTGGACACCGAGTATATTTCCGAGCTCACAGTGCCTAGTTTACCTTTCCTTAAGCTGAGATGTTTGTTTGGACACATGAGTTTTCCTGCATCTCTTTCGTAGCGCCGAATGGTCGTCTTCCGGCACACAAAGCGTTTGCTTGACAAAGTGATGTAGTTTACTTAGTGATGTGATGTAGTGTCGCCTTGCATTATCATGGCTACATCAAGTGTGGAATTTCAGGTAAGAAGCAGGGACAGTCATAACAATTGTTGTCTGTTTAATACAGTCGTTAAAATATAGCGTTACATGACCGATTGTTGTGATTGCAGATCCAGGTCAAAGACGATGAAGAAATTATGCTCGTTTGGGATGTCGATGTAGCTGATGTCTTTTTATCGCTGACTGCCTCTCAGTGTTAAGTTCAAGCCAAGATTCCCTCTCACTCTGATATTTCCATAATAATCAATTCTGTTATATACAGTGTTTTGTTTGTGATATCCAACTGACTTTTTCCCTAGCTTTGTGTTTCGTCAAGAATAATTATTCAGAGACCACAGAGGGGAGGGTTTGGTAGAGCTAAAGCCCTATCCCTTTTTTTACTTGTATTGATTTTATAGGGCTCCATATGACATGGAGAATAATTATATGAATTTTACCACTTGAACTTGGCCACATGCTTCAGCCATACCACTTTAAAATAGTCTCTGTGGTCCATTAAAATGTTCTTAACATCATGGTCACATATTTGCAACAGAAGTTAACTACTTTTCAATTGCATTTCTTGTATTTGGTATAAATTACATTTTGGAACACAGGCTTACGAAAGAAAAGAAAAAATTAATCAGTTTTTTGTTTTTAATTTGAACAAAAGACAACAGAAGTTGTCAAACATTTATTTTGGTCCATATTTTTTTAAGAAGACTAAGCTAGATACAATGACAAAAGATACAAGGCCAAAACAAGGTGTAAACAAAAAAGAATCAAACTCTTGACTTTGTATTATAAACTAAAACAATGTACCCACTCTGCCTGAATGTGGTACTCATCCTACCAGGGAAAGGCCACACATGTGCTGTGTGTGCATCTTGATAATTGGCCTGTTTGGTAATTACACTCTACACTGTACAGTATTTTGGAAAAAAAGCAGAATGCCATGTTTTTGAGCACTCTTTTAATTGCAACTTATAATGGCTGAAATATCTTTCCAACATGTAGAAAACATACATGTAGTATAGTGCTTGTTTGCATATATATGTAACATCATTGCGACCATGTTGGTTGACAAGAATAATAGGCTCTCTGCAGGGACCTAAACTTTATTTTTTTGTAAATTATGCCAAAAAAGGTATTGTCAACCAACATGGCTGCCTTGTCACATGGGTGAAAACCAAGAATATCTAAACAAAAACCATCCACATCAAAATGCTGTAGCAGTTGGCTTTCAAACAAAATACTTTTTTCTATTAACTTGATGACATCCTTGATTTGCTTTGACAAAGGGCCACACTTGAAATGTTAGCTTTTAAATCACTACACAGAGACCAATTTACTTCATCAAGCCATCTGACAAACTCGAGACTGTTATAATAATGTACTTGCACTTGGTGCAAATAGTGGTGGCAAGTGTATTAAAAGTCTTTTTGGTAAATGAGAATTTCAAAACATTGACTACATTGAATTGCCCCTAGATAAAAAAAAATAAATAATAATAATAATAAAAGTACCAGTAATGGTATAGGGTAATAGGACTGAGTGGCGAACACTTCAGGGAAGTACCGGTAATCAGGTGAGTGATTTTAAATTTGGCTGAGCGTGTAGCAGGAAGCTGATTTGAAATTATGAGCACCCCTGAATTGTATGGCATGAAGTCCAATTACCAATTGTGTCAATCACAAAATGCAAGAAATTCAGGAATTGAAGATGAGCATATATGTTGTAGTTAAATTTATCCTTGGTTCAATCTTAAGTTCCTTATTTGTTCTTGTGTATGTTATGTAGGAAAATATGGAGAAAAATATAAATTGAACCACAACATAAATGCTTCTTGTTTTCAATCTGGACCTGTCAACCTCCTCACTAAAGATATTCTCCTTGATTTTGATTGGCTAGCATCAGACTGTCTGATTTGGCCTGTCTGATTGCAAGTGTTTGTAATTGGACAGCTCAAATCGGACAGTTTGGACCTGAAACAGTCAATTTTCCCAACAAACCATAATAACAATAAACTTTATTTACTACTGAGAACCATGAGTACAAAATGTTCTATTATGCTCAGAGCATCAATATTTTCATGTTCATCAAAAAACCTTGATAACAATTATTGTTCCACATTTACACTGGATTCTAACAAGGCCAAGCTCTCCAAAATTAAATAAGTTAGTTGTTTCTCAGTTGAACAATGCAGTTTTCCAGTCAGTGATGGAGAGACATTGAGGTAAGCTGCATCACCTCTTGTTCCAGGTTGGGTGACAGGAGAGCCATCAATATGACTTGACAGATATAGCAAGTGCATCTTCAGCCTCGTCAATCGATTTATACTTCTGTTTTAAGTTAATCATCACATGGCTCCGAACACTGGGTTCTGAAAAAAAAAGGTTAAGTTACTGCACTTTACAGTGAAGGTCTAATTACAGCATTTGGAAAATATATGACTGTCCCTGTCATCATGAAAATAGAAAACTCTTGAAAGTCAGCTTGCTGATATGCTCATAACTAACACTGCAGAACACTCAGTGAACTGAATTTATAAAATAACAAACAGCAAAATATCTTGATCTGTTTGTGTAAAATATTCTCAGCTCCAATTCAAAGCCTGTGTTTTATAGATTTTCTTTTCAGTGAGTTCTAAAATAAACAATATCTGAAGATTATTCATCTCATGCAAAAATCTTACTGGTTCTCTTGTATGAAGTCCCCACAGTTTGCTAGATGAAATAAGCAGCCTTTATCCCAGTATTCATGCTGATCTCCAAATGTTGGTCATTCAGGTCATTCACCAGTCTTTAGCTTAAATTGTGTTCCAATTTTTATTTTCGTTTCGAAGTAGCACGTTTAGATAAAAAATCAAGAAAAAAATCTAAGACTCAAGTATCTTTTGCAAAGGGCTTCCTTTTCCTTGAAAAGCCAACGTTCACCGGGTTCGCGTTGGTATTTCTTCGCTTTCTGGTTCAAGCACAGGAAGAATTTACAAGGCTTTTCTCTTTTGGTTTGTTCGAGGTTCTGCCTTGGCAACATATGGACGTTTCTCTCGTTCATCCATGGCAGTAATAATCTAGAAAAATAACAGAAGAAAGGCAACTAAGATATAACCCAACAGCTGATAGGAATGTCTCGAAAACGACAAATGAAATGAAAAAACACATGGCAAAATTAAAGCTTGTTGGCATGTTTTATCACACCTCGCGAGCACGTGTATGACGAAAAATACCAAACTTTGTGGCCACAAAAGACATTGAAATCACGAGGTTCTTCGAGGTTCCAAAATCGAACCACCTTCCGATTTATTTTATTTTGCTATTCTGACTATCTACGGGCCAAAAGATTTCGAAAACAACGTTCACTTACCCTGATTGTTTGAGGTCATTCAGCTATCACTCCATTTGCAATTAAAATGAGGTCCGAAATATTGAACTGAAAGAAGGACAAAACCATTATTATCAGAGCTAGAAACACAACTCATAATAGCAAAATGCAATAAAAATACACATAAAAATAAAAAACTGACCTTAAAGTGCTTCAATCTCTGTAAATTCGGCGATCGAAAAAGCTCACTACGAGCACTTCTTGAGCGAATGCATCGATGAGACGTAAGGAATTTTAAGCGCAAAGCATCATGGGGGTCCTGATTCGTCCTCCTTATCGCTTAGGCTGTTTTTGATTGGAGGATTTCGATCCTTGTCATTCAGACTAGAAATAAAAATATTGTTCCCTCAGCGGTCCGCTTTGGTACTGATCGGTTCTTGTGGTGTTTGATCGTGGGCATCCACGCTTCAGGAATTTCAATTCCACTGTCCCTGTTGATGTTATTAGGGTGAAGTCTTATGTGAATAGCCTCTTTAACCCTACCGGTGTACCAATGCGGGTCTCGGTCAATAAATTTAACTTTGACAATGTCGATCGACAATGTCCTTAGGTCGCACTAGGTGTGATCTAAGTGTTGTGTCAGATCTGAAAACAGTCTGTATGCCTTGTTGTTGTAGGCAACGGCAAAGAGCCTCCAATGTGCCTTTGACGTATGGCAGAACCACAGTAGATTTAATTATGGGTCCAAAGTGGACTGCTGAGGGAACAATTTCTAGTCTGAACGACAAGGATCGAAATCCTCCAATCAAAAACAGCCTAAGCGAGGATCAAAACGCACCAATCACCACCAGCCACGGTGCTTCTTATACTCACACGCAGTCAGTCGACACCATCGCCTGATGAAGACCAACAGGATATATAGCGGTCGAAACGTTGCGATCCACATCTTTGTGACTCAATCGTGAGACAAAAGATCAACTCAGCTATCATTTGAAACCACGATGACGAACACCTTTCATAATAATAGTGTATTTATTGCAAAAAAACTAAGCACACTTGTTTTCGCTTCGATTAATATTTCTGCTAAGTGTTTGAGAAAGGAAAGGCTTATCAAACCATGTAGGATGTTTTCGCATAGACGTTAATGGAGTCTCAAGAAATGTGTGGAGAAACAATAATCTGTTTACAAATACGTCATTTGAAACATAAGAAAGAGAGTAAGGTTTCTGTGGTCAGTTTCATGTCACGAAAAGTAAAAACTAAAATCACTTATCATTAAGCAGCCGTCGCTTAGCAACGAGCCGCTTCTAGTAATACCCATTCTTTTTTTTTGTGGTTATTTTTCGTCATGGTGTCCGCCGAGAGGCCCGTGCCCCTCTCGGCCAGAGGAAGAAACATTTACATAAAGTGAAGAAATAAATTATCTAATAGCGGCGCCCAGACTTGAACTCGCGACCTCCAGATCCCAACTGCGGCCCCTTATCCGATTGCGCTAATGAGCCATCTCTTGCGATTCTTAGTGAATTTTGTAGTAAATAAAGGCATTAAGTCGGTCACGCATCGTCTTTTTAAAAGCCTTTCAATACTCAAGGGTTACAGAGAAAATAAATGTTTTTGTCAGAATTGAATTACTCCAATGTACATCCAATAGCAAAGGAATTTATTTGAAAGCGTTTATTTTGAGCAGTATTTCACAACGAGTCCGATCTTAACTAAAGCTATTCGGAAGACCGTAAATGTTTTTGAACTGAACTTGTAGATTTTGGTGGCCATAAAATACAGGGGTCAGAGTCGGAAATGGCAAAATCGTTTCAAAAAGAAATGTTTAGTCAGAATTATAGGAAATGAATTTATTTGAGCATTCCTTTTGACCCGGTTTTGAAGACAAACAAATATTGACCGAGTTAGTCATGGTGCAATACCGGAAGTACTACCAGAAGTGAAATCAACCAACACAGCTCTTTTGCGTGGCGTTGTTTGAACATACCTTAGCAGTATTGAGATATCAGTTATCGTCGAGAAACTGGTCAACCGATTGAAGACGCAGATTTATACCAAATTGTTCGCTTTCTTTGAAATTGTCAAACAAGTCGAAGTGCCAGTGTTTTTTAAGCTTCAGCTGGCCTTGGTTTCTCGCGTAGCGAATATCCATAGAATCGGTTGAATACTTTTCCGTGTTAAATTGCAAAAAAGGTTTACAGCTTAAGCGTTGACAAAAGAAAAAAGAAAAAAAAAGTGAAAAGGAATAGAAAAAAAGAGAGATCAAGAAAAATAAACTTCACTTTGTTAAGGCTTGAACCACCGACCCTATGCTGTCATTACAATGCAAAAAGAGCGCACCAACCCACTAGGCCACCAAAACCTCCTCTAAAAGCATGGTTGAATTTTAAATCCTTTATCATTCGGTGTGACGAATTGACTGTCATGCCAACTGAAAGGTGACAAAAATTTAATTACGATCAACTTGAACTCATCCTATGCATTAATCCGGCTCGATGGTCAAAAAGGCCGCTTCTAATTCTCGCAGAATTTCTTGTTCAAAAACTAATGTCCAGAAATTGAGATATTGTGGAAAAATAGTAAATAAACTACCTGTTAAAGTCTCAGGGGTGTATGATATCCCGTACTTGAGTTATTCAACAAAATGTACCACTCAAAATTAGATTACTATGGAGCCGCCACAGGGAAACACGGCAGAATGGAAAAAATTTAACGAGGAGTCCTCGAACTCGGACCATCCGCCTCTGAAAAGAAACTGCGGTGCTGCGTCGGTGGGGGAGCGAAACACAAAAAATTGGTTTTATCAACGGAGTTGACCACCGCATAGGGTTGTACAAGCTGACGTTTTGAGCATTCATCAGAGCGAATCTCCACTAAGCCACGATACCCTAAGTACGCGTTCACCGGAATTTTCACATTATTTATAGAATAATGCTGCAGAAATCTAATCCTTCGTGACTCGTTGCCTCGAAAAATATTATAAGCGCACTAGTTTTCACCTGTTGCTTAAGTGTTAACCACGTTTGTCGTCAAGCGTGTAATTTTAGTGAAAATATTCAATGATAAAAAATAATTCAGAAATCAAACTTGAAATTTAATTTGTGAGTGTTTTATTTGGCCATTCTAGTTTATAAACAAGACATTCTTTTGGGAAGCCAACGTCATGTAAACGTTGCGCATTAAGTTGGTTTTAGCCGTCACTTGAATGTTGCATGCAAAGGCACATGAAAGCTTTACGAAATTAATCTCTGTCATCAAACACAAGGAAGAAAGAAAGAAAAATGAGGTGTTGACCAAGCTACCACGCAAACAGCATCATACCGAGTTAAGGACGTGTGCTATTTGCGATGGCGGATCACTTTATTAAGTTGTTAGTTGAATGCAGCTTTCGTTCTGCTTCCTTGCTCCCATTTAGTGATTCTTGAAAAGTTTGGCTTCGTTTTTTTTTCTCGAAAACGAAGTGTAAACCAGCGAAAAAACACCAAGGCATTATTAATTAACTACATTGAAGATCACATGAAAAAGCAAAAAAAGAAAAAAAAGAGGGAGAGAGAAAGATCTGAGGCACTCTAAAATAATTTCCTGTGAGTGTTGAACCACGCAGCTTACCACTCAAAAGTTTCAAGTCACGTCGCACCTTTCAATATCGACTGCGCTACCAGTGCAAACTTACTGAGTAACTAATGTAATGTAAGCTTCAACACCCATATTTTCCGCCTCGTTGATTTCGTTTTTTTCTCAAAAACGAAGTGCAGCAAACCAGCGAAAAAACACCAAGGCATTATAAACTGAATACATTAAAGGCCACATGAAAAAAATTGGTCAGGCGACGAATATGTAAGGTATTTTCTTCGCTTTTTTTAGCAGTTTGCTTTGCACACAGATTCAAAAATAGTGGCTGCCATATTCCAGCGATTTAAAGCACGAAAAAGGCAATTTCAAGGTCCAAAGCTAGTTACAAGGCGCTCAGATTAAAAAAGAAGAAAAAAAGAAAAGGAGAGAGAGATCTGTGGTAATCGAAAATAATTTTCTGCAGATATTGAACCATGTGCCTTACCATTCTAAAGTTCAACTCCGCGTCCCACACATTAGCGACTGCACCACCAGCACAAACTTACCGACACGTCAATATAATGGAAGCTTTTCCGCCGTGTTACAAGAAAAACAATAGCCTTCTTTTGTTTCTTGTTTAACAGACGGAGCCCACAGGTTTTTTGCATAGGTTATTTCTCGAAAATGAAGCCAAATCAGAGAAAAAAGTGTGGGGCAACATTTTTAAGTTCAATTCTAGGTCACATGCAAAATTCCAGCCAGTTTTGAGCAAAATCGAAAAACGGCCTAAAATAGGCAGTTTATGCCCCCAGCCCTTCAATTCAAAACATATGGAGTTCAGTTTGGACATGTTAAAAGCATTCTTCTCGCTGTTGAACTTGCAAACATTTGTATAGACACTTCTCTCAACATATTAGTCGTTCAGACTTCAAAGACACAAGGTGAATTGACGTTTTCCAATACGTGACAACAGGCATCATTCTTGGTGTTGTGAGTAGTTATTTATAGTTCGCACTTGTGCAGAAACGCCGGAAGTGCCTTCTGCGGATGAAACACAACGACGAAAAATGAAGCCCATTTTAAACCTCGGCTTTTTAGTAGCCCGAGTAAAAAACCGAATACTTTCAAAGCTACAGGGTCAGTGGTTTAAACTGAGTCTCACTACTTCAACCACAATTCAGGACAACTGAATGAATAGACCTAACTGTAGGTGCCTGTTCACAAATGGGTCTGTTTCTGAGCCAGACTAAATGATTGTCTAGGCGCTTGTGTATGTCTTCTAATAACTATGACAGTATATTTTTAACTATATGGGCTGGATAGACTGAAATTGGTTTAAACTGCACTTTTGTTTCGCACCATTGGGTTTTTTCATTTCATTAAACTGAATGCGGACATAAACTGGCTGTATTCCAAGAGTTATCTAAACATATCCAGTGGACAGGAAATAGAGGCTCTTGAGACAGGACTAATAAAAGTATGTTATTAAAATCAGATGAAGAAGCTTGGTCAGGCTTTGCATGTACTGCATGTGGTAGAAAACAACTCCCTTCCAAGTGGATACAAGTTTCTAATATGCTTGGTTCCACAACAGTAAGTTATACAGTATGTAATATTGAGCGTTTGACCTACATTTTAGCAATTTTATGCATGCATAACCTTGCAAAATACCTGCTTGTATATTCAAAACATGTAGGAAAAATAAAAAACAAAAAAATCACTAGGAACATTTTCTACTGTAAGACTTATTGATCATATGAGCCTATGGATGAAGCGATTTCACGTCCTGAAAACGACATTCTCAGCATTCTCTACATCAAATCAACATGACGCATAATAATTATACTGATATACCAGGAACATTTCTTTGTCACGCCAGTTAAAGAAAATAAATTTACCATCGACATAGGAAAAAATTATTTAATTACAATACGCGTAGAAAAGTAATTCGATTATGTCAATTCAAATATTTGCTAAACACTTGTCGGTCGACCTTTTAAATCGCGTGTCTTGCTGCTTCTAGGAAGTACACACGCTGAAATACACGACATGAAATTGACACCACGGCAAAAATTGCTCACGCGAAACATATCCTCTGTGTCGTGTAATAAACAACACGAAACGATCGACTCAGGAAGAAACTGCGATCGGAGAAATTGATATAACAACTGGACGACTTCAGATCAAGGAAAACAAGACTATGGTTTCTTGCCTTCGAAAGACTAAGAACGTTTCACCTGCGCGTAGAAAAGAAATTTGATCCAGGCGAAAATTGCGCCAAATAATGCGTAAAGTAGAGGTCACTAAACGATCGAGGAAATGCAAATTTTGCAAGCGGATGGATTATCGCTAACAGTTTCTTACAAAGATGCCAAGCGACTAGTGGTCTTCGTAGAAAACGTCTCACACTTCGTAAAGATGTGTGCACGAGATCATCGATCACAATACAGTAAAACTTGTTACCTGCTTAAATTGAAGCATGTCTGTGACCACGTCTTTAAACTTTGGTTCCAATTCTGTTTCGCTTTCCGTCTTCGGCCCTTGTAGCAACAAAACATAACGCTCTTTAGGCCCAGACACACTGCTATCTGCGACTTTCCGATGGAACATGCCGCGTATATACTCGAAAGAATAGGCCACAATTGTCCCCATCTGCGATTGTCTTACTATTGGAAATTTTTCCAATGGTATTCCAGCTCGGACTGCCTCCTCCGAGGCAGGAATCACTCGTTCCCTCCAAAACTTGTCCCAGCGACTCTCGTGAATTAATTGGTCATGGTCAAAGATTGGGTTTTGCGATGTTCGCCATCTCACTACATTTGCAGCGCTGTGTAGGGTCCGCCTGATGGCTAAATAAACACGAGTAGAACTCCGTCTGATCATTTGAGAAGTCCAGGTGACCGGGGAATACAGTTTGGAGAAAAATAATCGCGGAGAGCTCGTTGTCCTTATGGAAACCGGTCTTTGTCGACGACCATTTAATTTGTTTTCGCTCCTTGCTCGGTAAATGAAGAACAAAAGTGAGATTGATGCAATGACAGCGAGCGCTGCCGAAGTAAACAAAATAAAGAACAGCAGCGGCAGAGGATTCCAATGCAGCACAACACACATCGTCGGCCTTCGCGTATTTACAACGATAATTTAGATCGCAGTCACAATTGTCCAGGACTTTTGCATATTTTTTGGCTGCACATCAGATGCTATCAATAAGAGGAATGTTCGAGGCGGAAGAGAAAAACTGTGCATCTTCCTCACGGGCACGTGGACTTTCATGGCCACAATTTTATCACGGGCATGTCACGGGCAATTGCTCTCATGTCACTTGGAAGAAACTTCCTCAGATCTTCAAGGTGTGCTAAAGTTAGTTCCTAAGAACAGTTTGTCACCAACGCTGGCTCGACTTCGACCTCTAACATCCCGTCAAAATAATATCTGACGGTCGTGTGACATTAGATACGCGGATACCGCCTTGAAGAAACTTGACACGTTAAGAGACAAAAAGATAACGAATTTTGAATTTTTAATCACCACCCCATTGCAATATTAATGAAAGTGAAAGTAATCAAAAGTTAGCCGTCATAAATTTGAATTTAACCACACAGATATGGGCACAAAAATATACAGAGCTAAGGATGAGAGAAAGGTCATAAAAGTGTGCGTGAAAAACAGCGAATAAAAGGAAATTGATAAACGCGGGAAAAAAATCAAGTGACTTTGTTGTGACCTTTACATGATGACAAATTTCCATTGAAAAACTTTCGCCATCAACAAAGCTTTCGTTTTGGTTCTTACGTGTGAAAAAACTTCGATTTTATAACTCTGGAAGCAGCGTACTTAAAGTTAACTAAAAGAACAGGAGCTGTTTCAATTTACACTTCACGCTGATGGCTCGTATGAGTTTGTTTATTATGCAAATAACTTCGCCACTACCGAAAGGACAATTCACATTTTAACAACCAGCTTGAAATAGTCAATGAACCTTTGTCATAAACAAAAGGAGTTTCTCTGGAACAAAGGTTTTATTCGGCTCTGCCACCCTCCCTTCACAACAGTCAGATAACACCCAAAAGAACAGGTCTTCTCGTGCATACTAATCGAGCGTGCCTTATGAGAGTACAAAGCACGCGAATGACGCCATTTGTCTGCGCGTGCAATTTCAAGATCATTACAAATCTGGCATTTTTCACAATGAAAAAAATAAACTTCTCGATTAAAATAGTACAGTCATAAGACAGAACAGACGACACGAATTCTAAGTGATGCTTGTTTCACCTGAACGGTTTTAACCGCCAGTTAAAAAGAATTTTTACAACGAGACACAGTGTTGACGCAATATGTACGATCACTGACGCAATTCCGCGCGCGCAAGCTGAGAATAAAATTTGCTCAGTTTTCTCACAAATTGAAACGAATTTAGCTACAAATATGGGAAAAACTATATTATAAAACAAATAAAAAAGCCTTAACCGTGCTTTGTTCTGTTATAAGGCCCGCAAGGAAGTGACGACAGCACTCAAGAAGTAGTTAAAAGCACTCGCCTACGGCTCGTGCTTCTTCCTACTTCTTTCGTGCTCTCGTCACTTCCTTGCGTGCCTTATAACAGAACAAAGCACGGTTAAGGCTTTTTTATTTGTTAATTACTTATGGTATTCTCTACCGGAACAACTACTGCACCACTGACCAATGCTGCGAAACAACAACGAGCAAACTGTCTGCAACACTGGGGGGTTAAAATTTCCGCAGAGATTTCAGATTCAGTATAAGGGTATTGATCGCAAGACACATTTAGACTAAGTACTATACACTCACTTTGGGGGTGGGGGGGGGTTAATGTTACCCCTTTGATTAAAGTTTTGAAAAAAGTCACTTTTCTCAGAACTATAATCACTATAATCAACTATATAATCAACCCACTCAAAAATCGAAACAAAAGGGCGTTAGAACAGGCATTTGGAAAACAAATAGCCGTTCAATGTCTTTATTTCATTTCAAAGTATCACAATCAATAATGTGAACAAATCAACGAAAACTTTCTTATTTAAGCTACTCATCACATGAACTAAAAAAATGCGTATGAAACGTTCGTAAAAAAAACTTGGACACCGATACTTGTTTGACCGTATCAAGTTCCAGTGAGTTAGATACAACAGGCTTTAGAAATTACAGGAGCGCCTGTCTATCACCGCGGCAATAAATGGAAGATTTAAACACACCTGCGTTTCATAAAAAAACTTTATTCTCAACCAAAACAAAGCAAAAGTGATTGTAGAGAAGAAACGGTATCTTACCAGAACAAATAGGTGAATGAGGCTGTAAGTATGCTCGTGAGACCATCTGATGGAAGGGGGGTGAGGAAGGGGCGAAGGAGGAAGGGGAGGGGAGGGGAAAAGGTAAGGATGGAGCGATTTAGGGTAGGGAGGAAGGGAAGGAGGATGAGAGAACAAAGGGAAGAAAGGGGCAAAGGTGGGAGAGGAAAAGAGAGAAAAGAGGAGGGAGGGAGGGAGGGAAGGAAGGAGGGAGGGAGGGAGGGAGGGGGAAGGAGAAAGGAAAGGGGGGATTGGCGGGGGAGACAAATGAGGGTGGACAGAGAAAACAAAATCCGGTTCTTGTTATAGAGACGATCGAGTTCACAGAGGTTCAAGGTATCCAGATTTTCAAGGTTGCGCGTTGAGAGTTGGCAACGAGTAGCATGCATGGGTCCAGAAATCAACACATCATATTCATGTTGTCTTTCACTTACAAGATCCCCTTGCCTTAATGAGCCACCAGTAACAGTCGATCAAGGTGAGAGCACTGACTTTACTTTGAGTTTTAGTATCACCCCGGAGCCTCCATATCATACTTTGACCCTATCACACAGCGTATTTACACCTTGGGCTATTTTTAGAGTGAGTGTTACTGCGATAATGTTACCAAGCCTCACACGCCCCCACCCGCCTTCACGTTTCAACCCATTAAAAAAATTGTTTTCATCTTGATTACGCATACTAAGTTTTCAAGATGTCGGGTGAAAGGTTGTTTTTCTCCGAATATTCCAACACAAGCGACGAACTTTCCTCGTTAGAATGAAAGGTTCTTGACAGGCCTACAAAGACTCCCCTATGTGGCGTTGGGGTTGCGATGCGTTTGATATTTGTCTTCAAAGTTTTGCTCCCGCGAGCATGTCTTTAAGCGATTTTCCTCTCTTGTGTGATATAATAAGCGGCGTTTTGTTCAGCAATGGCTGGTTTTGAATTTAACTCCAGTTTTGAATCAGTATTTGTTTAGGGACGGACAGAAACGTATCACCCATCTGGCCGCATTGGTATCATTACTACTCACCGTGAGCCTGCCCAAGGCCTGTTCAGCGGCTTCACGAGAAGAGATGTTCTGGACGTCATACTCGGTGTTCAATCGATCAACCAGCTGAATCATTTTCTTCTCCGTGGTGTGCGAGTCTTCAAAATACTGTTGATCATAAGATGGCAAAGAAAATAGTTGGCCTCACACACGACTTATCTCAATCCTTTAAACTGCGAAACAAGTATAAGAAAGACTTGGTACCAGTCACACGAAGGATAAAATCATTTGAAGTATGACTTGTGTGCCAAACCAAGCCACGAAACCTAACCGCGATACCTTTATGTTTTGTTTCTTTACTTGCTTTGTATTGTTAATTGTATTATCAATGTGTGAATGACACACGAAATAAATCATATATGAACTGTGGAAATGAAATCAAATGAAGAATGATCCTCGCAGTTGTGAACGCAATTATGCAATTGCGGAAAGAAGCCTGAAAAAAATTCAGGACTTCAACGGGGTTTGAACCCGTGACCTCGCGATACCGGTGCGATGCTCTAACCAACTGAGCTATGAAGCCCAACTGACGCTGGGAGCAGGTCAATAATGGGTTCATATGTTCCCGTGAAAGAAATGAGTTTAAAGTGCTACTACGATCAGAAAATCACTTGTCTTTTTTCTTCAAATTTCGAAAGTATGTTTGCTTAACACCCGACTTGCGAAATTTCAAGCTTTAATTTCAAGCAGAAGACTGTTTACTTTGAGTGCAACTTTTTAATTTAACGGTCCGCCATTACTCACGTTCGTAACTGACCGATTAGGCCTCGGAGAGCTGGAACCAAGATAAAATGACGTCATATGCGCACTGGTTTAAAATTGCAGTGTGTGAATGCAGGTTATTAAGTATGCAAAACACGAGTTTGAGAGTCTGAAAGCTCAAAATTCCCGTGCTGCATACCAAATCAGCCGGGTTTACACGCACTGCATTCTTACTCTTGTGAGCTTTTTACGTCATTTCGTCCTCGATCCAGTTCTCTTAAGATTTTGAAGTTGTAATGGCGGACCGTTAAATTAAAAAGTTGCACTCAAAGTAAACGCTCTTCTGCTTGAAATTAAAGCTTGAAATTTCGCGAGTCGGGTGTTAAGCAAACATACTTTCAAAATTTGAAGAAAAAAGGCAAGTGATTTTCTGATCGTAGTAGCACTTTAAATGATATACGAAATAAATCATATATGATGCTCTACCAACTGAGCTATGAACCAATAACTGACCTGCTCCCAACGTCAGTGGCTTCATAGCTCAGTTGGTAAAGCACCACACCGGTATCGTGAGGTCACGGGTTCAAATCCCGTTGAAGTCCTGAATTTTTTTCAGGCTTCTTTAGGCAATTGCATGAATTGCGTTCACAACTGCGAGGATCATTTCTTCATTTCATTGTATTATCAATGTTTGTTTTCCCTTTTATCTCATTACATCAGTTCTTGGTCGCCTTGGATTTCAGCTTCCAGTAATGGGTGACTATACTGATGGCAAAGAAGCAATAAATATCTGAATTTCTCTCAAACCTGCTGGTATATCTCTGCATTTCTGACGTGCTGTTGGAAGGCGATCAGGAGCTCATTCAACCACCACCACTGGCTCCTCATGGCACTCAGGTACGCCTGGAGAGAGTTGATACACTGTTGTTAGGTCACCTGCACAACAGACTCTTCATCTATAATATGGTGACTGAGCACGATCGGTCGGCTGAGTGTAGTCCTAAGAAGGACTGTTTGAAGTGTCACTGACAGACATTTCGACAGCCTGAGTCATCATCAGAATCAGATGACTTCCGCGCGGGTCGTCGAAAAGTTAGTAAATGCTATTCAAACACTGTCTTTCTCAGGACTACATTCACCCGGTCGAGCGTGCATGTTTTATCAAGTTATGATACGACTTCTGGGTTCAAACCATTCACAATGAGACTTCAGGCTATTTCGACAGAATTTCCATCTTTTTTCCTTGTCGGTAAACAACACGTGATAGACACGCGTTCACCAGTCAAATGCGAGTTTCCAAAAACAAAGACATTAATGAGAAAATAAAGGCGGCAAAAGAATTCTAGATCGTGGACAACAACTATTACTAATTCCACTCACCTCTATGGGGCCTGGAGCCGGGTGCCCCGCCTGTATGATGTTGTCGCCTTTTGTCAATAGCATGGTGTAGTGCGGTTCTCTCTCTCGGATGTCAAATTCAAGATTCTGACAACAAGAGATATACAAATAAGATTCAAACACAAGAGTACCAGAAAAAATACCTATAGAAATGTGACACATCTAAACAACATCTAATGTTGGCCAAAATTGCTACTTAACCAGGTTGAAGATACTGTCTACATGATCCACGCGTCAAATCGAGACAAGTTTTTGCGATGAGGCAATATTAATTAATGTACAGCATGTAAATAAATATATAGATACAGCTGTTAATGCTAAACAGTCCTTGGGGGGGGGGGGGGGGGGGTTCGCAGTGTATGTACAAAAATTAAATTTCCACGAATGGTTTCTCCATCTTTGGATACTTTCAATTTCTTTCCCGGGCAGTAAATTCACAGCATTGTAAATGGCGAAGTGAACTACTCATTCTCATTCCCCACCCCTCCCTCCTCAGTAAAATGTGGTACCTCTCCGTGCGCTTGCAGTTCTTCGATGTCGAGATCAGTGATGGACCAGTCACGTGACACCTCGGGCTCCTCTCGTTGGTTCATCCATATCAGCTCTTTGGTGGCTTCGCTCATGAAGGTCACCAGGCTCTTTAAATGATTTACACGATTTACTGAAGTCTTCTGCAGGGGATAAATTGGCATTTGATAAAATTCTAATAAACTATCCGCAAAAACACCCTTAGTATGAACCTTACTCCCCTTTGGAAATGATAATGTAAAGATGGCCTGAACCGGACTCGAACTCGAGACCCTGAAGTGCACAATAACTCTAACAATCGAACTATCAAGCATATAGGGAACTGTTCGGAGCATATCCATGAGAGATGAACGATAGAAGTGAGCCAGAAATATCATAGATGACAGATTGAAAGGACATCCCAGAGATGTACAGTTAGGAAACAAATCTATGGCAAATTTAAAACTGTTATGGAAGATGCCCATGAGCAGTACAGCCTCTAGCTTTTTTCAAACTTTCCTTATGGAGGTTGGACGTCCTACACACTAGCACTAAACAGGTGCTCTTTGGAATAACAATAACACACATTGTAAAAGTAGAAATATAAATAAAACGTACCACAAGAGCGGCATATTCTTCGTGGATTTCTATGATCTTTTCTTTAAGAGCTCTGTCCTCAGCCTGCATCAGAAAAAATACTCACAGTAAGTGGCACCAACTCACAAGGAGGCAGGATGGCCGAGTGGTTTGGGGCGCTGGATTTCAATGCGGTCACCCCGGGTTCAAATCCCGCTCTGGCCGCTAGCTGGTGTTGTTCTGGGTAGTCCCTGGTTCAACTCCTCGGTCATCCTTGTGAATAGCCAACTGGTTTGTCTCCGACCAGTTGGGATTCTTATCATGTTATGTTTATTTGTGTTATAAATACTACCGAGGGTAAAGAAAGGTTATTTATTTATTTTTATTAAATTGGTCACGCAACGAGCGCGGAAATGTATTTCAAAGAAATACTGCATCACATGAAGTAAGAGGGTCCACTCCAGCACGTCGTAGGAGTACTGTGGAGAGGGAAGTAAAATGGAGGAATGACTAACAGGCATTCACGATGGCAACGCAAAAGCCAGCGGTTAAGAAAAAAACAGAGGGAGAAATGGTTAAAAAATTAAATCTAACCTTCAACTTCTTGAGTTTGTCGAGTTCGTCTTGGAAGGCGAGCACAGCATCGTGTTGTACATGGTGGTTTTGTTGGTGTCTCTGTGCTGATGGTAAGTCCAAACCAAATTCTTCCTTTCCAATGGCGACCTACAGAAAGACAGAGCAGTGACAACTTAGGTTACTGGAAAACTTGAGATATGCTCAATGTCTGAAGAGAAAGTGTTATGATTTCGAGCGGTTCGAAAGCGAGGATGAGCGTGTCTCAAGCATGTTCCTTGAAATAAAAAAAAATGTAAGCAGCACCACACTTATCTTAAAAATCAAATGCTAATGATAATATCAATATCGATATCAATAATAATCATAATAATCATATTTTTCAATTTTCAATCAAAGCAGCTTTAAACGTTTCAGTTAAAATATTTCTGACACCAAAGAAAAACTAAATAATCGTGAACTGAAAAAGGGACACATTTCGTCCTTCAAAACGCATCACGTCGACGTGATTTTCCGCATTTTCTCAGACTATTCTCAGAAAAAACAACCAACTTTCTGGCAAAGTAATGACCTGCTATACAGCATTAACGAGCAAGATAGAGCACTAGCTACTCTTTTTAAGTTACTGGAAGTAAAGCACAGTGAAACAACACTCAAAAGTGAAGGACTTAAGTTAATTTGCACTTTGTTTTGATAGCAAACGACATTTTATATTTCAACCCATGCCAAGACCCTGCAAAAACGCAATGTCAAAATGCAATACCTGTTTTTTGCACGAAGATGTTTTTAACTCCATGCGAGTCTTATTCGACCCCCCTTACAAGACACGATAGTTATCTGAAGGCATGTCTTCAGTCCGACAACAAATTGAACACGAAATTTCGTGCGCGATAACAAAATATCTTTGCCAGAAAGTTAAGACAGTAGGTAAATACCACAAAATTATAATTATCGTCACAAACCGGGCACCTGCAGATACAAAGATATAAACACCTTTATCCAATAAACCGCAAATGTGTGGCGAGAATATAATTTTCCCAACGTTATTAATTAATAATGAAAAGATAATTTTGTAAATTGGCTTAGATAGACTCACTTACAGACGAGATGACCAAATTCGCCAAGTTAGACATCAAAATCGTCTGCTTTAATAATTATTCTCCATTATGAAAAGGCAAGTTACTGAAGTCAACAAGTGCAGAGCAGCAGAATAATTAGTTCAGATGACTGAGATCTTCCAAAAGTTAGAAAGATGTCATCACAAAAGCTTTAGCGTGGAGAGTTTCGAGAGCTTTGAGGCGAAGAGTTCAATCGCCACTACTCTTGTATTTCTAGTCTGAAATTTTCTCGCAGAATTCATCGCTATTTTTACGGACATGATGTATCAGTTGAGGAAACAAATCCCTCAACTTCAGAAGCACCTTATACAAGGCATATTGCAGTTGATAGAAAGAAATATTTCCAAATCAAATTTTACAGAAATTATCTCATTTGACTGGCTGGTTTACTCATTCGTACCCTTGTTTCCCTTATCCAAGCAAGCATTGCATCCAGACGCTGCGATTCATCGCCAGTTTCCGCGCTGAACCTCAGTTGGTTAGGGCCATGGGGCGAGGCTCCATTGGGGATACCGCTTTCAAATACGTCTGCAGTTAGAGAAAACACTTCTGTTAATTAAGTGACAATTGTATGCTCTACCGACTGGGCCTAATTCTCTAAGAAACCCTGGATATTAGATTAGATTTCTAAATAAGTGAGGGTTATTTACCTGGAACGAGGGGGTATGTGATATATTCACCCGGTGGTGCCAGGTGAATATATCACATACCCCCGAGGGACAGGTAAATAACATGCTTATTTGTCAGTTGGTGAGGTTTTCTAAAAGAAATAGAAGGCCATTAAATAACGAAAAACTTAGGTTCTACTTGGTCGTGTTTTATTTTAAAAATACTTTGTAATGGTAGATTGTACGAGGTGAGGTTTCGACTGTAAACATATTTTTCTTGATTTTCGGTTTTGTTTTTACAACAATGCGTAGACAACGTGTTGTTATACTGGTACACAGTGGGATTGAAGTTAGTTCTGTATTATTTACACAACAATATGTATAGACGTTTTCTTTTGTCTGCTGGTATGGGTGGTAAACATGTTGTTACTTTTGCATAAACAGTGCATTCAGTACACAACAGTCACGTAGTTGAACGACTGTCGTTCAATTTTGAGAAAAGTGAGCTCTCGCCTAGCACTGTTTGTAAACAACGATGAGCGGTGGTGAAGATGTATTTGCTTTGTGAATGGGACAAGTCACACTCACAGCCAGGATGCTGTTTCGGATTTTAACACTCCTTGAGAAAATGATTTATTGATTGAAGGTCCACCTGCTACAAATGTCGTTGCAGCGAGTAAACACCACGAAGAAGTTATGGAGGAGAGAAAGGGGGAAAACGCGGTACACAAGTCGTTGCCGACGAAGATGTTGCTAAACGAAGCAGTGACTACATACCAGCTAACACACGAAAGACCACCGCGTGGTCGGTAACTGTTTGACATTTCCTCTGTGTTTGTTTTTCTTTAGAGTTTACAAGTGATGGGAGACTAAGTCGAGGGGAATATGAGCAGGGGACTAAGTCGAGGGGAATATGAGCTGGGGAAATATATATTGCATTGTTTTGCTATTGTTATCACCTATTGTTTCAGCCCCGCATTCCCCTGTTACAATCAAATCCGCCACCAACTTTTCAGACAGTGAATAATAATGAATAGTTATGTAATATATTCCCCTGAAAAGAACAAAGGAAACCGAGCCAACTGACAAATAAGACTCGGTAGTACCAGAAGCCCATAAGGGTTGAAACGTGCAACGCGCGTTCACAGCTTCCGAATATTCAGTGCTAAGTACCATATTTGGAAACCTCTCGCTCCAGTATTTGCCGTGAGTAAAGAGTAGTCGCAGAGGTTTCTGCCAGGTGTTCTCAATAACCTTTTACACCTCCTCAAATTTCTCCACCTCCGTTTTTCTTCCGAGTGTTTCACCGAACTTTTTCACTCTATTTTTGGACAGCTTTTTTGGACTTTTCTGTTTTCCTTTTCGTCTCACCGACGTGTCCGCCATTTTTAATTTCGCGCGGAAACATTGGTGGTATTGTGTCACGTTGTTCTTGCGAACTGATTGGTTGAATGTTTCTCTCTTGATGTTCCAATTATGGTACTTAGCAAATTGAATATTAGGAAGCTTGTTTCCAAGCACACACAGGGCAGTTACACGTTTCAACCCTTTTGGGTTTCTGGTAGTACCTTAATAAACTGTTAAAATAAATTATGGAAGCTAGTAAACTTGAAAAGAGGCAAAGAATAATTTCTGCTTTAAAATATATCTTCATCACTTACCGTCATTTAAACCTTCGGCAGACATAATGCGAGCAACAGTCGTTCTTGTTTCCGTGGGGGTTCCCCCTGAGGAGCGATACGTCCTCTTTGTGATAGTAATGACTTTTCTCCTTGTTCTAACCTCCTCCCCCTCAGGATAATCAGTGGATGGTGTAGTTTCTTCTGTTGATACAACCGTCTTTTCCACAGGCAGCTCCAGTTTCATTTTCTTGCCGTCTGTTGTACTGAACGTTTGATAAGTGACCATTTTAGTGGAACGCGCATCCAGACGATCTTTCATTTCAATCCAACGTCTTTCAATAGACTGAACCCTGAAAAGAAAGCCAAACACAAGTAATCAGGTTTGATTCCAAAGTTGGCCCACAGGCCTACCATTCATATTTAGGGTTTGAAAGCATTCATTTGAAAAAAATATGAAAATTTTGTTGACCTTTGTTGTCCTGTGCTTCTTTTACTAATTTAAGGCTTGCGAGAGCGAGAGAAAGTTTTGCAAATATGAAGCACGACTCCCTCAGGGCTCAAGTTCGCAAAAGTCAAAAACAAACACAGAACAACAAAGTTCAACATCATGCTCGTACTTTGCAGACTTTCAATTTCCATTTAATGTATTTAAAAGGCTGTGCATAGGGCATTCAAAAAGACTGATTCATAACCGCAACAGATACTCAAAAGAGCAGTCTACCAAACGCACGGAGTCTTGAACGTCGTTTGCGGGCCTGTCTTAATCAAAGGGACTCCAGGTTATTTGACCTTCTCGTATACAACTTTCGATCTAACAGTAACTTGTGCTAGTTGTTAGCTAAATTGTGATTGAACCCACACTACAACACCTGTTGAACCCGCAGTAGCGCTTTTTAAAATAAGCTCTGTGAGAGCATGTAAGAAAAGGTAACAAGACACGACAGAAGATGATACGAGACGAAGTGACTGAACCAAAATTACTTACTTGATTCTGAGTTCGTCATGTCTGGAGTATCGGCCGGCTATTAGAATATCTACACCAGATATCATGTGCTTGATACTGGACTCGAACATCTACAAGAGCAACAGAAAATGCGTTGACTGATACTACAAGCGAGAATAAGAACAACGATACGTCGAGATGAGTCACACTGTGGTTTAAAGGACCGAGACCGCAATTAAAGCCCAACACAAACTGAAAAAACGCGACCACATTTTACTTACAACAAGGGACTTTTCAATTTGATAGAAGTGCTTTCTTCTTGTTTCTTGGTCTAACGTGTCACCAAGTTCCTCCTCCTGGAACAAACACCAAAAGGCGATCAGTTTGCAAGTTGAAGATCCTCTTTATTTTAACAGATTCCAAGTTACAAAAACAAACTAGCGGAAGTTGCGTGCGGAAACAAAAACATCTCAGCTCTTCAGAGTTTTGGCATTACGCATTCTTTTTGCTCCGCGATGGATGTTTTTCCGCCTTCTTAATCTTTAAAAAGCCTAACCACGGTATATGAGGTTCTAGAAGAAAGCTTTATGCGCCTTTGAATGAAAATCGTGCAAATCCTGCAGGGAAATGAGGGATGTACGGTTACGGGGTGACGATCTGTCCAAAAATGTAGTTAAAATTCCTCCCCTTATTTTAACGCCCATTTGGGGGGAAAACTTTGGCCCAAAGGGGACTTAAAACTAGGGTGGATGGCAGAGACAAGGCGGCCTTCTCTACCCATTAGAAACAAGTGTATAAAGAAACTCGGAGACCAGATTATTGCGCCTACTTGTCTCCCCCTCGACTGTCTCTCTGATTATTTAACAGACAGACCTGTTAAATAAGTATTCGATTTTTTTATTTCACTTTTGTTTCTTTTGTTGCTGTTGCAGTCACTTTAGCTGGTTTATATTTTACTCACAGATTTTATCCTCTCCTCAATATCATCCAATGAAGCATCAACGAGGGTTGCCTAGTATAGAAAAAGCGAGAAAATGAAATATTAAGCTGGTTCCGTTTAAGTTGACCTCTACCCCGCGAGCGAAGTTCCCTTCGATCTTCCTAGAAAAATCCGCGGGAGTACAAGAGGACCCTCTTAAAACTCATTTATTTCAGGGGAACGGAACTTTTCATGTAAGTAGCCTCTCGTTGTTGTTGTTGTTTTGTTTCGCTTGTTTGTTTGTTTCTTGTTGTTGTTTTCTGTTTTTTACAAACCACGTGGTCGGAGAACATTTAATTAACCTTCAACAAGCAACTACTGAAGGACCTTGCAAAAATGATGCGAAAAGAAAACTCGAACACTAAACAGCAACTTCTTTAATCAGTGGTACGCCAATCCTTACCTCTTTTTGTATCTTTTCTGCCACCTGAAACATTTGTTCAAGCCTAAAAAAATTCCAAATAAGACGTCAGAAAAAGATCAACGTTCACACTATATCACAAGAAAACTTCGAACAATATCAAGTCAAGTAATAATTATTTTTGCCTACTTAATCCTTCGAACACTACTCATAACTTAGGCTATCGGGAGCAGGCGCGTGGTATGCAGTTAAATAGCCCGACTAACATGCTGCATCTATTGCAGCTGCAAGAGACCAAAAGTCACTTAACTCTTGCCAGAATCCTCTCAGTTTTCCGACTTTAATGAGATGCTAAGTCAAATTACTTCCCAATCAGTAAAAACTTAGCAAATCTCAAGTCTCAATTATACCCTAGTGCAAAGATGGCAGACTTGACTTATCTTTGAATTCTGGGTATTATTAACCGAGTTGACCAAGTAAATTGGACTCCCTGAGGAGAATCAAGTCCTTCGTTAGAGCTAGAACTCGTGACGTCAGCTTTTGAATCCCTTTGCTGTGGCCATTTGCCTTAACAACTCAATTAATAGAGTCAAATATTGGTCTTCAGACCACCCACCGACGTAGCACCAGGCATTCCTCTCTGTAAATTCCACTCAATATTCTTTAGCGAACTCTGGTCGCAGATAAACGTAAGTTTAATAATAATAATAATAATAATAATAATAATAATAATAATAATAATCACTTTACTTAAGTCTCAAATCTATCTAGCCGAGCACAGATGCTTTACTAATTGGGGAGACTAAATCAAATCAACTCTAAATAAATCAAATCAAATGTTGGTTTTTGGGGAGAGGGGAAAACCGGAGTACCCGGAGAAAAACCTCTCGAGCAGAGTAGAGAACCAACAAACTCAGCCCACTTATGACGCCGAGTCCAGGAATCGAACCCGGGACACATTGGTGGAAGGCGAGCACTCTCACCACTGCGCCAACCCTGCTCCCCTAATCTGCTTTAATCTGGCATCTAATTATTATTGGAGGAAATAGCATGTACAGACTTGAAAATGTGTCAGTTAACGATAATTTCCATATGTCATGTTACCTGGTAAGTTCGATTCTCAGTGATTTGTTGTAGTTATCCTGCATCTCAACCAGATTTGTCCACAACTGTAAAGAAGCGACATGCATGTGCTTTTAATACATTGACGCAAAACACACTGCAGGTAAGATTCTTGTACTTGGATAGGTAGCACTCTGAGAATAAGCCAAGATCCCAACTATCCTGACTCAAGAATTCCCCAGTTAGATTTTTATCCCTAATTACAATCCTGTAACAAGTGAGATCCTAACTTAGTAGTAACCACTAGATTCTTCAGTCCCCCAGCCAGTGTTGTAAGGTGCAATGATAGCCAAATGCTAATTCGCGCCAAACAAATGATAAATGACAAATGATCTAACATTTTACAGAATATCAGCACTGAACAACATTTGTGGATAGAGAAATAAACTCCTTGCTTAATTTTTAATCTTGTATTAGGGTTAATCAACTTTCGAACAACCATACATATACATACATACTTTATTTATTCCAGAAGCAAACTATATATACGAATAAAAAACTAAAAAGAAAAAATGCTCCTAGAAAAGGAAGTTAAGAGGTTAACCCTATATGGCAATTCCCTCAAAAAAAAAGGAGAAATATAAATCAAGATCTTAACAATCAAATATCTAAATACAATTTGAGCTTAGATTTAAAATGCTGAAAGCTATCAGCTTCTACTAATCACCTGGTAACTCATTCCATACGGTAATTTGACAATCCTAATGAAACATGAATGTTCTCCAGGCCAAAATCAAATTGGTATTTGGATAATTATGTTGGTTTTTGAGGAAAGGGGAAACCTGGAGTACCCAGAGAAAAACCTCTCGTAGCAAGGACAAGAACCAAAACGGACTCAACCCACATGACACCATGACTGGGAATCAAGCCTATGCCACAATGGTGGGAGGTGAGTGCTCTCACCACTGCACCGTCCCTTAGATAACTTAACATATTCATGTAAGATATTCCAACATACAATGGGCTGTGGGCTTGTGCTTTCAAATACATGTAAGTACCACTACTGATTGCCTCCAGCACACAACAGTCAGTTGTGGGAGGAGGTGAAATACAACTCTCCTAAAAACTTGTGACGATTTGTCCTCCTATGCGATTATTGTATAGGAGGCTACACTACTGGGGACAAATCTCAAGAAATAACATCAAAAGGGCTATTTGAATGAGCACTTTTTTGACGGTACATGCTGTGCTGATGTGTGTATCAATGAAATGTTTCTGTGCAAAGCATTTGTTTATGAAACACACAAAGAACAATAAATGCTTACCACTTCCAACTCCCTGGGGCTGCATTCATATGGAAACTCAAGCCAGGTTGCCATGGGACCATACAGAGCCTGAAGATAAGAAAAAGACAAGCCACAGGTCATCTGGGGACAGTCTATTCAGTCCAAATGTTTGGTTTAACTGTTTGAAATGCAAAATATGTACATGTACATGTAGATGTACATGTATTGCACTTTTCAGTGCCATGTGGGTGGAATGGAAGGAACTGTTTGACTTCCACAAAATTTCAATTTCCCATCTCGCTGTCTTCTTGTACCATCTCTATGCCATCACAAGCCAAGCTTTTTTTTTTTCATCTATCAAATTTGGAACTGGAGAGTACACATTTCTAATGCAGACACCTTTTTAATAACTAAGGTGGACTATCTTGAGCTGGTCCATGCAGGCTATATGTCTGTCATATTATTATTACAGAATTCAGTTTAAAGCAGACACATCTGTAAAGCAGATAGCCTTTGTTGGTTTCAATGATGTTCATATAGAAAGAGTTTGCTGTATTTTTAATTCATAGGGCATTGATGGTTGACAAGAACATTGAGATTTAAAGGAGCTACATCACAGTCTTTGGATTTTGAAAGTTTAGCTTCAATTTTTCAAAAAGGTCACTTTTTAATCTGTTTCAATCTTCTCCATTCTTCACCATTCTCACCATACATCCTCTTTGGTGCTTATCTTCCCTGACAAATTGTTAATTCACTGTTTCCCATTATTTAAACATAGTATTTTTTGATGTCTCTAATGACCCAAAATATCGTGGACTGAGCTCCTTTAAATTCTACAAGCAAATGGTGAAACAATATTACATTAAGCAAAAAGGAAGTTCAGTTAACTGTACTTGTAACCAGATGTTTTGCCTTCTTCAGGAGTAGCACGACTTTTGAAAACAAAGTCAACATTTTTTAGACACTAAATTAGGAAAGAATTAGATCTAAGATGTAAATAACACAATATTTATACAGTTAATCACTACAAAATGCAGTATTATTGCTAGTATTTTACCTGGAGTTCACGGAAAACCATTTTCAGAGAATGCCTAGAGGTTTCCATGTTTGGAAACTCACTTATACGATAGCGATTGTATTCGACAATCAGCTCCTGAAAATGATGCCAGTAAAAAGAACATATTCAGGAACTACAAACATAATTTGTTACAAAAAAACCTAAATTTGTTCAAGCTTGTATTTATAAAATGAAGTTAGAATGTGTGGGGATGACAAGTAGGATACATAGCATGACTTCAAATAAAAACTCATTAATAAGTCTGAAGGAAAAACTAATTGCACATGTAAAGAAATTAATGTTTAATGAGTGTGTTTATATCTGATACAGACAGCTGAATTTTAAGTCCGCTTTTTTCTAGACTAAAAATACCCAAAATCTAAACATCAGTGTAAGAATGGATAGACAAACAGTTAAGCTCTTGAAGTCAAGGCTGTGCTCTAAGAAAAAATTTAGGGAGCCCAAAACTCCGAACCTTTGAAATTCATGGTACCCAGCATAGTAATTTTGTGCAAAAACTAAGTACTCCTTGTTGCCCAAAGGCAAAAGTAAGTTGCCAGGGACCACTGGGCTGCTAAATTTGCAATTAGTGTTTTATCAAGTCCTAATTAAAAACACTCAGCTGCCAGTTATGCTTTAAACTTGATAATGTCAATACTCCCGCTTATTTATTAAACTATACATGACAAATTATCCAACCGACCTTTATTCCCTGAACAGTTTTTGGGAACCGTTGTTTCTCAAGTCTCTGCATAACATCCTTGATGTTGACAACAAGAGTCTTTGCCAGGTGGGAATATTCTTCAAACTTAAAGAGTTTTTCCTGAAAAGAGAGCATTATTATGAGTGATAAATTGAAAATGGATGGACTGAAAATGAAAGAAGTGGAAAACACAACTAAACAAAATGGATTCAGAACACCAGCTACTGTAAGTCTTGTCTTCTCAGTGAATTCCCTATCCCCATTCCTCCAGTATCAATTCTCAAGCCAGAAATTATTAGGCCATATCCAGCAGGGCTAGTAACACTGTACCATTACCAAGCAATATCACTTACATTATCATGCAGTGTTTCTTGTACTGTAGGTTCTTTTGGAAATATCTCATACAGTGAAGAAACGTAGGTCATGACAGACTTTTCATCTGGATGATCTGTGTGGGCCAGATCTAAAAGGCAAATATCATACACAAGTGCAATAGTTGTACTAATTTGGCCACCACAAAACCAAACTTAAGTTACACAGAAAATCTATAAATTTTGTGGCATGAAAGGCTGTATTGAGACAGGGGGACTAATACTACCAACAACAAAATGCTGAGCAACTGACTGCACATAGGAAGAAGCAGAGGAAAATGATCACTTCGTTAAGATTTCCTACATCCTCTCATCTTCTCATGAAGTTTGGGAGTCATAAGAGGGGTGAAAAAGGTTCAAAACATGATTCGATACTGTTAACAAAATGTGGAATTAAAACTTTCTATAGTGCTCTTTCCAGATGCGATCAAAAGCGTTTTACAATGTCACAAAATATGAAAATCACAGTGAGGAGGATAGTAATACAGGATGTCCACATTAGGGCTTACAAGTTTGAAAGCTTACCTTCAACATCCAGCAACCTAGGAACACCAAGTTCTTTCTCTGCGACATGAAATGAGTACTCCAGATTTTGTTCTGGGCTGGATTTACTCAACTTGGAAAAGTCCACAAGATCAGGCCTGTCATTGGTGAATGAGAGATTCATCTTAATAAAATTAAACCCTACTAATTTCAGATTTACAGTTTTAATTGAGCAGAAATTTCTATAAATTTCATTGCACATATTGTTTTTAATTTCAATTTTCCTTCCTCCCCAACCCTCCCTCCAGCCTCCCATGCAGTCATTTTTAGGGGACTCGTATTTCAATTCCTCTCAACAAATGCCTACTAACCTGAAGCCAACATTTCTTTCCCAATGTTTGGCTCAAAGGCATCCCAGCCAATCACAATTGAGCAATTGCCTAGCGATGGCAACTTATAATTTATCTCTCGCACATTTGTAAATGTACCAAAGCACTGGAGCTGATTTGTTTTGAGTAATAGATGTGTTACAAAGAGACTTTAAAATGTGAAAAAGCAAAAAAGAATTTAGAAACCTGAAGCATTTATCAGTCGATGAAACGTAAAGTAAACAGACATGAAATTCTCACACATGGCACAACAACAAAGCTCAATCTTTACTTATTATTTATTAATTTTATTTTTTATTTCCACACAAAGTAATAATACATAAATATAAGATTAAGGTGGCTCAAAATAGTTTTACTTCGGAAGTAATACAGCCGATTCTGTTAACTAGCAAAATAAACAGTTCAATGCTTAGGACTCCAGGACTCCAGAACATCAACTTCAAAATTGCAAATATAAACAAAGAATAGACTATTAAAAGTCTTGAAGTCTTGCATTAGAATGCTTATGCAAAAGCATTCTAATGCTACCCCCTGATTTTGCTTACTTTGCTTCTTTTCATGAAATGGTCGAATGGGAAAATATCTCCTATTAACAACAAATACAAATACTTCACACAAAGGGCTAGAAGATGACATCTTGCCAGTTGCTGCCAGTCACTTCACCCGTACACAAATTTTGCTCATGCGTAAACACAGATCTAGTGCCCACTGAATTTTTCCTCATTTTCCAACTTTAGGTACCTATATTTCCACTTCTGATCAGTAAACGTTTTTCATACAGTCAACTCTCTCATAAGCGGACACCCTCGGGGATTGGAAAAAGTGTCCATTAGTAGAGCTGTCCGCTTACGAGAATTATCATAAGCGGACACCCACGAAAAATGATTATGGTGGATGTCCGCTTACTTAATTAGTGGGTGTTAATTACATGTTTTATTGGCTAGCCAAAAATGGCAACTGAAACTCTTTATTGATGTCAAATGTTAAAGCACAAAATAGAAAAGAAATATATAGTATACATAGTAACAATAATAATAATAATAATAATAATAATAATAATAATAATAATAATAATCACTTTATTCAAGTCTCAAATCTATCTAGCTGAGCAGAGATGCTCTACTAATTGGGGAGACTAAATCAAATCATGATCAACTCTAAATAAATTAACTGTTTGGGCTGTTATTTTTTGTTTTCGTTTGACAGCTTTCTTTGTCTTCTTTCTCGTGAAATAGGATATGTGACAAAACTGATCCCCACTGTTCTGTTGCTCTGAAGAAGGCCATACTGTAACAGTATTTTTGTTGATTAATAGCAAATTAAAGACAAATTCCATTGCTGAGAGTCAATTATTATACTTGAGGTGTCCACTTACAAGAGGGTGTAAACAAAAGAAAAATCCAATTTTTCATTTTCTAAACTGTCCGCGTCCACTTATAAGAGAGTGTCCGCTTACGGGAATGTGCAAATACAGAGTTTGACTGGGAGGTAAAAAGGGGAATTGAAAAAAGAGTCCGTAAGTAGAACTGTCCGCTTACACGAGTGTCCACTGGCGGAGAGTTGACTGTATTTACTGTGACAACTTAGATAAATTAGATGCATACATATACCAATTCTTAAGACATTTCAAAATTTTTTTAAACTTAAATATTTTGAAGATCATTCCGGATATCATATATATATATATATATATAGCAGTTTGAGAAGATTTCACTGGCCTGTTTTTCAAATAAGACAATGTATGTCGAATCTGAGGAGTCAAATGGATGTGCCATATAGTAGCCATGATAACAGTTTTTTTGGAAAACATACATGTATGATGTAATGAATCTATGATGTTTAATTTATTTATGGTGCAAATGTCATATCGGTACGATTAACCAAACCGTATTTAGAAAAGAATTCGTAAACTTGTCTCAAGGAAATGAAAACTATTTCGAGCTACCTTAAATAGAGAGGAAGGTGGTGAGGAGACCTAACAATAAACTATGTAGAGTAACTTATGAGAGATTAGGCCTCCTCGAGCTACGGGCAACAGTTGCTTACATGAATAGAAGCAAATGAAAGTCACCCACACAACAACCTCAAAATGTCCTGGAGAAGCGGTCAGAGGTTATCAAACGCAGATGGCAATTCATACTTTTTCCCTCAGTTCACGCAAGGTGGACGGTAACATTATATGCAGCTTGCTGCCTCTCTGCTCGCTTGATCCAATGCATGCTATGGTCTGCCAATGACAAAGACTCTCCATCCTCCAAATTACTCAGACTAACCAAAGATATGCCAATACTTCTTAAATAATATTAATAATAATATAATAATAATAATAATCTTTATTATGCTCTTGTCAGTGTACATTTTTTTGTTATTATATACAGGGCCTCTCTGAAAACCACTGCTGTGAGAGAGTACCCTGTATAAATACTGTTATAAATAAATAAATAAATAAATAAGAGTTGCTGCCAGGATATTGAAGGCAGCGACTTTCCGTAACTAGTCGGCAAATTGACGAAAATGTCGTTATTTCCTCTCACAAATTCCTTAATTGCAACTTCAGTTGATAGGCATTTAAACAAAATTTTGAACGTAGAGCACATGGTGCTCAGAGCTCGCTCAAGGTCTGTCTCTGTCATATTGAACTATTCCCACAGAAAGCATCCAGTGGTCAAAGTCCACCTTGGAAGCTCAACTTTCCAGAATTTAGAAAGTTTGATGTGATTGGCTTAGCCTGGGAAAGGAATGTGGTGCTCAGTTAAACAGGCATTTGTGTGGAGGAGGTGAAATAACGAGTCCCCTGCATGGCCCCCCTCCAAGTTCTGCATTTTAACTTCTAATGAGACTAAAAACTCAAAATTCCAAAAGATAACTTAATTCTTGCCATTTTTACCCCTACATTTGATACATGTACCTCAAAATAAAACACTACATCCAACAATGACAAAAATTCACCACAAAGAGTACAAAGTAACTAATTTTAGGGCAATTATGTCAAATCCTGAACAGATTTTTAGGATGAGAATCTCGATAACCTCAGTTGAAAAGGAAGTCCTGATCAGATATCTGTTAAAATCCCATTCCATGGTTTGACCACTCCCAAACAAAAAATTACAAAGACTTCCTTTTTTTGTGATATGTGATACATTGCCATGTGATAACTGATAAATAAATAATTATGCTGCCAATGTACAAATCTGAAATTTACCTTATCTATAATAATATGATTGTATGTATACTGTAAATTATATTAATTTAATGTTAATACAGGACCCCATTCAAACCAGCCTTTGCTGAACTGGGAACATCCTGTTAGAATACTCAGGATTTTCCTTTTCAAGTGGAGTTGCCGGCAGTCGACTTGAGCAAAGCAGGTGGAGATTATGTGTACGCAAGCGAAAATTGTTGCTTAACAACAGCGATTCTTTGGCGCACAGCTGCCGGCAATTGAGTCGTTCACAGGCAGCGAAAATCACCGGCTGCCAGCCAAAAAGGAAAACCATGAATATTTCTTCAAATAAAATAAAATTAATTTCCTGACCTGTATCTGTGAATGATTGCATTAAATGCCAGCCCATCTGTCCATGAAACTGTGAAGTTTGCAACCTCAACTGAAGGATAACTGAAACAAAATGTAAAATGAATAAGCTCATAACTCTGAATTTCTATTTAAGAAACAGTAACTGCTTAATAACTACAAAATAACATACTGGTACATGACGGGGAAGAGTTAAAGGGAACCTCCACTCTTACAACAAATTGAGTCACATTAAATTGTAGATAATAATTACTAGATTTCAAATTTTGTTTTAAAACATGGATATAACATTTAAGTGTGCATAAATATTGATATCATCATCGCCCATTTTCGCTGTTAAGTTTCATGGGTGTGGCCATTTTGGATTTGATGATGCGTGATGTTTGCCCTATTGTTTAACACAAAGGATTTTCAGCTTCATTTGCTTCCTTACAATAGCTGCAACCATCTTGCGTCATCAAAGCCAAAACGGCGGCACCCATGAAACTTAAAAGCGAAAACAGGCGATGATGATATCCATTTTTTTGAACACTTAAATGTTATATCCATGCTTTAAAACAATTTGAAATCTAGTAATTATTTCCATCAATTTAGCATGAATTTGTTGTGAGAGTGAAGGTTCCCCTTAAACAAAGTTTAAAATTATCCCATAAAGGATTTTTTTTCCTCCACTTTTATTAACTTTAGAATACTAACTCTACTTACAATACTTACAATACTAACTTAAACTACTAACCTAATTTACAAAACTAAAATCACTTACTAGTTACACATAATGGTTACAATATTAAATTAAATGCTGCTACTAATGAAGCAAAAAAGAAAAAGAGACTTACAATGGGTTACAGTTGCACTTACGGTTGTAAATACCACACAAAAATCTATTTGTAATGCAAATCTTCAATTAATTGGGGATACAGTGTAGTACCCACTTTTTCTTAAAGAAGTTTGTGTTATTGATCTTTCTTTCGGTTTCATATTTGATGACTATTTTACTTTGAAATCCTTGGATTTTGGGTCGAATTTGGGTTCTTCAGCAGTCCCATAGAAACAGTTTCCCAATTATTATAAAGTAATTCAGTAGGTTAAGTAAAGGGCATGGTTTAGATATTATTCCAAATAAAACATCTCTAAGAGTAAGATGAATTTGCTGATTTGAGAGTTGGTGCCAGTAACCTTGAAATTCATTCCAGAACTGCCTAACAAAAGAACACTGATACAAGAGGTGGTACAAGGTTTCCGATTCTGCCTTGCAAAAGAGTACAAATCGTCCCTTGTGTATAAAATAGAGTTAATCACTTTGAACTGAAAACCTTTTACATATGATTCAAGTACAACAGAATGTGGCAGAGTGAAGATTTGTCTCAGCTGATCAAGTGAGAAATTAAAGTCATTCTGCAATTTACGAATGATATTAGGAAGCTGTGCTTTTTTGCATTACTACAAGTAATGAATAATAGTCCTTTTATTTCTTTTTCCTGACATCAAAGATGTTGTCAGTGGAGAGACTATAGATGGACAGGGAATAGTAATTTTTAAAGAGGAAGGTATTGAATGTCAAAGGCCAGCCCATTGAATTAGTAATAGTAATTGGATCGAGTGGAGTACAATTCAGGGAGTAATCGCGCGAGTAATTTCAAAATCAGACGAGCGCGAAGCGCGAGGCTGATTTGAAAATATGAGCGCGATTACTCCCTGAATTGTACGACTCGAGGTCCAATTACTAATTAATCGTATCTATAACAAAATTTCCTTTGGAAAGGTCTTTTGAGCGAAAACGTCTGTAGCGCTTTTCGTAAGTTTTGAAAACTGCAGGAAACATTTGCAAAGAAAGCCATTAAAGCGCGCGTAATTGACGTGAAAATCACGTGGGTATCCAATTACAGGTATCCAATTACAAAAAATTCAAATTGGATACCTGTAATTGGACACCCACGTGATCGCGCGCCGATTACGTGACAAACAGGAGCGCGGAGAACCAATCACGATCGAGAATTTTGTTATAGATACGATTAGTTTTGGAAATCTTGTACGACCAGTGGCTAAAAGAGTCTCTGATATTTAAACTGAAAAGTAGGTCTTGAGTAAAGATCATTCCTGCCTCAAAATAATTTTTGTAGAAGACTGGTCTTTTGTCAATACGAATCTCTTTATTATTCCAAATAATATTTTGCCAGTCTCTCTGAGAGGCAAAAGAGTCACGAAAATCTGAACACCAAGAAAGTAGTTCACAATAAAACTTAAAAGAGATTAAATGTAATCCTTAATATCATAGTTGCAGTTTAAAAAGAAAAAGCCTCCCATGGGTTCTAGCAAGTGCTGTAGGTAGGTTTTCCATGTTCCATTCTGGCCTTCAAATATATGCTTTAGCCATGCCAACCTTAAGGACTCTATCATGCAATCTAAATCGATCATTTTTAATCCACCTTCCTCGTATTCATTACCGAAACGCGTGTTACCTTATCTGTGCCATTCTAAAGGAATTTAAATAGCAGTTGATTCAATTCTTTCACTAATTCTGTAGGTGTAGGCAGTACCGAGCATACATAAACAAACTTTGGAATAAGGAAGGATTTGATTATTGTCACCTTACCGTAGACAGATAAACCTCTTGAGGACCAAATGTTAATAAGTTTTTTAATGCTATCTAATCGCTCAATGAAATTCTTTTCTTTAAGTAGTTTTGGATCATACGTGAAATGCACCCCTAGGGCTTTAATTGGCTCATTAGGCCATTAATTTGATGCCAAAAGGTTTTGCCTTATTTTCTTTAGAAGAGCCAATCCACATACCCTCGGTTTTTGTACTATTGATTTTGAGTCCTGAGATACTTTTGAAAAGATGTAGCAGTTGAAACAGTATTGTGGCTGAGTTAGTGTCAGCAAGTACTGCTGTTGTGTCATCTGCGTATTGTAACAGTTTTGTCTCTTCTTTCCTAACGACAATACCCTTTATAGCTGGATTTTGACAAATTGCAATAGCTAACATTTCCACAGCTACAATGAAAAGATAGGGGGAAAGAGGATTGCCCTGTCTAACGCCTCGCTCAAGTTTAAAGGATTTTGAAGTCATGCCGTTGTTCATAATACAGCTTTGTATATTGTTGTAGAACAGTTTTACCCAGCGAAGGAAATCAGAACCAATTGAAAGCTTCAATACATTTAAAAAGGAAATCCCATTCAATGCTATCAAATGCCTTTTGGAAATCAATGAACATCATTAAACAGGGAATGTTTTCGTTGACAGTCCAATCCTTAATGTCATAGATGGAGCGGATAGTTTCACCTATAAAACGATCTTTAATATGTCCTGTTTGATTATGATGAATAATATGAGGCAAAACATTTTTTAGTCTCGAGGCAATTACCTTAGACAGTATTTTTGCATCAACGTTAACGAGAGAAATAGGACGCCAGTTTTCAATAAGAGAATGATCTTTTCCTTTTTTCTCAATAAGCGTGATAATCACATGCTTCTCCTCTTTTTCGAAGCACTCATTTGCACACCTAATAAAGCAATCATTGATTAAAGACCAAAATTTTTTGTAGAATTCGATTGGAATTCCATCATTCCCAGGAGTTTTGTTAGTTTGGAACGTATCAAGAAGATGAAAACATTCCTCAGAAGTGATTTTGCCTTCACAGGAGATTTTCTGTTCTTTGGAAAGTTTAGGTATATTTAGATTACTTAAAAAGGAATCAATTTTAATTGCGATATCCAGACAATTGTTATTATTCTTGTACAGGTCACAGTAAAAGTGTTCTACCTCATTTAGTATGCAGGATGGATCTGTTTTAATTACACCATTTATATGCAATTTACGTATGTGCTTCTTGACATGATTTCTCTTTTCTAAATTTAAAAAGTATTTTGTGCTCTTCTCGCCGCATTCATGCCATCTAGCACGTGCGCGTACAATAATTCCTCAGGTTTTCTCTTCATAAAATGATTCTAGTTGTTTCTGAGCAACATCAAACAAAGTAGCATTGGAGTCACTGGGGTTACTTTCGAAAGCTTGCTTTGCTACATTTAGTTCATTTTGGAGTTGTTTCCGTTTCTTTTCTTTGCTTTGCCTTTCTACTGGAGTGACGGATAGCATGAGCTCGTACATTATGTCTAACCCAATCCCACACACATCAGTCGTCAGAAAGTTCTTCCTGTCCTTCTGCAATCCACACTAGAATCATTTCAGTTGTACTGTTAACATATTCTTCATCGTCTAGTAAAGAGCAATTCATCTTCCAGTAACTTGGTCCTTTACCCACATGGTCAAGCTTTTTGCCTATCTCTAAAAAGATCGCATCGTGATCCGTTCTTATTGCTGGAATTATATCCGTCAGTTGTACCAAATCAGTTAAGTTATTCGAAATTAACCCATAGTCAAGATGACAAAAGATTCTAGGAGAGTTTTTGCTCCATGTAAAACTCTTTGTGTCCGGGTTATTAATTCTCCAAATATCTACTAAATCAAGGTCACTTTTCAAGCAATCGATACAAGAAGTAACAGATTTTCGTTCAATAAGAATGCCACCTTTCTTGTCGATAGTAGGATTAAGTGGGCAGTTAAAATCGCCTCAAATAACAATCATTATGTCATACCTACGTTTTAATGTGAATTCATTATTTCAAGCTTCCTTTTCATGTCTAACCAGTCAGAGTACACAAGGACGGTCAGGTAAGTAGCGACGAGCTCAGTCATACTAAACTCAGACGTTTTAGGTGTGCAAGTGCAATCACTTATGATTTTTTAAGGGCACGACAAAAAATCTAGTCGCATGTGCAACCAGTTGGTCGTAAACTTTTAGCACTGCCCAACCCTGTGACTTTGTGGGAAATTATTTCTCTAGGACCAATTTTATGTGGTTGGTCAGAATCAGAATGTTACTTTAGCAAACAATTTTTAATTAGCTGGTCAGTTTTGCAGAAACTGGAATGATTCAGTTTTTCATGAATAAGGAGTAACTTTACCACAGTACCTTTTATACTCCAGATTGCTTCATTTTTAAGTAACATTACAGCTACAGCCAGTATTAAGCAGCCACCCTCAGGGAAATGGGAGATGGCCGCTTAATAAGGGGTTAATCAGGAATTAACATGAGGCTTAGTAGAAACGTCAATATATTCAAATACAAACATGCTTCAAGGTTTGTAACTGCTCTACTGTTCCACAAAATAAAGTCTATTACTGTATTAATTTTACAAATCAAAGTTTTCCTCATTGTGCTTGTCGCAAAAATACTCTTATCAGATTTCAAGAAAATCCTGTGACAAGGTCTCAACAAGAACCATATGTAGTTAGTCGATATTGACACAAAAGAGGCATAAAAGCACAAAAATGGCAATGTATGTAACTGCAGCAAAGGGCATTAAGTGCCAGAAAATCTTAGTGAAAATGGAATCACATGACAAAATAAACATGTGTTTGAAAGTTTATCAACCATCATTATTATCTGTCATTGCTTTTTCAAAAACAAAGACAAACTACACTGTACGAGTAGTAAGGGTTAATAGAGGTGCCTGTTTAATGGGGGGGGGGGGTTATTTGCAGCATATTATTGGCAATAATTTCCAGACTTTGATAGCTGGCCACTTAATAGGGGCTGGCCACTTAAAAAAGGCTCAGTCTCATTCAGTGTAAAGCTCAATGTCACCAACCCCAGCCCCCTGCCCATGTGCACCCACCAGGCTAATAGCAGGCGTGGAAGGCATAAATGGGATGGTGGATCAAGAGAGAGAGGAAAAGGCAGCACTCCCCATCTCCCTCCTTATTTATGCCTACCATGCAGGCTACCACTGGTAGAATGTGGGTTAGCAAATGATGCGAATATCCTTGTCACATACCCCTGAGTTACTTTCTTAGCCCACAGAAGAAGTGCATCTTTGGCTGTCATTTGCTCTTGTTTGCCAACTACTTCCACCTCTGAAATCTGCATATAAAATAGGCACAGTCATATAAAAAATAAAGTCCAACAAGTAGATTTTAAAGATATCTATTAACAACTTTTATTTTGCATTTTTGTAATTTACGAGTCAAAAAAATCAAAACAAATGTGATGACAAAAGTGATGAGAAAATGCTAGTGACAAGAAAAGAAGTGCAGACATCAGAATGATGGGCTAACAACACTATTCCAACATAGGTTATAACCATTTGAGCCAAAACATTGACCTATTTTCTATTACATATTTTCTCATTACATAATTACTTGCAATCAAACATACCGGTACATGTAAACAAGAATAAAAGAAATGATTATTGAAGTTGAAATATCTTGATTGTTAAAAACGTTCTTCTGGCTACAGTCCAAACATTAGTAATAATTACATGGAGAGCAATCAGCAGAAATTTAGCTTGTGATGTGTCAGGGGCTAAAAGGTTGATTATACACTTAATGAAGCAGGAGCAGGAGGCAGGATGGCCAAGCAGTTAGAGCACTGGACTTTAATGTGGTTGCCCCGGGTTCAAATCCTGCTCTGGCCGCTAGCTGGTATTGTTCTGGGTAGTCCCTGGTTCAACTCCTCAATCATCCTTGTACAGTCAAACCTCTATTAAGCGGCCCTCTATTAAGCGGTCACCCTCTATTAAATGGACACTTATCAAATTCCCAAAAACTGGTCCCCTTATTTACTGTAAATTTGACCTCTATTAAGCGGTCATCTCTATTAAGCGGACACGGTCACCATTTAGAATTCCCAATTGGCTTATTTTATTGTATTTTACCTCTATTAAGCGGTCACGTAGTCAATAACAATGCGATATTTTCTCACCACGATACGCGAACCAGGTCCATTGTCTTTTAAAAGGTCATTAAACACAACATAATATACATACCATCAGCATAAGAGTGGTTCATGTCGAATGCCAAAACTGTACTTTCTTAATGTGGTTTACAACAAAGACGATTGCCTTACAAAGAACATTAGAAGTTTAGGCGTGAACTTCCTTGAACATGAAGTTAATTGACGTTTTTCTCATATTTTGTGTCACTGTCGTTGTTAACCCGATACAACATACTATATAAATGCCATGGTTCCATTTTAACCATATTATATCTAAATTTTGGAAAACCTCTTTTAAGCGGTCAACCTCTATTAAGCAGTCAGTTGGCTCTTTCCCAAGGGTGACCGCTTAATAGAGGTTTGACTGTAAAATAGCCAACTGGTTTGCCTCAGGCCAGTTGGGATAATCATTCTTATCATGTTGTGTTTATTTGATTTATTTGTTTCTGTAGTTATTTGTGTGCCACAATGTAAACTACTGGGCTACCAGTAATTGTGCCACCCCTATAAAGTTATTATTTTTATTTTTATATTTTATTTTTAGGCAAATATGATTGCAAAAGTCTATTCTGGACAGCCAATCATTGCTCAAAAAGAAAGAGGAAGGATTATGAAGCATGATAAAAGCATGAAACTGGAAATAAGAAGAAATCAATCTGCCTTACTGGAGAAAGGTTAAAGAAATAATAATAATAATAATAATAATAATAATAATAATAATAATAATAATAATTATAATAGTCTTTATTGCCAAAAGACAAAAGTACATATCTTTTGTTACATTCTACACATGTATACACTCAATAAAATCTACCATAAAAAATTAAACTACATGTAGTTAAACTACAAACGGATGACAAAAACTACATAGAAACTACATTATCTTGTGTTTTTTATGTTTTGTGGTTCAATTTTATCTTTGTTTCTGGGTAGCTAATGTATGACAGTATGTTTAAAACAAATGGAGAAAGAATTTAAACCAAGGATAAAACTGAACCACAACACATGTAATGTTTTAGGAAGAGAAAACACAACATTGCTGACCTGGAAGTGCAAGATGATTGTCCATATTAACCCAAGGGTCAATTTTGGATTGCCGTCCACTATGTCTTCACTTCGGATGTTAACAAGTTTGACCTAAAACAGTAACAAAATAGCTCAGCTGGCAGTTATGGCTTCCACTGGCACAGGAAGGAAAGTAATGAAGCTGCATATACACTGTTGAGTACATATAGTTTATGTACCTGTTGAGACTGAAGGAACTCTAATGCCGTTTGCACATTTTGAAGTCTGTGAAATCTTAACTGTCCCCTTTCTCTTGGCTACAAGGCAATAAAAAGAAAACATATCACCAGTAAGATCTACAATACCAGTAAGCAACTGGCTGAGGTAATAGGCATCTTTCTCCTACCATCTTCTACAAAATATTCAAAATGGATGGCTGGCTAATGCAGCCTGATAAGGGAAAAAATTAATTACAGATCAATCAAGTTTTGTCACTTATTACTCTCTATTCAAGAAAATAAGATTAGGACCTTGTTTTACAGTACTGGCACTTACCAAGTTTGTTTTGCAAAGAAGCTCCAATAGTAGTAAAAGATTATTCCCATCTCGAAGCTCCTCATAAAGATCCAAAATTCGTACATTAACCTTCAAAGAAATGAAACAGCAATAATTAAAAAGCAATTAAATAGATCTACTTTCCCACATGGGAATCATAGTGTTGACTCTGCTTCACAATTCAACCTTGTCATTGAAATGTTTCTGTACACATTCAATTGTTTCCATTACTTGCCCATTAAGAAAAATGAGGATAAAAAAAGTGAATTGAAGTATTTTTAGCATGGAAAAATCTCAAGTGAAAGGAGATGAAAAAGGCTCCTAAAGATGTGGCCATTAATTAGTACCTAGATGAGCTGTTACTGGACTTTTGATTGCCATTGCTTGAGCTAATGCTCAAGTAGTATTCATAACTGCGACAATCACTCGCATCTTCATTCTTTAATCCGCAGTTTAAATATGATTTTCATAATTCATTCCCATATATTCATCATTCACAGTTTATTACAAAGCAACAAAATGAGTTGGAGGAGGGCTGCACCGCTCGTGGGTTCGATTCCTGTACAAGCCTGACTTTTTTTCAGGCATTAATTTCACTACCGCTGAAGTAGTGTTCATAACTGCGACAATCACTTGTATCTTTATTCTTCAATCCACCATTCAAATATATGATTCATATATTCATACTCTTAATATCATTGATTTATTTATTATTTATTTGATATTCGCTCAATTACAGTATATGCCTTAACTTTAGACAGTGCATTTAATTTTTTGCCCACAATGTGTGTGTGTGTGCACGTGTGTGTGTGTGGGGGGGGGGGATTATTATGTAACTTCGTGTGGAAATGTTAAGTATTCGCTAAAATACAATTGTAGTTAACCATGAAAGGCAATTAATGTTCTATTAAATATTTACAACTGTTGCCACCTATAAGAGAAGTGTAGTATACATTTATCTACAAGTCACGTTTGCCAGTAAAGGCCACAAAAAGGAGTAAATCCAAAAGTTCCTCTATTAATCTGGAACAGTTTTGTAAAACAGACATCCCTTGACCAGCTATGCAAATCTAGCAGCACCCCATGACTCAAGGCGACTTATCTTAGATTTTGGGCGACAAGGGAATCTTTGTTTTTGCACAAAATGTAAATGCTGGGCACCCTCGATTTCAAAGGTTCAGAGTTGTGGGCTCCCAAACATTTTTCTTAGAGCACAGCCTTGCATCTTGGTTTACACAAAACCTTTTAGTGAAATTACATTTTTAATGTTAAAAACACTTGCTCATTTTAAATAAGACAAGAATTATTAACCATATCATTTGGACTCTGGACCTGTCCATTATATTAAAATCTTGACCTCCATTTTGTCAGAGGTGAGTGCTCTTGCTTTATGTTAAAGTAATAGCCCGCTTCTTTCATCATTGACCAAATTAAGTTCATAACTGTAGATGTTCATAGTGATTTTTAGCAATATTAATAAATTTTACTTCATTTGCTCAGAATAGAGTGTAACATTAAACAAATACATGAAAGTAGCAAGGGGTTCATGCCATTCTGCTAAATTAAAGTTAATGCTGTGCTTTGTAATAAAAAGCATCAGACAGGAAACATGTCTAATGTATTTAAAAAAAATTGGTCACGATGCCACTAATTCCTATGTTGCTAGACATATAGTCTAGAAACAGCTAGAATTAACAGTTTAAGAATCTTTAATTCATCTCTTTAATTTTCTACCCAGCGCTCATTACTCTGCAAGTAGATATTAAAGTATAAGAGCTCACTCACTCACTGAGTAGATAATGTGACCCTCAATAAGAACAATAAGATAAGTAGAAACCAAGACCAGCCCAAGGAAATTAAACATGGTTGATGCATTGAAATGCAAGGCTGCACTCTGAGAAGAATTTATGGGAGCCCAAAATTCTGAACCTTTGAAATTCAGGGTGCCCAGCATAGTAATTTTGGGCAAAAGCTAAGATTTCCTTGTCACCCAAAGGCATTTAAGTAAGTCGCCAGGGGCCACCGGGTGCTGTGAGATCACAGCCCTGAATTGTGATACATGGCTACTAATAAGACAACAAAATGTTCTGAAAAATGGACTTTCAAAATGTAGGAGGAATTTTTAAATTGTTACAAACCTCCAATTTATGAGTAAATAAGAAATCAGTTTTTCCCAAGAACAAGAAAATTCAGGTAATATTCCCTCATATAAGCTTATCTAATGAAATTGTATCTTAATGCAAGCCTGAATTAAATTAAGAATATTATGATTCAGACATGTAGACTTCACGTTAATTTGATCTGTTTCCATTGTATTGTGTAAATTTAAGATCTTCAAAAGCGTCATGTTTATAAATTTTAAGTTCAAATTCAAAAGAAGGGGGTCAAACAAAATAAAGGTACCATAAGAAAATAGTTGAGATGAAGTTTTAGTAATGGTTCATTCTTTAAATATGAGAATGCGAGAGTAAAAATGTACAAATAACCAACGGATTCATTACTAAAGAGTTCAAGTAGGAGGAACAATAAAAGCCAATTGAAATTGACAATCTTTAGTTACAGGCGCCTGAAATTGACATGCTTGCTTACTTTCTGTAGATGGCTGTTGATCCATTTTGTAAAAGTTTTCTTCTGCACTGCATCTCTGTGATCTGAAAAGTAATATGGAAGAAAACAAAGGTACTTTTGTAACTTTCCCTAATTAGTCGCTAAAACGTCGGGCAATTAGATCGCCAAAATTAGGCTGTTCTCTTGGACTGGAAAAGAAAAACTAAACGTTAGAACGTTAGCTCAAGGCTTGTATATCACGAGACTTCCTCTTATGTTTGTCTTCTGAGACACAAGATTATGCAAGATCCGAGCAGGCTTTGCACCTCGGAGAAATAACTTATTCACTTTTAACTGTAGATATTGGTAGCCAATGTAAGCTTGCAGTTAATTTGCTTTAAAGATCGATCGTACATAAACTTTTGTTAATCAACCAGTGCTATAAACCATTCAACACATGAAATATTCACGTTCGGCGAGACCAGTGTCTTTCAAAAGAAAGCTCATTACCTGGTTCGCTCCGCCTTAATTCGATCATAAGCTCACGGACGTCTTCCTCTTTCTCCAACTCTCTCAGCTCGTTGTCCGCCATTTTTTTTGTTCTCGAATCAACGATCCCTGAGACGCATTCGATTAGTCACTAGAGAAATGGAGTTAATACTCTGAGCGATTACTTCACAGTCATTCATGAAATCGAATTATTCCTCCTGCTATTCACCGCCCCATGTTTTGCTTACAAAACGATCGATCAGTAAAACCGGACAAACACTGACAGCACCACGCCAGCAAGGTGGAACCAAACATACGATGCGGAACCTTGAGATCCCAGACGATGATAATATATATGCAAAGGTTAAGCTTATTTAAATTTCGCCTCTCGGGAATATCGAGATGAAGTAGGAACTGCTTGGTTCTGCGAGCCTCTTTCACGCACACCGTTTGGCGTGATGAGCGATTGAGCGTTCTGTGACCGACAGGATGCGTCAGCTCAGCAGTCAATATGCGCTCTCTTAGAAATATGAGAGCGATCTTATGGGGTGTGGGGACAAAACAATATCTTACATATGTGACCTCTATTGCGGAATATCCAACAGTCCAATAAATTCTTAATTTTATGCAAAATACCGAACTCATCGGCACAATCTTCGACTTTCAAAAACGCATCGAGACTGCCACATTGATTACAAACTATTTTTCGCCATCTCTGTGACTTCGGATCATTTTCCAAGTCTATTTTTGGCGACAGTAACTCTTGGTAATTCTGTCCTACAACGCAAACAGACAGGCCCCGACAAAGACGTTAAAAATCACAAGTCTTGGACTGTGGTGTAGAGCACGTTTGGTACTCATACCGTCCAATATTAACAGAAAGTGGCAGTGCTCTTGCAAAGAACAATAACAAACAATCTGATGCTGAGAATATAAACCCTTAAAGATAAGCTCATATCTCAGTGTACTTTATAAAACCAAATGTCGACAAATTAAGCTTACTTTGCAGCGCATATATGAGCTAATAAGAACGAGCCAGACTTGCAGCTAGCAGCCCCTTAGCATGTTTTAAGTTGATAATTTAATATATTGAGTCCAGAAACTTTTATCAGAACAACACCAACCAATTAATAAGCTTATCGAGCCAAAGCGAAAGCTCATTTGGTAGCCAGTCGTGACATTTCGAACGGACGAACGCAAAGCGCAGGGAAAAGAAGACGAATATTCCGTTAAAGTTAAATTAACAATGTCTTAAAACGGAATGCTAATAACATAAGGCGTAAGTACTTAAGCTTTAAATAAAGATCCTACCAGCAATTTTACACACGGCCCTGTCAGCCACATTCGCCGGACTTCGAGTTCCTGAGCGAGACCTCGGCCTGTGTTGAATCGGCGTTGCTGGTCTAGACATAACTGATGCCTTGTAGCCACTGCCACTTCATCTGTTTTCACGAAATGAACAAGTGCTTGCACCTTGATCAAGTCTATGATTTGGCAAAGCACCCGACGACCAGAAATTTCCACATGCAAATAAAATTATAAACAGAGCTTACGTTAGTCGCTGGCGCTACTTCAAATACCACTAGCATAAACCTGAATGTGAAAGTCACACACTACCTTGTCGCGCGAGTGATGTAAAGCAACTCCAAACCACTAAATTAAAGCAAAGTTAAGGGATCGCAAAATTTTCCACCTCACCGATGGACCACCATGTTCCTCCCTCGGTTTGAATATTCATTACATTTGCTCTCTGCCTTGCTATTGGTCAACGGAAAGAAAGCCACGATTTTCAGTGAAGCGCGTGACACGTTGGATTTTTGGCGCGTAATATTCTCATCGCTGTACTGTCACGGGGAAGAAACCTTGTTTATGTTACTGAAAACTTTCGACAGGCTTTTAACGGCGGATTTTCAATTAAACGTTGCCTATTTTAAAAAGCCTCAGAAAGTATCGTCTCCATCAAAGCATGGGCGGTATAGCTGACTCATTTATTCCAGTCTATGTATGTCGCAGAATATTACAATAAAGTTGTTGGTTTCACGCCAAGCGAACTGTGACAAAACTATTCACGCCCTTGGTGCACCACTAAAATAGGTCAAGATAATTAGCGTGAAATATATACGGTACACGAAAATTCAGGCTGTTTTCTCGACATATTTCAACAGCAAACTGGAAAATATGATAGAATCGAGGTTTCACGTACTGGGCTGAATTACTTTGTCCGAAATATTGCAAGATTTTAAATATGAATCACCAAATAAAAGGAAAGCTTGGGTCGCACGCTCACAGCATGTCACCGCCTGTATTCATTGTTATATCTCTTTTAAAAATAATCAATAATGACGAATTGCGTGTTGCGTGTGTAATGAACCGACATCGGCGTTAAAGTAAATATCGCCAAGTAACAAGATATATGAAAAAACAATTGGTGCAAGTGCTGTAATCTGCTCCAAGACGACGGTCTGTTGACAATCTCCCACCCATTTCTAGTTTCAAGTTTCAAGTTTATTTAATTTATTTATGAAGTAATATTACAGAAATATGCACTGCCCGCAGTTAGCAAAGGCTAGTCGGGGCGAGCAGTGTTAAATACGCGTATATTATAAAATAAATAAAAGATTTACAGAGCAAGAGATTCAAAATTCTTGACAAATTTCAAATACATCAATACATTTAAGATATGGCAAGAGAACAGAACAAGCAAACTAGCGTTTCTAAATTTCTGCATAGACTTGAACAGTAAAAGGAAGTGCACGATATCTTTGAAAAAAGGAAATGATTTCCGGATTCCAAATTGGGCAAATCGGTTACTGAGCAGTTCGAGAACGATCGAATTATCGCGTGACCAATGGATACGATGTGTTTTGCTTATAAAAAGAGCCATCACTTAGTGATGGGCTCCTGCTTATAACTGTCTAGAGTCGGAAGATCGGTCAGGCAGATATTCATATTGGATGCGCCTTAAAAAATATACCAATCATGTTATGTCAGAATAGGAACTGCTTAAAAATGTCGCTGGCTTTGCATTAATCTTTATAAGGGATGAAATCGTTTTCAGAAAGTATTCGCTTCTGCGGAAATGTGTCTCGGTCTTTTGAGACAGTTATACAAAGGATTATTCTCTAAACTATAAGGCACAGTCTTCTGGAACCATTCATTCCTTGCCTGAATAAACACCTTAAGTACTCCTTTTGTCTGTCATGAATTTTTTTTAATCATAATTTATAACCATTTGTTCTTCTCACGGTGTTATTTATATTACTCCAGCGAAAAACCGGTAAAGCAGGAGCAGTAACAGGTTTGCAAGTGGGGGCGGGGAGGGGGGGGGCTCACTTCGAACGCTTTAGCGTGAGTCAACTAGCAGGATTCGGGGGCATGCTCCCCTGGAAAATTTTTAAATTAAAGTCCTTTGAAATTGCTAGAAATGCATTAAAAACTAACATGGTGTAGTGAAACTTATACTTTCAGCAACAAAAAGCGAGGTTTTAAAACAAGAATTTAATTACCTTTTCGCTTAACTAATCATAACTGGCAATTAGTAACGTATCCACAAAGCTCAACTCAACATACGATTACCCTCGAGACATTGTACTGTTGAAAAGTGAGGGGCTTGCCCTCCCCCCCCCCACCCCCCCCTCCTTAAAACAAGAATTTAATTACCTTTTCGCTTAACTAATCATAACTGGCAATTAGTAACGTATCCACAAAGCTCAACTCAACATACGATTACCCTCGAGACATTGTACTGTTGAAAAGTGAGGGGGCTTGCCCTCCCCCCCCCCCCCCCCCCCCCCCTCCTCCTGCGCGGTGCCTGAGTAACGGGGGCGGCGCTTCCTTCCGTCGGATATTTACATTTTAAAAGTGCACTTTCAACTCACTCCAGAAATACCTTACTACAAATAGAACATATTAAGTATGGTGCAATCCATAGTTTTTTCTCCACTCTGATAATAGTCCGATAATAATCAACAATATTCTGCGTGGTTGGATTCAAGGGACTTTGGAGTTGGCTTGGATGAACGTAAAGCGAATGATACACGGTTCAACATTTTGTTGAGCAACGAAAATAGAGCTTGGCTCTATTGCGTTCAACAAGTTGGCGCAACAATGTTCAACATTTGTTGCTCAACAAATGTTGAACCGTGTATCATTCGCTTAACCGCACGTGACAACCCGATTGCGCGAAGGCTCGCTCGCTCGCTAGGGATACCAGGCAACCCCTCTCTCCCCCGCAGAGGTTCGGTAAGTGATCGGCCTTAGATGTGTCCGCTGTGCAAGGTGAGTGCAGGCGCAGGAAACGAGAGATCGATCGAGCGGGCTCCTCGCCGCTACCAACTTATTTTACGCCTGCACTCACTTTTCAGCGGATTCTCTCAATACGGAAAGTCCCTTTGAGCCTCTGCGGAGGAGAGAGAGGCAACCCTACTAAGATTGGCTTTCACTAGCGTCTACTGGCAGAGCCGTAAGTTACTGTAATAATTTTTGTTATTTTCCTTTGCTTGCTTTACACCAGTTTTAAAAACGGCCACCCCCCATTAGGTGGCCAGCAATCAAGGGTTCTTGAATTGTTTTTCACCTCTATTAAGCTGCCAGCCCTCATTAAGCGACCACTCATTTCCCCGAAGGTGACCGCTTAAGGCAAGCGAGTTTTCTTTACGTTTTTAGCATACTTCATACATACCATACAGTCTCGGAAAACAAAACAAGAAGCAAGTAATCGCACTAAAAATTGCATAACTTTCTGCGGGCGGCTTTGTTTGCAGGCCGCACGAAGGAGTAGTTAAACTGTCAAGAAGCAGAATACCGTCAACGGGAAGACAACTCTGGGTACGAAAATTGAATTCGGCATTTGAACTTGGCGTTTGATTAATTCAGAAAGCATCTTCACTTCTTAGGCAGATCGGTCGAAAATGCTTGGTGGGCGGCTGGGAATCGTGAAAGCTGGCTACTCTGAAAAGAGTCTTGCACAAGAAGGGACGGACACAATACAGGCCAATGCAACCTATTGCTCCCAGCATCATCTGTTAGAGTGAGACTCATATCTATATTCATAGCACACAGGGGAACTGGTTTGAAAAATGTTAAATTTTTATTTGGCATTTGATAAATTTGGAAATACGTGCCAAATGTCAAGGATCGACCACTGAAGCAAGGTATAGTTTACGCACTTTTTCTATTTTTGTTGCAGTATTTTATTTAGCTTTCCCTGATTCCGTGTCTTGATGAGACGGGGAAGCATGTGTACCTTGTAACTCCTTTAGCTGTGCTCTAGCAGGTTCAATTGGCCTTCTAGAAAAAGCACGTTTCTCCACGTTGGGTGGGTTGGGCTGAGGCCCGCAACTGACACCACTCCAAAAATCTCTCGGCCTTTTTCGGCATCACTTGATCATCATTTCGTCAATCAAACTAGGTTTCAACGTAGGATATAATGCAATGAAAGATGCAAGGAACCTGCAACGGTGGAGGTCCTTTCTGTCACCGAAGATCGGAACTTGCACTAATATGACATGGTAAGTGGCAGATGAAACAGATGGCCTCTGACATGGTCCTTAAAACGTCCCACACGTTGAAAGTGTAGGCATTATGCCCTCAAAGGAAGCGTAGCAAAATCTCCTCAACTGCTGGGGAAGCTGCAGGTCCAAGGATCGTACAGCTTCCCTCCCGGTGAAGAACCAGACTAAGGCCAAAAACGATGACCTTTGTTCAGAGTTATGCACCACAGATGCAAAGACCAGGAGGTCAGAGATCATTTCTCCGCTTCTGTTTCTATATGATATCTCTAACCCGTAGGTCGCCTGTGGGCGGTAAATCAGACAAACCACGTTAGTACTGGTTAGACTAAAAGACGGTCACGGCAGGATGCATGCCAAGGGAGCTCATGCAGCCGGCTCCAATCATCATCTTACGTAAGCAAAAGGCAATGCTAAAGATGAGGAGGGGATGGGCACCTCGGAACACAGGAGAGTGTTACAATGTTTACTCCTTGAAGGACAAAGAGATTTTGGAGAGGCTCTGTCTATCTCAATACAACAGGGCTTATTGCACTGATGAAGGGATAGTTGCCCAGAAATGTCTGAGTTTTGCTTCTAATCATTAGACCCTATGCAAAAATGGCTGCCTATAATTTATTCTTTTGTTCCTATTCAAAATAGCCCCACTAACCTCGTTTTTGAGATCAAAATTCTAAATAATTTGTTATCCTGAGCGAGGTTAGTGAGGCTATTTTGAATACGAACAATAGAATAATTTAAAGCCAGCCATTTTTGCACAGGATCTAAAACGTCGCTACACAGTGTTAACCATATTTCCTTCTTATATTAAGTTACTGCTAGACCTTCTGGAGAATGAAAACACGTATCTATGATCTGCGAACCCAGCGCCGATCAGAGAAACCAGATGTACCACAATACCTGTGAGGAAGTTCTAGGAAGGAGGAAATTGAAGCAGATTAAGTGTCTTATAAGTGGACTCCTCATGAGTCCCAGGGAAAGTACAGGAAAGGAGAGTGGGCTATTCTGCATGAATAGCAGCTGCATCTACAGCTCGGAAACAAAATACAAGGAACTCGAAAGTCTGCCACGAAAAGCATCAGAGATGACAAAAAGAGTTTATTGAAGTCCACGCCAAAGTAAAACTATGGCAGCCAAAGGAAATATGACACAACAAAAGAACTTAGGGGAATTGCCGACAAATTGAACTGAGACCAAACAGCAAATGGGTACAAGAACACTTTGAGACAAAAGAGGTGCACTCAATTGAGTTGCAGAGGTACTGTGAAAAAATGGAACACTGATCCAAACTATCGTTCAGTAGCCGATTAGAGTTACAGTATTTTCTACCCTGTATGCCAAATAACTTTGTTAGATGGCTTAGTCTCTCTGAAAACGTATTAGGTATAACGGGATTCCTGAGAAATTTTTATCCCAAGGCCAAACATTAGAAACATAGAGGCAATATTCGGCCGCCGGAGTATGAAGTATTTAATGGCTTTCGACTTAGGATGCTACAGTTTTATCTCTTCCCCTTCTGGTCATTGATTGCATTGTACGAAAGACCACAACGGAGAGAAGACGAAAGAAAGCAAGTTGCGTCAACAGTTTCGGAAACCTGGAATTCAAAATGCATCTGCAACCCTTGAAATTAAAACCCGAGAAAGAAAACAGCAGGACTTTACAAATTATACTGAAGGAATCTTTGGCCTGATTCCACTGCTTATAAGGAACGTCTCCCGGAGGGGCGTTTTCTTGATCTCTTTCCAGGCTGCTATTGATTCTTAACGGAGAACAGGAGCAAAAGCGGTAACTTGTTCAAATTGCACCCAATCTCTTTACATCAGCCCAAGAAGCTCACTAAAGCAATTAAAACAACGCAAAAACAAATGAATTATTTTGCCATTGTGACGTTAAGAGTGTACTGTTTGCATTACTGTACTTATTCCTGTTCAGCTGATGATGTCGTAGTCTGTTTATATACAGTATTCCACTTGTATGTGTATAGCATGTGACAGGATAATGTATAAGCGCCCAGTCCACAGCATCCATGCGCCGTTCTCATGGCCGGTGAGCTGCAGTTGTCTGACGAAGGTCTTGAATCAAAATTCAGACTTGAGCTGAAACTTCACGACCAATTTTACCAAGCTGATTATAGCTGTGTTTAAGCCAATAAAATTGTTTTGTATAAGACAAGGAAGCACGATTCCATAACTGTCCAAAAAATAAGAGGCAAGGGGTTATCTCGTAGGTAAAGAAAACACACGTATCTACAAACAAAAATTCGGATTCTTCCATCACTCTCGTCCAGGCATAATTAATTAGATATCAGTTATCAGACTTTGTCTCTATGAAACCTTTTCCTCATGCTGAGAGAGCGTGAAAACCTTTTCCCCTCCTAAAGAATTTTTCCCAGCCTGCGTGTAGCCTGCGTTCAGACGTCTCCTATTTCCTATGTTACACGCGGAAAAGGAAATAGGAAACGTCTGCTATTTCCTTTGTGTACCCGTGCAACAAAGGAAACAGGAGACGTCTGCACGCAGGCTAGATTTTTTCTTCTTCAGACGCACCCTACCTCCTACAGCAAAAAAATTGAAAAGGACACCTTAGGATTTTTTTAATATGTCAACTCTGCTGTGTTCGACTGTTAGGCCCATTAACTCTCTACACAAAGGGAATTCTCGTGGCCGCCTATTATTCTCAGTTTTCATGGAATATTTTTATTTTAAAGTATTAATAACCGTTGAACTATGTTCGACGTGACTTGAGGGCCATAAATAAACGGCCATAAAGGTGTTAGCAATATGGTATTGCACAAGGCAGGATTCCGACCTTTATAAATAGTATGTCAACAATTCATTTTTAAAGATCAAGGAAGAGGCATGAGGCTGGCCTCCTGAATTTGGCGACAATCCTTATTTTTAAAGATCAAGGAAGAGGCATGAGGCTGGCCTCCTGAATTTGGCGACAATCCTGTCAAAAGAGAACAATACCTGAAGGATTATGGACCGACAAGTTGTCGACCGATACTGGATCCAAACAAGATACGAAAGAGCCCCGGTCTAAGGTCACTGGCCAAACTGATGCTCAACAGTTTCTGGGCATGGAAAAATTTGGACAAAGATCCAGTATGTTTCAAATACAAGTTATCCCTTCGCCTGCAACTCTGTACAAGCTGTTGAACGGTGACGAAAAACAGATTCACGCAAATGTCGTGGTAATTGAAATATTAGACTGCGAGTAGTATCTAATTTCGACGATGGATTGTGAATCGGAAGAAATACACACGCGCGCGAAATTGCGAGGAGACGCGACGAGAGGAGATCGGCGCCCCTCTCGCGTCGCGCCTCCTCGCCAGTTGGAGCACTCCCCCCGCCACAATCCATCGCCGAAATTAGAGACCACTCGCATGCAGTCTATTGAAGAAATGCTGGAGGTGGTCTCCAATTACGTAGAAGAAACATCTTCCATCACTCTCGTCCAGGCATAATTAACTAGATATCAGTTATCAGACCTTGTCCCTTTGAAACCTGTTCCTCATGCTGAGAGAGCATAAGAACCTTTTCCTGTCCTCAAGATTTTTTCCACTTCAGAAGAAGTTGGGATCTCAGACGGTTAAGTGTTCTGAAGTGTCACTCTACCCCCTACAGCTATAATTTAGAACGATACTTGACGTCTAATATAATACAACAGCGCGGCAACAGTGACCAAAGTAAACTCGAATGATCTCAACTTTGCTATCTGTCCGACTGTTTTGCTATTTAAAGGTCAAATGAACCGAAATTTCAAAGTTTTTTTCTGAAGTCAATTTTTATTGAATTTTGTAGCTTAAGTAAGAAATAAACATATTCTGGAGTTTCAGAGTGATCGGGTATTGTATCCCAGAGATATTGGAGGCTGAAAAGTGCTTCGTTTTGGCTTTCGTATTCGTAGAGTGGTCGGGTCAATTGTCGGGAATTTGTCGGAATTAACAGTTGTGACGTCACTGTTGGCGAGCTGAAAAATTGCGGGAACATTAAAAACTACAAGTGAGTCTTGAAATTAGTGTCGTTTTCTTAGCGGAAAGCATTGTGTTTTGTGCTGCAATAAACTGCAGCAACAATACGAGTGTAAAGTAAGTATTTTCAAGTTTCCTCATGACCCAAATCTACGGAAGGAATGGCTCATAAGACTGAAGAGGGAATCGCTTGTGCAGACCATTTTACATCTCACACAACACAGCTTCAAACAAAATCTCGTGGCAAGGAGTTCGTTCGTTCCAGCTTTAAAGCCATGAGGACTGACTTGAAAGACGATGCCGTGCCAACTTTTTTCAAGAATAAAAACGTGGAATCCGAAACAAAAATTGGCCAGAAAAGAAGCAACACCGACAACAATTCTAGCCCGCCGAATAAAGGGACGACTTCAAGCGCAATTCCTAATCTATTCGTTCAGCGTTTGCAAAACGCAGAAAGTTAGAAGTAGACATTTTCCATCTTGTTTGAAATAGCTGAATGCAGAGTGATCCTTTTGCTCTCTCTCGTAATTCGATCTTGTATTAAAAGTTTGCTGGGATGTAAAGAGCTGAGACGTCCGTGCAAACCATTGACATCCTTATCAGTGGCGTACAAATCGAATTTACGTATGTACAGTAGCCGTAAATATATTTGGCCAGAGCCTTTTACTTAGCATCAGTTTCGGCAAAGTAAGCGCTTGTTTACATTCGAGGAGGATGATCTTAGTGGTTGGATAATAATATCCTAGAAAGCGGAGTAACTGTGTGTCCTCTTCCTATGCTAACCTAGATGGGAGTTTTACCTCACAGGAACAAGTTGTCTCAGATTTATAAGCCGAAAGCTAGGCAATTGCTCCAAATTGAAAATTAATTTTGTCGCCTTAGTTTACGATATATCGGCAAGCAGAACTTCAATTCAACTTGTTCAAAACTGGTAATGCGAGATAAAAGAACATCGCGAATATTTCAAAACAAAGCCGTTTTTGCATATCGAGCGTGCTTAAAAGCAGGTGCTCTGTAATGTGATACTTGAGTTATAGTGCTAACATCGCAAACACTTCCATTGCGAGATATGTAAACTGTTTTTCTAAAGAAATTAAACAAACCTTCGTCCATCCATCCATTTTTGTGCACGGACATTTGTGGTCAGTTACCTCGAGCGTTCCCGTCGCTAGTGTTTGACAATTTACGCTATTGAGAATAATCAAGTGAATCAGCTTTAGTTTTATTCGCTCGCGCATGTGACAATTTCGCTTGAATCGAATCAGGATGCAACGTTCTTGCTTTGTTTACAAACATTTGGTTATTTCGTAGGTCACAATTAAATAAACTTGATAAAATGTGTTCCCTCTACTTTTTGGGCTGTATATTTATGCACGGATTTTTGTTCTTGTTTACTACAACTTCGTTCTCGCTCCACGTGTATTTCCTTCTAAAGTTACTTTCAGTTTATGGTGCGTCTTTTTACCAAATGTTGCTGAGTTGGGGGTGCGTTTTATAGCAGAGTGCGCGTTATAACCGAAAAACTACGGTATTTTCATGTGGAAACCTCTCTCTATTTGTTTTTACCAAACACGATGACAGCTTCTCATGTATCCAATAGGTATACTGAATGCCTTTTGGCAACATATCTGTATGTACTGACAGAAAAGAGGAAAAACATACTCTGAAACCTTGGGTGACAAAATTTTCACAAACTTTATCCTCATTTGGTTCATAAAATTCTTAGTGGGCACACAGTTTCCACAAATGCACCCGCATTTTAAGCTCAAGTCAAGATTGTAAAGAAAAGTAAACATTTCATTAAAAAAGCATATAAGACTTAATTACTGGCATTTTGTCAATTACACGGGTACCCCTGTTACAATGACTGTACATGTTATCTAGCCTTTGGGATTGTTCACGCAGTGTCATCGGAATGAAATCGGACTCACAAAAACAGCTGCATGGAAATTATGGTATTGCATAATAAACAGTGAAAATGTACAAAAAACACAGGAAGCAGATAAAATGCGTGAAATGAAAGCGAACAGCATGAAGTTGCAATTCTACGGCGACCTTTTCATAGTATGGTGAATATTAGTAAAGGAGAAACGCGGATCAAAACAACAGCAGTGCATGGAAATATGGCTTCACAGTACACATCGAAAATACAATTAAACACCACAGAGAACAAAACAAATGCTTCAAAGGCGATTCCAACGTATTTATTGACCATTCTAAGGCGACCTTTTACAGTATATTGAGTAAACAAACGCTCACCAATCCATTTGACCGATTCGGTCCTTGTTTACATTGTATTCTTTGCACTCGGACGAGTCATCGGAGGTTCCAGCATACGATTCCGTTGCCATTAATTGGTTCATACTAGTACGGCTCTACGTTAAAAACCACATGTTCGACTTCCTCAGCCTTTTTCGAAGAGAGAACGAAAGGTTAAAACGAAGAACTTTACGAAAGATCGCAAAGAATACTTACAGCATTGAAATCGTAAAGCTTGTGGGATGTGGCTGGAGTGACAAGGATACTTCACAAATTAATGTGATCAAGTAAGCTGAAGCCACTCAAAAGGCACTAAGGCCACATGGTAGCGGGCATTACCCCTTAAATCTACCAAAGCAAAGATTGAGCCCAAGCATTAGCAGCCATGGACTGCTAATGCTTGGGCTCAATCTTTGCTTTGGTAGATTTAAGGGGTAATGCCCGCTACCATGTGGCCTTAGTGCCTTTTGAGTGGCTTCAGCTTACTTGATCACATTAATTTGTAAAGTATCCATACTTACAGCATTGATCGAGCTCCTCATCTACTCGCCAATAGTGACGTCACAACAACACATGCTTGTTTCCATTCCTTCCATGTCAAGCGCGCGGCCATTTCAGAAAAGTTTTCGTTTGTTCTTCGGATATTTCCGTACTCCCAGTTGTTTTGCTCTCTTAAAAGCTCAGATAGGACAATTTCTACGTGATTTTGTATTCAAGTAGTCCTTTTTAGTGTTTGTTCACTTTGAAATGACACGAAAAAAAGGTTTCGAAATTTTGGTTCATTTGACCTTTAACTCTTTAAATAAAGTGAATTCTCTTCAGTGCCATAAATAAAACGACCACAAAGGTGTTAGAAATATGGCATCAGTTTCACAAGGCAGAGTTCTGATCTTTTCAAAGTCCACAAGAATTTTTTTTTTAACAACATTTTTTTTCGGCATTTGCTCTAAGAGCAGATAGAGCTCATCAAGAGAGCTTATGCCGTTTACATTATTATTCTACATCACGGTCAAAGCTAGGACACAACAACAACAACAACAACAACAACAAAAACAGAAACTAAAACAATAAAATAAATAATTAAATAAATAATTAAATAAATAAGTAAATAGACTCAATTACGAGAAACGATTTGATTGGGAGATAAAAGACTGAACAGCATAAAACAAGTTTAGATTAATTTGAAAGTTAATACCAGGAACTCCATTAAGAAGCCAATCAACTTTTATTATTAGATGCAGAGAGCCATTTATCCCCCAACAAGTGTGCAGCGGAGGCAAAAAGTATTTCGCGCAGAGCAGCAAAACTCGGGCAAAACAAGAAATAATGTTTGGCATCTTCGACAGGTGCATCACACAAAGCACAAGCAGATGAAACAGAACAATTCCTCTTAAAAATTTCATAATTTAAAGCGCTAAAATTAAGCCTTAAGCGAGTATGAAAAATTGACGCGGCACGATCCCCTGTAAAAAATACAAGCCCTCAAGATTATTTCCACTTCAGAAGAAGCGGTTGGAATTTCAGACGGTTAAGTCATGTGTTCTGAAATGTCACCCTACCTCCCACAGTTATAATTTAGAACGGTACTTGAGGTCTAATATAATAGTATGTGACATCGTCCAATACATACAGCAGCGATCAAAGTTGTTGATAAGACTCGAATAATCGCAACTCTGGTATCTGTTCGACTGTTTTGCCATTTAACTCTTTAAATAAAGTGAAATCTCATGGCCGCCAATTTTTCTCAGTTTTCAAAAGTGGTTTTTAAGAGTAACCATTGAAATACGTTCGACGTGACTTCCGCGCCACAAATAAGTGAAGATATAAAGGTATTAGCATTATTTAGTACCACATAATATCCCTTTTTAATATCCCTTTTTTGATCTAATAATATTACTTACTTTGTAAATCTAATGGCAGTTTGCGACTGATTTATATAAAAGACCGAATTAACATTATTTTGAGAAAACCAACTCAACCTGATCCTTGGCTTTCTCGGTTAATTTTATTTCCTTATTTCCTTGTTCTTTACCAGGTATTGTAACATTTCCGTTTTTCCAAGTGGGGCCACACCCGGTGCATGACTAATTAATTATGTCAGATTATATAGCGGAGAGCCGAACTGAACTGTGGACTAGATTGTAGAGAATGATGGAAAATAAAAAGAGCACGTGGAATAAAAGATGGCATCATAATGTTTGTGTCTTGAGGTTAGGACTAGTTGACTATGCTCATAGGGACGGTGGACACCACACGACATTCACACAATAGAGTATTCCATATCATTCGAGTGGTCACTCGATACGATAGCAGAACCCCATTTCTTAGGCAGAAACCCGGGGGGCGGGGGGGGGGGGGGGGGGGGGGCAGAAAACTGAGAAAATAAAGATCCAGTAAGAAAAGGAGAGGCATTCTAGGGCTTAGTACTGATCTACACTGATTAGGCCTAAGCGCTGATTTGGAAATGGCTAGCTGTCGTCATTTTTGTAATGGCAGACTCTAAAAAATATGTTAAAAATTATCTCCTCTGGCATCTTTCCCGGGTTGGTTCTCAGAATTCAAGCAGGCCTGAATATCGACGAGAATTCTTTCCTCTGACAAAATAAGAGTGGAATAAAGAATTCCCGATATGACGGTGATTAGCACTAAGCAATTTTTATTTCAAAATGCAAACCGGCGGATTGAAAGATCAAATTCCCATTAGTGAAAATTTATGTTGAATATTAAACTCGACTTGAAGTGTGAATCGCAGATATTATATATACGAGAATTTTCTACAAATCTTGTTTGTTCTTTGGATTCAATAGAGATCGAAAACAGATAAGTGTACTAACTGCCTATTTTTGTTACATGGAGGGGTGATCTACCGTAATTCCTATGGTCAACTATCTGTACATGATCAACGTGATGCCATAGTGAAATTAAAAGATGGAAAGGAATATCTCGTTATACTAATTTTGTCATAACATTACGACCGTGTAGGTGAATCAGTGATGCATTAAATTGCAATTCCGATTGCTTCTTGGAAGGCCGAGTGAAGACCAATATGAATCAAGGGGATTAGTTTCTAAAGAAACTGTGGTGCTGCGTCGGTGGGGGAGTGAAACACGATTAGCTGACGTTTTGTGCGTTAGCCCTTCGCCCTTCGCTCCGACGAAGGGCTAACGCACGAAACGTCAGCTAATCGAATCCCTGTACGGTGGTCAATTTACATTATCAACTCCGTTGATAAACCAAATTTTCGTGAAGACCAATATGGCCTCTTGTTCATAGTGGTACTTCTATGCTCAGATGAAAAGAAGCGACAATTGCAGATGAAGAAAATGAAAAGTGGAAACGACCCATGCTATCGCATTTACGGGACTACGTGGACTTTCCGGGACAAGCGACAGCTGTGAACAGCCAGAGAACAGAAAGCACTTCGATCACTATTGGTGGTAGTCACCAAATCAGTAAAAAGAGTGGCGAAACAAGCAAATCAAGATCATCTTCTACCAAAGAACGAGCGAAGGAAGCTGCGAGAGAAGCCAGGCTGGCGAAGTTAAAAGCAGAGCAGCTTAAAGAAAAAGCTTTATTGTAGGTTCAGATCGCTACTCAAAAGGCCGAACTCGATGCACAATCTACCATTAAAGAGTGGGAAGCAGAACAGGAAGCTAACTTGAAAGCACAAGAAGCGTTACCTCTGCAAGAAGAGGCAAGTGAAGATGAGATTGGCGAAATAATGAAAGACTTTAAAGACAACGAGCCCGGGACAACGAGCCGATCGCAGAGGACGCAAAGAATGTTAAAATCGAGCAAGCGTTTGGCGATACGAAAGAAGACTCTCCCGTCCAAAGATGTCAAATTTACCACTAAGAAGTAGCGGAATGGTTGAAGACGGTGACACACACCCAAACAGGAACCAGATGAACCTGGTGAAAAGGCCCATGCCCCGAGCCAACAAGAGAAAAGGAGGATCGTGGACCGGGTGAACCAGCACTCGGTAAGTCACCTTTGATTTCTTCACTTCCCAAAATACAGTTGCCCGTATTTGACGGAGATCCTTGTCATTGGCCAAACTGGTATGGCATGTTCAAAGTGCTCGTGGATGATGCTTTCCAACACACAGAAGATGATCCATTTAAAGGCATCTGTTAAAAGGTCGGCAGAGAAAGCCATTTCTTGAATTTTATTTTGGTAATGGTAATGGTAATGGATTTATATACCGCACATATGACATAGTTTCATGGCGGTTTACAATGCTTCTCTAAGGTGAGATCGGACTTCAGCCTGTAAAGGCGCCTCTCGCAGCCGTTATCAGTCCATATTTGATCTTACCCACCCACCCAACCCACACATGAATGTCAGACAGATGAAAGATAGACCACCAAACCGGGAACTACGTCCCCTACTCTTTTCGAACAGTGTGTGGGTTCTTTAACATTCCACAGATTATTAGGTACAAGTGTTAACTTGTGAGGCGGGACCTACGGTTATCGTCCTTATCCGAGAAGACTAGAAAGTCTAACCGTTTGCAGATGTAATTACAAAGGTAGTACGTTCTCCTCAATTATTTTAAGACCCTGAGTGTTGGTCCGGCCGGGGTTCGTTGAACCCGTGACCTCCCGCAAGGTAGTCCAGTGCTGTACCAATTGAACTAACGTTTATTTGATGGAACAATGTATGAACAGGCAATCAAAGAGTTAACTCTTCGGTTTGGGAACCCAGACCTTACTTCAAGGTCTGTAATGAAAAAGCTTCTGGAACTATTAACACTGATAGACGAAAACGTCGCAAATGTGAGGTCATTTGTTGACAACATTCATAACATTGTCAGGACAATGCACGCAGCAACCAACATGCAACAGATTATAGAAAAACTCCCTTCTAAGATTGCTACGAGATGGAACTGGCAAAAGAGAGAATTACAGCCAAAAAGGGTTTACCTCAATGATCTTGACATGTGGTTGGAAACGGAAGTTCAAGTTAAAGAAATGGCTTATGGCAGTGCAACTATACCAGAGAAACCCAAATATGAGTCTGAGAGGCCTAAGGCAAATGCAAGCAACCCAAGATGGAATTCAAGACGGCAAAACAACCGAAAAAATGCGTTCACGACTTCAGCAGCCAAACGGGAATGTCCTGTTTGCAAAACATGATCATCACATCACCATGTGTGAAACTTGGAAGAAAGGAACTGTGAACGGTCGGTGGGAGGTAGCTAACAAACACAATCTATGCTTCTTATGCCTGTACTGTGCAATGGTGTGGTCGAAAACACCACCCACAGCTTCACAAAATAGACATGCTGCAAATAAACCCGTCTGCATCAACATACCATCCTGTACAAACTGACACTGAGAATACACAGCAGGGCAGGACACCTGAAACCCACGCAAGCTGTGGAATGAATGGCTGAGAAGCCTGTTAATGCAAGGGGCAATGAGATGGTGGCTCTCAGATAGTGCCAGTTATTCTTGAAGGAAGAAATGGAATCAGATCGAAGCAAATGTATTTTTGGATGGACGGTCAAGCTCATCCCACCTTACACAAAAAGTGGCAGACACCCTAGGTATGGAAGCAGAACGTAACGTAGACCACTTCGTGTTTCAGGTTTTGGTGCGAAGACAGTTGTTACGGACAGTAAAACTGTGACTGTGCGCGTAGAAAGTATGGATGGTGACACCAAGAGAGACATGCTCGCGATAGCGAGATATGCTAGTGATGGATTGGTCTCAAAGTAAAAAAAAGAGTTGTGTCATCTTCGTGACTTGAGAATTGCAAAGCCAGTGGGATTGAAGAGGACGATTTGCTTATTGGCAGCGATTATTATGAGGAGCTTCCCCTCCCTCTTGAGCATTGTGTTGGTAAACCAGGGAAGTCTGTGGGTGTGAGGACGCCACTAGGATGGACAATTGTAGGACATTTGCCGGAGGAGATTAGCGTTGCCATGCAGCCATATCACACCTTTACATTTTATGCAAATCCTATTTCTAAGTTACAAGCTGATGAGCGGATGAATAAGATGTGGGATGATGAACTGGCAGGGTTTGTTGATCAAAAGAAACAGTTGACGGATAAAGAGATGTGTGCTGAGCGGAAGTACGCATCCCTTGGGTCGATAATCAACCGCTGTTATATTCCAACAGAGCAACAAAGCATTTCCCTCGAACGGTAACTGCAAAGAAGACCGGATATTGCCGAGAAGTACTCCAAAGTGATGGAAGCAAATGTAACTAAGGGATATGCACATCAGGAAGGTAGAGCCAGCCGAGATAGATGATGGGCCGAACTAGTACCTACCTCACTTCCCTGTTGTGCTAAAAGATAAAGAGATCACAAAATTGAGGATAGTGTACGACTCAGCAGCAAAGTATGGAGGGATTAGCCTAAATGACACTATGTTACCTGGACCCAAGTTGCAGCAAGACGTCTTTGATGTGTTAATCCGCTTCCGCAACCCTATTGCTCTTGTAGCTGACCTGACGGAGATGTTCTCCAAGTTGTCATGGCTAAGCAAGACAGGCGATATCATCGATTTCTTTGGAGAGGTTTGGATCTTGCGAGACCCCCCGAAGTTTACGAAGCCACGAGGCTGATGTTTGCTAAACGTACATCACCTTACATTGCACAGTACGTGGTGCGGCAGCATGCCAAAGATTACCAAGAGAACTTCCCAACGGCAGTAGCAATCACCCTTCTTCAGATGTACATGGATGACATCATGACTTCACTGGAGGCAGACGAGAAAGCCTTAAAGGTTCGCGATCAGCTCACTGAACTGCTCGGAAAAGCAGGGTTCAAGATACGGCGATGGGGTAGCAACGGTCCTAAAGTGCTGGAGGATGTACCGCTAGAAGATCGAGTGGCAAATGTGAATATCGAGGAGGGAGAGTTGTCATGTATGAAGGCATTGGGAGTCCAGTGGAATGCAGAAACTGACACATTCGCCTTCAAGTTGAACCCACCGAAGGACATTGAGTACACAAAACGAGGATTCCTGAAGAAGCTCGCAACACTGTTTGATCCTCTTCAGATTCTAGCACCATTTACAGTCAGAGTAAGAATGGCTCTAGAAGAAACTAAGAAACTTGGTTACTTAGCCTACTATGGTACGACGAATTCCCAGCCGAATTGAAAGAAAGATGCCAGGCTTGGTTCCATGAACTGCCAGAGCTTGCTGGTGTCCAAGTTCCAAAATGGTACCGTGTAAAATGAAAACGTGTTGTTGAAACGACACTCCACACCATGACAGATGCGTCACTAAGGACATATGCGGCCGTTAGCTATGTACGTAAATGAATACGAAGATGGAGAAGTGACAGTGCTGTTCAAGTTGCAGCGAAAGCCAAAGTCGCTCCTACGAAGGCCACAAGTATCCCTCGATTAGAGTTGATGGGGCGGTGTTAGGATTACGACTGGCCAGAAAGGTCACAGAACTGTTGAAAGTTGATTTTGACAGTTGTACCTTGTGGACGGACAGTGAGGATGTAATTTGTTGGATTCAAGGTTAATTCAGGCGGTAAAATACCTTTGTGGCGAGCAAAATATCTGAGATACACCAGAAATCGAACCCCAAGCAGTGGCATAATAATAATAATAATAATAATAATATAATAATAATAATAATAATAATAATAATGATGACTTTATTTTAAGAGGGTAGCACTTAACAGTTTAAATACAACTGATGACCTTGTGGCCCTCTATTCTTTTACGTCCCACAGAATCAATTATGAAGGGTTGTGAGACGGGGCCTACGGTTTATCGTCCTTATCCATGTTCCAGTCCACCTGGACCTTGCTGACGACGCTACTAGAGGTCTTCATGCGCGAGACCGGACATGCAATCACCGCTGGTTTCATGGGCCTGAATTCCTGTTTGACGTTCCAGAGAATTGGCCACAAAAGAAACGCATCAGGGAAGAAGAAAGTACTGAAGACTGCCTGGCTGAGATAGCAAAGCCAAAGATGACATTTGTGGTAGGACTTTCCGAGCGTTGATAGACCTCCTGAAGTATTCAAGCTGGACAAGACTGATAAGTAGAGCAACTTCGTGGGTATTGCGGTTTATTGCATAGCGGCTGACCAAGGTGAAGAAAGCAAGTAGCCCTGTTGCCAAGTTACTTAAAGAAGAGGTGTTGACCCCAGATGAGCTGCAAGAGGCTGGAAAGGGAAAGGGATCAGCAAGCAAAGCTCCTTGAAACAGCTGACACCCATAGTTGACAAGGCGGATGGAGTGTTAGGAGTTGGAGGACGACTAACCAGAGCAGCAGTGCCTTATGATGCTATCCATCCATTGATTCTGCCAAAGAAACATAACATCACTCGATTGATTGTAGCAGATGTACATGGTCGCTGCAAACATGCAGGAGTAAATCTCGTACTCACCCAAGTCCGACATAGATATTGGATCATTGATGGCCAACAAGAAGTCAAGAATTGGGACAGGGAGTGTATAGTGGGTGAAAAGAGGCGCGCAGCACCAGCAACGCAAATCATGGCACCTCTCCCAGAGTCTAGACTTGGAACAATGATGGGGGCGTTTGCGAAATCTTGTGTCGACTATGCTGGGCCGTTCATCACTAAGATCACACGAAGAGTTTCTGCCAAATGATATCTCTGCCTCTTTACCGTTCAGCAACTAGAGCAGTTCATCTGGAGATGGCCTTTTCGATGAGAACAGCCGATTTCCTGAATGCATTTAGCCGAATGGTAGCCCACAGGAGGACTACCCGAAGAAGATACTAGCGATAACCGACGGAACTAACTTTACGAGAATGAATACATGAAAATCATATATTTGAACTGCGGATTAATGATTAAATATGTGACTGATCATCGCGGTTATGAACACTACTTAAGCAGTAGTGAAAATAAAGCCTGAAAAAAAAAATCAGGCTTGCACGGGATTCGAACCCACGACCTCTGCGATACCGGTACAGCGTTCTACCGACTAAGCTAACAAGCCATGTGGGAGCTGGTCGTTTCGTTGGTTCGTAATATATCCGTGAGTGCTGAATATATGAGAATGAATATATGAAAATCATACATTCGGTAGAGCGCTGCACCGGTATCGCATAGGTCGTGGGTTCGAATCCCGTAAATGCCTGAAATTTTTCAGGCTTTATTTTCACTACTGCTTAAGTAGTGTTCATAACTGCGATGATCAGTCACATATTTAAGGAACTAACTTTGTAGGGGCAGAGAGAGCTTATCCAGTCAATCGACCAAAACGAGGTTGTGGATGACTGTGCCAGTTAAGGAATCAAGTGGAATTGGTATCCACCCCTTGGTTCCCATTTTGGGGGAGTGTTTGAGTCACTGATTAAAGTGCCTATGAAGCGAAATTTCTATCTTACAAATTTTAAGGTTTACCCCTAAAAACGCAAGAATCTCAAAATTGGAGGTGCTCGTGATTAAAATTGGCGATTTTACGAGCATTTGAAGTTGGGCGATTTTGCCTTAAAAAATTGTCAGGGGTCTGGGTCGAGTTTATTCGCGAAATTCTATGATGTGACTTCATTTTGGGTACAAAATGTGTTTGCGCTTAAGAAATATAGTGAAATAGTTGGAATACTTGTCCCCAAAATTACGTCACAGCTACTGTCACGTGTCGTTTTGGCCGCGCGATTCAAATGCCATTTTTGTGGGCAAAATAGCCCAACTTCAAACGCTTGTAAAATCGCCAATTTTAATCAAGAGCACCTCACCTTTTGGAATGTTGAGTTTTACGGATTAAACTTTAATATTAGCGAGAAACAAATCTCGCTTCATAGGCACTTTAAGGTAGCCAAGAAAACGTTGAGGTCAATCGTGGGTAACGCAGGGTTGAATGATGATTAACTTCAAACTACCATTAAAGAACTAGAGGGTCTAATGAACTCTCTACCCCTCTCGTATGAAGGAGCAGACCCCCATGACGAACCTGCGCTGACGCCGACCACTTTTTGATAGGACAGTGACAGTTGGCTCCCCGAGTAGCAGATGAGGTGGCATTTAATCCCCGAAACAGATGGAGATTGGTTCAGGATCTGGTAAACGTTTTCTGGAGGCGCTGGAAAGAATTTCTTTCAACGCTTACCACCCGGAAGAAGTGGAGAGATGCCCGTGACAACATCACAGAAGGCGACATAGTACTTGTGGTCGACCAGAATGCACCGCGAGGCCAGTGGCACCTGGGGCGAGTGATAGAAGAGTTTCCAGGCCAAGACGGACGAATTAGTGTCATCAGAGTGAGAGTCCAGGGTCACGAGTACATCCGACCAGTCACGCGGTTGTGCCCACTGAGAGTTTGAGGTGATCAAGTGGGAGTGAGGACCCCTTGGTAGCAGAGCAAAAACCGGATGCGCTTTTCGGAGGGGGGGGGGAGGGGAGGGGGGAATGAAGAGCCGAACTGAAGTGTGGACTAGATTGTAGAGCATGATCGGAAATAAAGAGAGCACATGGAAAAGAAGGCGTCCTTATGTTTGCGTCTTGACGGAAACAGTTTTCGATGAAGGAACCATGTAGGGTTTTGGAGCTTCTGCTGTATAAAAGAAGATGGTTCGGATCAATTATATAGTTGCCATAAGCATATCAGGGGGCTGAGTTAAATATCAAATAGACGTTGTCGCTAATAACAGAAAGAAGGAATAATAATGTCTAACATGACCAGCTTTCGCGAAGATGGTTTGATAACTTAGTTTATACCATGCCATAGAAAATACAGTCAATCAGAGTGCAGGAAAGCCGTTGTATATTCAAATGTTCAAGCAAGCAACCGGGGACAATAATCCTGCTGGTATACGTTGGATCAAACTGGTGATCTGTTTCGCGTAATAAAATCAACAAAGAATGTAAAAGCAAGGGCCGATACAACGTAGAATGGTTTAGATTTTGTGTACTATATTTCAGTTGGCCAAACCAGCCCTCTTCAGGTACAATGGGAATTTACATTGGAAGGGGCGTTTATGTAGTAATATGCCAGAAACACGTAAAACTAAAATGATTGACAGTGTACAATAAAATACTACAATAAAAAGTCTAAAAAAATTGATGAACGTAATAACAAAAATTGACTAATATGTTTCTTCGCGGTTCTTTTTTTGTTTACATTCTTTGTTGTATATTCGTTCTTATTAAATGAATGGCTTTATTTGTTTAAAGCAAAAATACATGCCAAACCACCAAAATTACATCTACAAAGAAAAACAATTTTAAACGCTAAAAGAGTAAAGCTAAATATTAAGATTAAATACTATATGAACATTAAATCGTTACTTTATATTTAAAATAATGCCTATTAATAAAACTATTCATAAAACGCTGGGTATTTACCCTTGGCAGCTGGTTGCATGGAACTCTAAGGCGCAGAGAACTTTCTTTAGTTTTTGGAAGGAAAGGATACAGAGGATGGCCGGGTATACTAGAGATCCTACTGAATAGAGCACGATCTGCCTGCCATGTATTTGCGCCTATAGCAGAGCTGTAGGAAATACTGGACTGTTGTTGATTCAGGTGTTGAGGAAGCATATATAGACCCTTCTCATAATGGCGCCCGACAAATTATTCTTTTATTCTTATGATAATGAGCCCTACTAGCCTCGTCAGCATGTGCAAAATTCAATAGAATTTTTTCATTAAAGTGAGGTTAGTAGGGCTAATTAACACATATACAAAAGAATAATTAAAATCGTCCGCCATTATGAAAAAGGTCTATAGGAAGACCGTAGGCTAATTTTGGTAAAACTATTGTTCTAAAAACGTAATCTATATCTGGTTGTTGATATCCCTCCTTTCGTAAAAACACCTTATCACATAAAGGCACTTATTGGCTTTCTGCAACTTAACTTTGATATGCTCATTAAATCTATGATTACTTTGTAAGGTAACCCCTAGCACTTTTAAAGAGAAAACGTGCGTGATGTTGTTTACGGGTTGTATACCATGAGCCACCTTCTTACGGTGTATCAGTTCATTACACTTCTTTAAATTACATGACATAGCATTATCGTGTCCAACTGAAAAATTGACCAACATCCTCCTGAGAAAGATCTGTTGCATTCCTACATACTTCGACTTGCAGAGTAGTGTTGTCAGTATATTTGGCTATGCTAGAAAGTTCATTGACCCCAATAGCCAGATCATTGATAAACACATTAAAAAGGTGGGGCCCACTAACACTAGCCTCAGTGGTTCCTTTATTCACACTATAAATTTATTATTATTATTATTATTATTATTATTATTATTATTATCTTCTCGTGACGCGTACGCTCTGGCTGATGTTATGGTTCATGGTTCATTTATTTCACACTATTTACATAAAATTAACATAGAAAGAAAAGGATAGTTACAACAGATGATTACAAGAGAAAATAATTACAGTACAGGTTATAAAATGTGTGTGGTGGTCAAAGTAGCGCAGGCTTTCTAGTTGACCACCACCTACTTTTAAGTAAACGAAGAAATGACACTGAACTTTACCGGGATATAGTAGGAAATGTAGGAAATGTTTGTAGAACCTAGGACTAATGCACAGTATAAATTAAGGTATGTTAGAGATATACTGAACCAAGCGAGAAATCTAAACAGGACAAGCTTAGCAAAAGAAAAACAAACAAAAAAAACATACAAACAAACAACCAACAACAACAAACAAAACAAAAACAAAAAGAAAAGAAAAGAACAACACATCATCAGCAGCAACAACAGCAGCAACAACAAAGACCAAAATATAAGCAGACAATTATTATTATCATTATTATTATTATTATTATTATTATTATTATTATTGTCATTATTATTTTTAACTCTATTATTATTATTAGATAGTTACTTACTATACATTTGATCATTAAACAGAACAGATATTATTTGATTGAAAAGAGATCAGGTGGGCCTTATAAAGTTTCTTAAACTTGATAAATGTTTTTGCTTTTTTCATTGCCAAGGGGACAGTATTCCACATGACAGAAGCAGAGTACTTAAAAGTAAATTTACTTATGTTAATTCTAACTTGTGGTCGGTGAAAATTAAGCTTGGCGGAATTTCTGGTGTTATAGGAGTGGACAGGTGTTGTAAAACCAAAGAAGCAAGCCATAGCCAATGGCCAAAGGTCCTTTGGGTCATTCCTTAGGTATTATTGTGACGTTCGAGGCCCTATGAATCCTTCTGATTTCAAATGCTAGTTCATGGTAATTTTCCACCTTCTCCTCCTCAGTCCTGGTGATGTTCTGGTCCGCTGGCACCGCTATGTCAATAAGTGTCCATTTCTGTGTGTCTTTATGCACTAGAGTAATATCTGGCCGATTATGCTTCAGCACTTGTCTGTGTAGATAGTCATGTCGCAGGTAATCCTCACTTCTCCATTTTCCGCGATTGGCAAGGGTTGATGGTCATACCACTTGTCAGTACACTCTATCCCATACTTCCTGCAAATCTCCCAGTGTACCCGCAGGGCCACCTTTTCGTGGCGCTTCCTATACTCTCTCTGGGCAAGCCTCTTAAATCCACTGACAATGTGTCGTACTGTTTCAGTGACTTCTCCACACAATCTACACAGTGGTGTCTCTGAGGTCTTATCTATGCTGTACTTGATTGAGTTTGTTCTTAAAGCTTATTATTATTATTATTATTATTATTATTATTATTATTATAGTCCCCTAAATACTAGTCGTTCTTTCCTGTCCATTAGAAAGTTTAAATACCAGTTTATGACATATGGATTTACAGGAATAGCCTTTAGCTTTTCCTCAACTAGTGAGTGTATCACATTATTAAAGGCCTTCGAAAATCCATTGCAAAAAGCCTAACCTTCCCATCGTGCACCGCATTGATTGTATACATGTAGGGCTAATTATTTCTGTAAACTTTTGTATGCTGGTATGCGTGGTAAACGAGTTTGTTACTTTGGTATAAACAGTGCATTCAGTACGCTACACGTGGTTGAACGGCTGCTGTTAAATTTTGGGAAAAGTGAGCACTCGGCTAGCATTGTTTGTAAAGAACGATGAGCGATACTGAAAATGAAGTCTTCTTAACCCAAGACAGTTTTTTAGGGTCTTTAGGTGTGTCCCTGCAGTTTTAGTGCTTTACTACAAGATGATGTTCCTCGTTTGGAAACAGGTGGGTGGCAGTTAGATGTAGGAGAATCTGCTTCAAACTTTTTGTTTCTACAACAAGTGGAGTTCTTCCGCTTTACCGTTTCGTGTTGAAAGTTAGCTTGTATTTCTTTAGAACGTAAGGAATGTATTAAATACTTAGGTGTGCTTGTTGATGAAACTCTTTCATGGGGTCACCACATTGCTCATATTGCATCCAAAATAAGTAAATCAATTGGCGTTATCTCTAGGTTAAGACACTTTGTACCCCTTAGTACTCTAAACCACATTTACAGGTCACTTATACTTATCTGTTGTATGGTATAGTCGCGTGGGGTCAAGCTACAAAAATTTATAGAGATAAGATTCTAATCCTTCAAAAACGAGCCCTTCGCTTAATGTATTTTGGTGACTACAGATCTCATGCAATCCCGTTTTTTGTTTCTTCTCGTTTTCTTCCTCCGGATATGCCTTACTTTAAATCAGTTGCCATCTTGATGCATGACATATCCAATAACTTGTCACCTCCTAACATATCTAAATTATTTACTTACCAAGCTAATATTCATTCCTATGAGACAAGATTATCTTCAAGAGGCGACTATTTTGTCGAAAGTTCAAGATTAGATATACAAAAAAAAGGCTTTTACAAGAAATGGTGTTAGAATCTGGAATAGCTTGTCTTGTGAAGTACGCCGGCTATCAAAACACAATTTTAAAAATAAAATTCATGATCTCCTCCTCCAGAGACTTGTAAAATACGATGATTATATTGATTTGTGTAATTTATTAGCAAAACTATAAGACCTCAGCTTGTTCTGTTCTCTTGCCATATCTTAAATGTATTGATGTATTTGTAATTTGTCTAGAATTTTGCATCTCTTGCTCTGTAAATCTTTTATTTATTTTATAATATACGTATTTAACACTGCTCGCCCCGACTAGACTTTGCTAACTGCGGGTAGTGCATATTTCTGTAATATTATTTCATAAATAAAATAAATTTGAAACTTGAAAGTTGTACGTAAACAAAAAGGCCTTGTGCCAACCCAAAAGCAAATCATTTTCAATTTTCAAAAGCATAGTTTTCGGGAACACTGAGAAAGCGTGCATCCGACTTCTTCTGGGTGACAAGGTATCCCGAGTAAACGCTCATAGAGCGTCTTGTGTTATCTGGGTGACTATTTAGTCTGTCGCCACCCTGACACCACTGGGCTTCGCAGTTGGATTTTGCTCAGCTGATAGAGCACTGCACTGTTATCGCAGGGGTCGTGGGTTCGACTCCCGTACAAGCGTGAAATTTTTCAGGCTTTCTTTCTTTTTGCTGCTGCTAAAGTAGCGTTCACAACTGCGATGATCTCTCAAATCTCGTCTTTCGACCAAAATTCAATATATGATTTTCATATATTCACATTTACTAGTGGATCCCTACCAAAGGTTCTCCCAAGTGTAGCCTCCTTCGCAGACGCTCTTTTATCTCGTCACGCAATCTTCCTTCCCGTTCGTTGGGGAGGAAGATTGCGTGACTAGGCAAAAGAGCGTCTGCGAAGGAGGCTATCCCAAGTTTAGAAATAGAATGGTTCTCACAAGGCCGAGTCTGGTAGCAAAGCTTTATTTAAAAAGCCCATCAAAGAATGCATCTTGCGAAGATGTCACTAACTAAGAAAAGCATGCATTCAATATTGAATAGCCCTGATATTTGTTGCGATTTATCTTTTTTTATACTACGGTTAAAATTCCTAAAATTATTTAAATTCTGGTAGGCTAGTTCAGTTCAAACATATATTATCACCTGCTTAAATATCCTTGTTACTCGTTTGTGTGCATAGTTAAATCCCATAGTTGCTAAATTATCTCTGTATCTATTCATACTTTACCATACGTTACCGTTTTACTGGAAATACGGACGGTACACCCTGGTAAAAACAAGGTCTGGGTTATCGGGCACAGGCAGCCCAGTCGCAGTGCGACATCACTGAGCCAGTGAAAGTTTTATCGGAAAATGGACATTTATCAGTCTCGAAAAGTACAAAATTCTGGTTCAAGGTTTCAGAAAATCATGTTACAGCAACGAAAGACTCTTGATGTGCAAAAGAAAGAACCCTGACTTAAATCATCTTATAAAATGCGGTTGACATTATTCTCGGGTGGAGTAAGCTTTTTTTGTAATCGAAAAAATTCTCTGCCATTTCCCTCAATTTTCACCGACCACAAGCCAATTCTCACTGACCTCCCAGGAAAAATCGTCGAGGAAGAGAGGCAGCAAAGAAGCTATAGAAGTCGATTCGGTGGCAGGAATTCTTTGCAACAACATCACCTTCACTAGCAGGGAATCTCCTTCCCAAACCTAATGGCTAGTCATAAGTAGAATTCCCTGACTTTACACTGACTTTCAGGTAGAATTTAGAACTTCCCTCAAATGAAAGACAATTCCCTGATATTTCCATGACCTTGAAAACAATTCTTTTTTCCCTGATTTTTCTCTGATGATGAAGCAATAGAACGCCTGCAAGGTTTCTCGTCTTGGCAGTATTAAAGGCAAGCCCTCGATCATGTATTGACTAGATTTCCCAGTGGAAGGACACAGCTTGACTGCAGGCAAGGATGCAGCCTCATTGGTGGTTTTTTCACATCAGCTTTTGTCTCTCTGCTTGGTTTTCACGACAACGCCAGCAATATCTACATGAAGGTGCATCGAACGTTTTAACTCCTAGAGTGTAAAGTTGAAAACACAGTCAACATAAAGCAAAGAAAAGTAAAGAGAAATAGATAAAAAACGAAGCAAATTACAACCTCGTTCCCAGGGTCTCTCCTCTTCCCGCCCCCTGGAGCCCCCTTCTCTCTCGCTCCAGTGAGCGGGAAGAGGAGAGACCCTGGGAACGAGGTTGAACAAATAAAATAAAAGAAAAAGACAACATATCGTTAACTGCCACTTATAAGCCCTGGGCTTATACATCCTCGTAAGGGGTTTGAGGAGGGCTTATAAACGGACGCTTATAATCGATGTATTTTTTGTTTACAGGTAGATGGGCCTATAACCGGAGGGGCTTGTAAGGGGGAGGGGGGGGGGGGGGGGGCTTATAAGCGGCAGTTAACGATATACCGTAAATGTCCACATCATGCCACCAGGCTTCGCAGGAGACTATTTCAGTCCCGAAGGGAGAATCGTTTTGAGATTTCTGGATGATGATGATGATGATAATAATAATAATAATCATTTTATATAGCGCATATACAGCAGCTCTAAGCGCTTTAGTAAAAAAATAAATTAAATGTAAGTCACAGATTTTGCCTCGATCTCGTGGCCCTCAAGTCGAGGCCCTTAATTCCACACACACAGGACAGTCAATCCATTCAGAAAGAAAACACATGAAATAAAAAGGGAATACCCAAACCACGTGACTACGGGATGTGACGTCGAGAATTTATAGCGGAGAAATCCCGTGAGTTTCGTGCCCCAAGCCACGTTTTTGCGAACGCGAAGAGTTTGAAAGCACGATAAGATGACAAGATTGGAACTGCAGCCGATAACGCCGATACGTTTCTCGGAATATTTCAACCAATTCCTGGAAGTGTAAGGTAAAATAAATTCGATATTTTACTGGGAATTCACTTTGTTGTATTTAATTTATTGATAGAATGCTATAAGTATGCCGCAGTTCTTTAGTGTGCTTGTGAAAATGTAAAGAGTCACGGTTTGATCAGTGAATCAGGCGTTGATAGAATGTTTACGTACAGAAGTGCTCACACGAAGCGAAGATTGAAAGCTATTTGATAAAATCGTAAATCAATCACTACAATCGACATCAATCTTCGGCTGATTTAGATATGTATCGGCAATCGATAACCATTTCCAGTACGGTAAATTAAACTTGCGTGCAGATTAAAAGAAACGGAGATCACGGGACTTTCTCTGGCGGACTCAATGCAATCTCAAAAACTGAAACCTTGAACGAAACTCATATCAGACATGAAAGTTCCTCACCACTCGCTATTGAAATCTTACACTTTTCAGCAGTTGAGTAACGCAACAAACCTGAAATTGTAAACATAACTCGCTCTTGAAATGTCATACTTTTCAACAGCAGAGTAACGGGACAAACCTTCCTCGATACATTTTGTAATTGTTAGTAAAAACGTTTACCGACCGATTTACACGAACAATGCAAAGCAACAGAATGGAAGTAGAGCACCGAACAAATTTCTCAATAATCTACGTGAACGCTGCCACTCGGTTACCGTGGCACAGATTAGTTATATTAAAATATTATTTTCAATTTCGTTTATCACCTGGCACGCAGCGACCATGAGCAAACGTACACAACGAAAGTGTGTCAAGCAAGCCAACAATTAAACGACGCCTGATAGCAGTTTATTCGACTGTTGCATATATCACCAGGCAGCCAGGCAATTTCCGACGGTCGCGTCGGCCTACCGGAAGTGATAAGACGACACACCGATCCTTTATGTGCCAAAGCGGCCACTACTATCACAAAAGAAGGCGCAACGCTTTTTAAACGCCCCATCGCTACTGCTAACTTTCCTTTTCCTCCCACGTGCTAATTACTAGAGCCCGCAGTCTCCATCCGCATTTTATTGGACCTCCGTAGTCACCCCAGCCTTTCCACAGAAGACAAGAAAAAGTCAATCAAGTCGCTCATCTATTTACCATCTAAGGTACATGCAGTTCACAACATCGCCTTCAACCACCGTTCCTCTGCATGTGCTTTACCCGCAGTAGCCTCTTACGCAGACGCTGTTTGGGCTCGTTAAGCGTTCCTTCCCCACGAACGTCTGCTGAAATGAACTGCCACTTCCGTTCGCCGGCGGTTAGCCTTTGTTTTGAGGAAACCAATAACGAGCTGCGTAAGACTGGAGATAGACACCCGTGGAGTAATTTCCGCCAAACGATTCACATACATCGTATGGCAAATAAATCTCGGGGTCGAAGTCCTACTTTCCACAAATTGGAAGACGAACTATGATTGGCTAACCGCCGCGAACGGCAGTGACAGTTCAGTTCAGCAGACGTTCGTGGGGGAGGAACGCTTAACGAGCCCAAAGACGTCTGTGGAGGAGGCTATTCTTGGCTTGCACGTCACGCAAGTATCACGCAAATAAAAATAAACTCGCTTATCTTTCAATAAATTAAGTCAAGAAATTGAGATAGTGTAGAAGAGTAATAAATAAACAACGTATCAAAGTTTCAGGGTTGTGGGATATCCCGAACTCGAGTTATTCGGTAAAGGGTACCACTCAAAATTATAGTGTTTAGTATGGAGACACCATGCTGGGGTTCCTCTGAGGAACCCCAACATGGCGGCCGGAAATCCATTGAAAACATCTGGAGCTCACTTTTGCTCTCACAAACGATTTTTTCTCTCTACTAAACTTCAAAACATTCGCATGGACACTTCTCTTAACATATTGGTTATTCAGAACTCGAAAACACAACGTAAATCGATATTTTCATGTACGTGATATGTTTCTCAGACGCAACCACGATGTCACACATTATTTTCAAAACAAAGCATGCTAGCGAGCTGAAAACATGCAAGCAGATATATCTTTAAAATGTCTTTAAAATGATGAAGGTAAAACCTCAAAATTTTTAATTTTAATTTTTTCTGACGTCACGTGCAAGCCAAGAATACCCGCAGCGCTTCACTTTCCAATGGAACTGCTAGAATATAAAGTACCTGGCTACTCTGCTTCCAGGCCTTCCTCAACTCCGGCCATTTGATAGTGCGCTCGTCTCAGGTCTCCTAGTTTTTGCCGCTCTTTTGTCAGCTGACTCTCGAGCTCAAGGACTCGAACCTGCACCAAGGTAACGGATTACCACAACATTAGAAGTGCCCATAAACTAAAGTTGAACTAAGAGTCACAAAACTAAAATCAAAATTATCAACCCAGACAATAACAACATCATGTGGGAAAACTGTACAATGGAACAGTTAAACCCGTACACAAATACATGTTGTGTTCTAATTTGATTAGAAAGTGGCAGATTTTTTTAATCAATCACAAAGCACAGTAAGCCGAAATGAGCTTCTGGTACTACTTAGTGAAGCAAAATCAAAGATAGGCGGAAATACTGTGAAGCCTTCCGAAGATCACCCGAAGACCTCCGATGCTGTCGGGCCGGTCTCTTACAGTTCACATACCTGTGACTCCATTTCTAGTCTCTTTGTCTGTGTGAGTGTCAGCTTGGAGTAATCTGGAACTGATTCTACGGAGCAAAGATGAAAAATAAAACTGAGCTCGTTAGAAGTGCATAGCACCCTTAAATAAATAAAACAAATAACTTAATTTAATTGTCTACAAGTTTTAGCATTTCTGCTAATTGGGGACACCTAAACAAGTTACAATTATCATGGCTATTTATAAGACAAAAAGTTAAAAACAATGATTAGTTACAAGTTCAAGCCTAACTATAAGAATAAAGCTAAAGGAAACTAAAAATAATGGCCATGATAATAAAATTCTTAAAACATTTAAGAAGATAAAAAATACCCATGAGGCCACATAAGTAATCACAGAGTGGTTAAGCTGAACACAGATTACATGTGCATCCCCCAAGGCTCTGTTTCTGGTGTGTTTCCTTAATACTGATTTAACCTCACTTAATCTTCTCTTTCGTGTCTTTACTGTGGATCTGTCGGTTTTGCAATAATTTACAACAAGAAAACGTTTCCGATTTGTTTTGTCGTTCCTGACATTGGGAACCTCCAATTTTCATATATTCACCGTCATATAATCGTCAACCCGATGGTTAAATACTAGGATAGATGGACACCTTATTTTGAAATAAAGTAAGTACGTACTGCTGTCTTCTATCATCTCTGCTCCTGTCTTGGCAGATGCGACCACACCAGCCGCAGACTCCACAACTGAAAAACAAAAACAGAAAATAAGAAAAAACACCACCGTAAGATCACATTAGCGAACCAAACCAGTATATTACGCCATTTTAACAAGGAAAATAGTGAGCGCGCTTCCACTGACCAAAGTTTGGTATTCTGATGTCACAAGAAAAGCACAACTTAACTTTTTCAGCAGTTTACCATTGAATGTCGAAACTCATTCGCGTTTGCTTTGGTTTTGTTTCCCTCTTTGATTGGTTGGAAAAACTCGCGCCACTTTCTCAACTAATGAGACGAAAAACGAAAAACCAAAACCAATCGCGACTTGCAGACGCGCGTTTTCCCGCGGTTTCGCCGGCTACATGCAATTGCTTCGAATTCTGATTGGTTAATTACGCTGTTTGCCTCTGTTCTGACTAGCTATGGTAATTTCTTTGGTTTTGGTGTTACGACGCTTAATTGAAATGGCTCCATCACATCTGTTTGGCTTTGCTAAAACTTGTCGTGTTTTCCGATTTAATCCAGCTCTTCATAAAACCTTAGCAAAGGAGTACTGAAGCCGTCCAATTTTTATCTCCCTTACATACTTATAAACTGTTTTAATGTGTTTCACTGGAAAGTGAGCTCAGTGCTTGTAAGCGTAAATCCCTCTCAGCTGAGGGGGTGGGGGAGGGTAGGGTAAAAAAGAAGGGGGGGGGGGGGTGTAGCCTCTATATGCACACTGAAACCGGACAGGTGCTAACGCCCACATGAATGAAACTTTATTTACCCTCGGATCTGATTAAGGCTGTTTATTCCTCTAGCAAAATACATGCTAATGTGTCGAGAAAGAAGCAAATAATATGTACATATGAAATTAAATAAAAGAGTTATCCGAAAGACGAAATTTTCCGCTCCTCTTGTCTAAATAATTTGATATTAGTCATTGACCTAACCCTGCCTGAGAGAGAATTCCAAGCTTTGGAAGCAGTATACACTGTGGATTTCAATCCATACCATGTGGTATTAACCTTAGGCAAAACTATTCTATTTACTCCTCTGAGATTCTTTACATTATTCCTTAGCTTAAACAAAGACTTAATATAAGCTGGCCATGTTAGTCAGAGCCTTAAGAACAATAATTAGCATATCCTGACAACGCCTACACGCCAGTGTCATCTTATTGCTCAGACGGTCATATTCAGATGAGAAATCATCATGTAAACGTTTATAATAGGATTGCTGCAACTCTCTTTTTGCCAAGAAGTGTTAAATGTGCAGTAAATGAATTGTAAGTTCTGAGAAGCGAACTGACCATTTCTGGAAGCGCCTTGTAAACCTGATAATCCTTTACTTGCTTGTCGGGCCTTTACTCTTGATGCTGCCACCTTAACAACAAGGAGCAATTGAAAGTATTGTTATTTCAGGTATCAATCAACATACAATACTTACACAGCCCTAAGACCAGCTTTACGAGAGTTGATTACCACTTGACAAGTGTATATCTCAGTGACAACAAAAAATATGACTCTCAAGTAGGCCAGTTCATGTACATGACAAACAATGATAAAGGGTAATACCGCCACAGTTTCTA
>JAEMWC010000134.1:32500-62500 GCA_016490735.1 Pachyseris speciosa | reverse complement strand
TAAACCTTTTTGATTGTAAAAACATAGCCAGACAGCTTGTCTGTGCAAGGCTAGGGTTTCCAAGATATGAGGGTTGGGAACTTTCCATAGCAACAATGTAAGCTCATTTTGTAGTTAAGTTAGTCCCCCCTTAAGTTGTCAAAATGCTGCCATCACTTCGTCAAGTCTTTAAGAGATCTTCGTCGAAAGCAGCCTGTAAACAACAATTAAGTTTCGCCGTCTTTAAACATGTCGTTTGTTTGAACCCGTAAGAATCAGCGTTTGGATGTTAAAAACAGCGAAATGGGTTGACTGGCTGGCTGGTTTTGATAAATTTTAAAGTGGACGGGTCTGCGAGAGAAATGCTCGTTTGGTTTGGCAAGCGCTTTCTTCGTTATCTGGATGATGTTTTGCCACTGAGAATCATTAATTGAAGAAGGTTCTTCGAAGACATGGGAAGTAACAGTAAAACCATCAAAGCACTTAAGTGTTTTGTGTAAGCCAAGGAAAGATTTTGTGGGAAATGGCTCTATTATTCAGTTCTGTCGCATTCCGAGTGATTGCTGTCTCAGTGATTCCTGTTGACTGCTCTAAACGATCAGGTACGGACCTCTTTTTGTCTTTTCTACGGACATTTATGTCAAATCTGCTAAGGAAATTTTCTAGCTTAATACAAGATAGTTTTGTTACCTGTCCAATTTCTGCACCTTCTCCAAGAATCTTCGAAGAAATATTATTCATATTCTGCTTTGTTTTCTTGTAATAAGTCTTATGTTTGTTGTTATATTGTTTCTGAACCGCGGTCAATTCCTGTTGACTGCTGTAAACGAAGAGTTTGTACCCTTTATTTTTTTTTCTAGGGGCATTTATGTCAAAATATATACCGATTTTCCTAGCTTTATCATTACAAGCTATTTTAATTACTAGCTAGTCTTGTTTAATTTCTCCACCTTCTCCTTCTTCGAGCAAACACTCGCCGGCATCGTACTTTGTTCGCTTGCAGTGTTTTTGTTTTGTTTTGTTTTTTTTTTTTGATCCGCTTTGAATCTCTTTACGCTTTCATCTCAAAGTAGTTAGACTCAAGAATGTCCGTCTTTTTTTTTTCTTTTTTGCAAAACGTTTACTATCGAAAACTCTTCGTTTCCCTGCTGCTGCTCAATTGTTTTGGACACAAATTAAACTGGCCCAAATAAACTCTTGCGAAGTTGCTCGGTGAGAGTGTGCAGCTCCGATTCTAGGCTTGGCATGGCTAAATATATATATGGCCTTCAGCTTTTCTTTTTTAATCGCTACATAACAGACCGGAATGGTGTTCCATCGAACATCATGCATGCACCTTCTTTAAGCAGTTTTAAGTCCTATCTATTACATTATTAGTGTCAATTTTAAATCAGATGTAGCTTGTGAGTGACAAGTATGTAATTTAATTAGGTTTGCTTTGGATTACTTCATGATTTTTAGTCTCAATCTCAAATCAGGGGTGACTTGTAAGAGACAAGTATTTGATTTAATTTGATTAGGTTAGCTTTGGGCCACGTTTAAATTTCACCTCTTAGTTTTTAGAATGTGTAATATTAGATAATATTCTTTGTATGGGAATTTAGTTTCTCCCAATTATTCTCCAGTCATGCACTTTTTTGTTTCGTATCAACTTAGTTGTATTCACATGACAAAGTATTATTAAACTTAAAACTTAAAATTAAACTTAAAGTAAGCTCTTTCTCATCAATGTACACATCCTTTGGACTTCCTCCTCCTGCATACAGTCTTTCAATTAATTTTATTAGTAGCTGGTCACACCAATCTTGTGGGATGTTTAGATGACATTTGGCATTAATGTTTAATGGAATCTCTGATGTTTGATGAAGTATGTTAAGATCAAGTTAAGATGGCTAACGGATTTCCAGCACTTTTGCTTTGATGAATCACCTTGATAGTGGTATCAACCAAATGCCCAATATAAAAATTATTATTATCAAGTTGTTTGGTCTTGCACTTAACTGGCCAGAAGAGCAGCTGGATTTCTTTTTGAAAACACTGTAGGTGCATTGAGTGATGAGCTTAATGTTAGCAAGCAGTTTTTTTTTTGTGACAGTAAGGTCAAGAAGTAATTGATCAAAATAAATATCTTGGTCTTAATTCATGGCATCTAAATATTTTTTATTGATTTCCATGTATCTTTCTTCCATAATTTTTGTGAGGCATACATATATCCAGAGGATACACAATTTCCGATTTCTGACTGTCTCATGGGAGGCTGTGGATAATTGAAATTGCATTCATTATGAAGTGATGATCTGAATCACTATGTATCTGATGTGATACTGATTCCAAGGAGCAATCACCAGGCTTCTCCACCAATTTCTAGTGGCTCTAAACCATACCTAAGTAGCTAAGTATGTAACTAAGTTACTTACAGTTGAACGGGGAAACAGACCTGTCCTTAGGTATTGCTCTAAGATGTTAAGAAATGTTTTGTTTTAAAAATTTATAGATGAAAACTAGCTTTGCAAGTTCTTTTTTACACAAGGTATTAAAGATTATTTTTTAAAAAACCTACCTCAATATTTTTATTTTGCTTTTTTAACATCTCCAAACTCAGTTTGGAAAGGAATTTTTATTACCTTACTCAATAGAAACGCTTGTTTTTAGGAGGGGTGGGGGTCCAAATTCGTAAAAGGGGATTCATATCTGCTAGCAGTTCTGGACTAGGGGGTCCAAATCTGATCCACAAGCAGATCTGGACTGGAGGGTGCAAATCCACGTGGGGTCCAAATCCACTGTGCCACTGGCTCAGATCACCTTTCCATACTATTTTCTACAGCATTGGGTCTGTAGCTTGAGTGAGGTCAGATGGGTGATATGACAAGCAGACTATATGTAAATGCCAGTAGAAAAAGAATGCTTTTGGAGCTCCGCTTTTAGGCTTGGCTAAATATATATATTATATTAAAGGTAACTTGGCGAGTTAGCAAACTGATAAAATGACGTAATTAAAGAAAAAGATTTAATTCTAAAGCGGCTTTGATTCCCTCATTAATAACACACTTTGAATTCTTAAAAAAGGATAAATTTCCAGTAATTCGCACAGTAACAAAATTAAAGGTGCACGTACACCCAAACTGCCTTGCGCGATTATTGTTTTGCTTTTTCTGGAAACATTCACACGAATTTTAGAGAAGACTACTAAATAAAGCCTGAAGACAACGAAAAGAACGAATTTGATGGAATGGGAAAATGCAGAAAATGGCCAACAAGGAGGAATATAATATTCATCCACTAATCAATTTGTGCGCACTCCGACTTATTGGACGGGACAAAACCGGAAGTCGGTTGTCAGCCAAGGCCTATCGTCTGTTTCGATATCTGCCGCGCGACTCAGTTCTTTTAGCGGCACAAAGAAACGCATTTCTTTTCAAGGACATCAGGCCAAAGCTTGTGCTCAATTTAGCAAACTATGTCAACGAATCGAATGACCTCATGTTTCAAGCCTTATACAGAAAATAATGAAGAATTTTCTACTTACACAAGAACCTTAGCTCCCCAGCCGACTGCTTTAGCTGCCGATATAAGTCCTTCAGTCCATCGGTGATGACGTTTATAGAACTCTTTCGCCGTAGCTTGACCCTGTATGTAAAAGAGAAAAATTTGAAATAAAAGTTCCAATCTAGTGAGATATTTCCTCCAAACCGTTGCCATGTTCTCTGGGCGGGAAAACAGTTGTATTCTTTCGCTTTGGTTTGACATAAGAATGCGCGCCGTCTTCGAACAAAATAGTCTGGGGCGAGCTTAACACGCTTTGCGCAAAAGGATTCACGCTTTTGCCCCTTAAACCTCGTTCCTAGGGTCTCTCCTCTAGGGGACGGGAAGAGGAGAGACCCTGGGAACGAGGTTGTAACCTCATCGCGCCTTTCGACCGATTAAGAGGGAAAACCTAGGAGACAAAACGACTGTTTTGCAGTCTTCATGTTGTCTTGCCATCAAAGTTTCTGGTTAGTCGGATTGATTGATATCCCTGTGTGTTAAGCCTATTGTATTTTACGTTTTTCTAACCCACATTGTAAAGCACCATTGAGCTTTTAGGATTTTTGCGCTATGGAAATTATTATTATTGTTGTTATTTATGTTCTTCGAGACAAATTATCCATCACTTTGCCATTGTCCCGTCAACTAAGGTACTCAGGGATGGCACTAGGATTTTTCAATCTGGGTCCAGGGACCCATATGGCTGGCCAAACTGGGGTCCCAGACATTTTGTAGGGGTCCCAAAATCTTGACGACCTTTTCCTACGAAAAACTAGCTTTTTTGAATGGGTGACTAACGACTTATTTTCATCCTTAAATAATGTTTGCTTTATTGTTTTTCATTTCACAACATTAACTTAAGACGTACATTATTAAAGCATGAAACTAGAATTTTCGTCCAATGCGACATTAATTTTTGACAGATGCATATGAATAGTACTCAGTGTCACGCATAAGACGTCCCTATTATCATTCACTTTGCTAGTATTGTCAGTTGCGGCTTTGAAATGTTGTTTGATGAAGGCAATACTTCTGCTGCACTTTTGTGATCCACCTGATTTCTGCGACGTACAAGCGCCAATCATTGGAAATTTTTGCATCCTTCGTGAACGAAATCATCGATATGCTATCACCTGAACCCCAAGTTAGCAGGCCATTTGTCAAAAAATGACATCTTTCACCCTTTTCACTGTTATTCATTGCTATGATCATCCTGCGAAATAGCGCGGAATATCGCCTGATACTTAGCCGACAAGGCCGTAGCTCGAGTTGGCTAAAATCAGGGATATTCCGGAAAATTGAGCAGGATAATTGTTTTATTATTCAACACATTAATGACAAAGTACAATTTTTGCGTTTATTGCAAAAGAGCTGGATATCTGACTGTTGAGTACACACGACAAATATTGAGCGCGCTATGACCATATTAGGACATTGTCACAATGTGTTCGAATAATAATACAGGCAAGTGGGCACTTGAATTTCTCAATCGATCTAACAGAACAAGCAATTAAATGGCGGTAGCTCATGCAGTTTCTCGGGTGGGTGATCATCTCCAGTCTCCAATGTTAGTTCACTTCAATCTTCAAACACCCAAATCTACTGACGATGCAAAGCAAGTGGAGTGACTTCTTCAAGTCAATGTCTTGCGTCCTGGGACGCATTAAAACTTTGAAGATGCATTTTTTAGAGTTTGTTTGCGTAAAAATGCGCGATTTCTGCGTTAACGCGATCCCTGCAGTATTACCTACTTACAACCCAGACACAAAATTCTGTTGTAATGATATAATCAGACCAGATGTCAGGTGGACTGACCTTTCTTTGTTGAAAGGCAGAGCGCAGGTATCCAAATTCTGCCCACTCAGGCAGTTTCGTTGCTCTTCATCTGGCGTGCAAGGTGTGCGCATGACAACCACATATGATGTGCTGCTAGGAAAACGTATGGCGCGAGCGATACGAATTTAGAGGATTTCGTCGCGTCTAACCACGTAAAATGATTTTACAACCAGAAAACAAATACAAACAACATATTAGATCAATTTTCTGTACAAATTTGTCGATTTTTTGTAACAAACTTCATCTTCTACGTGCTCATGAACAGTCTAAAGAGGCCATATGATAAAACACTTATTGACTGAGTTAGGTCGAGCCGGACGGGAAAATATTTGGCTCTCGGTCATGGCGCACGGACCTCGTTGCGCTCGGTCCGTACGGCATGACCTCGAGCCAAATATTTTCCCGTCCGGGCCTCCCACTCAGTCAATAAGTACATATTCCGATTGAACTGTACATGTTTAGGGTTGAGTACCAATTAAGAGTTCTATTTGACATCCGGTTATTTGAATTGTTAAAAAGAACCAATCAGAATCGTAAACCAAATGGATCTTTCGACAGTCGCTCGTTTCTTCAAGCGTGCACAGTAAGGACCTCGAGGCACGAGATTTGATGTAAACAAGCCGGTAACACATTGCCATTTTTTTACTGCCACGGGATCTTCCATGCTACTTCCACAGTTTAGTTTCTTCGAAAAGTATTCATTTAGCCAGTTTGGATGGCATGCTTAAAATGGCTGGAATCATCAGTTTTCACGCTGTAATCCAAAACCGTTTGAGTTTGAAGTGGTCCAGATAAAACACAACTTCTCTTGGTTAAATTTTGTTACCTACCCTGCCTTCGTCCACTATCTCTTTTTGCAAAACCTTGGACTTCATTATCAAGTTCTTGATCGCCTGAAAAGATGACAAAAAAATAATAATAATAAATAAAATTCATTCGTTTGTTTCTTTCAACATTAGTACGTTTGACTATTCACTCGTTGGTGGGCACCCTCCCTCCAAACGCTTCAAATGTTACAGTTAACATCACGTATTATTCTTCCCGTCGCTTGTAGTATTTCCGCGTTATTCGTTTTACTGGCGTTTAAACAGAAACAAAATCACCACAATAACGAGGGGTCAAGGAATGATACCTCCATCAAAGCAGTGCAGGAATCCAGAATTCTGAAAATAGATAAAGGACATAAAAATGTCAATTGAATAATTTGATTGACGGCAGCGAAAAACGCAGTTGTCGGTTCAGATTTGAACTTCAGAATTCGCGTGTTATTGAAAGGCGCAGTAACACTTTTTTGGGTCCAAAGTAGACAGAGCAGCTTCGTACCTTCCGTTCACTTCAAGTTGAACCCCGCTGTATTTTTCCCTCGTCTTGTTTATCATTTCCTAAGGTAAGTGACAAAAGGATTAACACACATTTGTGAGTTACTGTGCCAAAGAGTAACAAAACAACAACAGCTGCAAGAAGCATCAAACAGGGTGATGGCTAGTGGCGATGTGAGTAGTATAGTATGCACCGGTTTCTCCCCTTTTTTGCGGTGTAATCTCATTCATTTGCGGTGGATGGTTAGTGATTAGGAGGAGAGAAAACATAAGAAATGAGGAGGAGGAAGAGGAGGAGGAAGAAGAAAACCTTTGAAAAACGGCAAAATAAATGAAAGAGAGCGCATTAATTAAAAAATATTAATTTGCTGCGCCGCGTCAGACTTTTACATAATGTTAGCATAAGAAAATAAATGGCGAGGCAACATTTAATTGTTTTTGCAGTAGAGAGAAACTTCCAAAAACGAAGTTCAAAAGGATGACTGACTTTTATTCATTCTGTATTTTAATCTTTCTGTATTTGCTAATAAATTTCATTTTGTCTCAAGAAACGTGTAATTCATTAGTCGTAAGTTTTAATATGATCGTTCCAAACAACTTATGCCATCTATTGTAGTAGTTATTGAATGGCAGAAGGTTGTCTCATGGGCGTTTTTACTGTAGAGTTTGTATGCTAAATACAGGGCACTGTATGTTTGCATAATTAGCTAGACACTAAAAGTTACACAAGCCAATTTTTAATGCAGATTGTTAATCCATGTTATACGAGACAACTTTTAACGCAACTTTACTGAGGCAACGGCCGGCAACGGTATGTTAACGGTATGTTGGCTCCTGCTCGACAAATATGGTGGACAATGAATATATTCTGATACATTCTGGGACGTTGTTGCGTTTAAAGTCAACGGCGGGGGGTGTTACACGCACCAACTCCAACAAAATTCGGCAACAATGTTACAGGTTTTTGAAGCGGAAAACAAACTCGAAGAAAAGTTTTCTAGTACCAGTTTTGCAATTGCAAGAATGACATTATGAATGAAAAAGCGATGCGCTTTTATTTTGGAAACATAACAGAGTTTACAATAAACCCATCCCTGTTAAGTAACAGCGGACAAGTTTGTGCAAGCCTATTGTTTCCATTGTATAACAATAAACCCAATCCCTGTTAAGTAACAGCGGAAAAGTTTGTGCAAGCCTATTGTTTCCATTGTATAACAATAAACCAATCCCTGTTAAGTAACAGCGGACAAGTTTATGCAAGCCTATTGTTTCCATTGTATAACAATAAACCCAATCCCTGTTAAGTAACAGCGGACAAGTTTGTGCAAGCCTATTGTTTCCATTGTATAACAATAAACCAATCCCTGTTAAGTAACAGCGGACAAGTTTGTGCAAGCCTATTGTTTCCATTGTATAACAATAAACCAATCCCTGTTAAGTAACAGCGGACAAGTTTGTGCAAGCCTATTGTTTCCATTGTATAACAATAAACCAATCCCTGTTAAGTAACAGCGGACAAGTTTGTGCAAGCCTATTGTTTCCATTGTATAACAATAAACCCAATCCCTGTTAAGTAACAGCGGACAAGTTTATGCAAGCCTATTGTTTCTATTGTATAATAATAATAATAATAATAATAATAATAATAATAATAATAATAATAATAATAATAATAATAATACTTTATTTACCCACGTGTCACCTAGGGGCTGAAAGCTCGTTTAAACGTGAACGTGAAACTAATTACAAATAGTAAACTAATAAGAAGTAATGACAAAAGATATAGATATTGATAAGCTATATATTATCTAATTTATATGTATCTAATTTAAGTGTAATATCTAATTAGTAAGCGCAGGTGCATTAAAATTCGAAGGATTAAAAAGAAAAATTCATAGGTATGCTCTAGAATAGCACACCTATGTGTCCAGCCCAGCCACCCCAGATCTGTAACAATCACCGCAAAATTAAGTTAAAGCCTCGCCATAAACGAAAGCAACGCGCGCCTGAAAGCGGCTAAGTCCGGACACTCCTTAACGCTAGTAGGTAAACCATTCCAAAGCTTAGGAGTTAAATGACGGTACACCCCGTTAGTTCAGGGTCCCACAGCCCCTGACGTCATTGGTGTTAATGTATTCCACCGCAAATGAATGAGATTCCACCGCAAAAAAGAGACAAACCGGTGCATACTTACTCTCTATCAAAGTCACCCAAAATTGCTAGACTCCTGAACAACACGCTTTATTTTTCCCCATTTAGTAACATTACAGTCAAATATTTAATTAATTTAATTATAAAAGGGGAGAGGGAACTGGCTACCTGAAATAACCATAGAGTTAAAAAGGGCAGGCAGCCAGTTTAACAAAAGTGATAATACTAGTTTAGGTCGGTATACACACACAGAAAAACACGCATACACATGAGACGCAGTGAGCAAAAATAAAATTATGGCAAGAAGAAATACTATAAAATAAATAGGAGGAAACTAGAGTTAAAAATAGTACATTAAGTAAGCAAAAGGTTATGACAAAGATATTAATATATGGTGAAAGTTATAGATAGTGCAAAACAGTTTTACAAATCTAATATTGCAGGCACTTCCTAGTATCCTTCAAAATATTGTTCTTTAATCCTTTGCTTAAACATAGATAGGGATGACAACGTTATATCATTATCAATAGAATTGCAAATAGGGTGGAGGGGGGGGGGGGCTATAAACCGATGTTCTTATTGTTGGTTTTTACAAAATCAATGTTGTTTTCTTTGATGCTGACATTGAGCCTGAATTCGTCTTCAAAAAAATCCAATCCGATCGACTGCAAAACAGCAATATTTTCTTTCACATATTGAAGGAAAGGAAAGCTTACTTCTGTATTTCCCTGAGAGATAAATCACCATGGAACGCGAAAACGTATTGCAAACCAAACCGTATGGAATAAGGTTATTATCAAAGGAAATTCGTACCTCGATTCTGGCCGCTGAATCTGCAACAAGCTGAGGGCAAAGGACAAACGCAAGGTTACAAAGCAAGCGACGTTCAACAACAAACGACTGTATTCAAGAAAACAGAAGAGATTTTTAAATACGTTACCTCGGCAGTGGCGTTAATCTCATCATCGACTTCACCACCAATACTATCCAAACTATCTTTCTCTTTGGGGGCAAGAGCCTGTTAAGACAATCGGTTAACCTTGTTAGGCCCAGAAAGGTGGTAGACTTGGGGAGCATGAAATGTGTGTGTTAACTGTAGTGTGCGTGTTCGTCCCAGTGTCATAACCCTTTGCGCTCTGATACCAATACACATGCTCTCCTTACTCTTCCCTATATATTTGTTATACTAGTGGTTGGAGGAATTTGTCAGTTTAAAATAAAAGAAAAACCATCTTTGGTGATTCTTGCATTAACTTTAATTGCTCAATTGATCAAGGAGTAAAGGGTTACTAAATAAGATAAACTGTTGTCATACGAACGCCGTCCGTTTTTACCAAACCTTTTATAAATAACCTTTAATTCAACCAAAACAGAACAACATGGCCAGTCACAACAGGCGAAAACAGCGCAACGAGCCAAATCAGAATACGAAGCAATTACACGTAGCCGGTACATGCACTGGAAAATACGGACGAGCAGGTCACGGTTGGTTTTAGTATTGCTTGTTATTGGCTGACAAAGTGGCGGGAGATTTGCTAACCAATCACAGAGCGAAGCAAAGCAAAACCAAAATAAACGTTAATCATTTTCGGTACTCGATAGCCCATCAGTGACCAGGTCTCAATGACGTCAGGTGTGTATCCAAACAGGGTCACCTCCAGCCTCGTTTCCATTCATAGGCCAGGTCACTGAACACGCATTTGTAAAATGGACTATTGAAGAACGCTCTAACGTGACTAACCTCAGCGACTTTAGTTATATCAAGGATGTGCTTCTTTACAGCATTTACTTTATCAGCAATAGCAGTCGGATCTGTAGCGAAAACAAATACAGCTGAAAAATATGTTTTCAATTACAGTCGATTAATACCACCCGTCCCCTGGAGGGATAAGCCGTGGACTCTACCTTTGCTTGGCTTCCAATACTGCTGTTATACCCACCCGCTCCTTCAAAACATTTTGTCATAGCTGGTTTGACCAGAATATTTTGGCATGAGAGAGGTCGGGGTCCCACCCTCGCCCTATTGTCTTTCAGTCATCCATGTGTAAACACGGAACAAACAACATACAGTCACACGCCCGGTTGCGTACACCTCGTAAGCGGACACCAACAAACCACGGTCCCGGCGATTTCTCCACTGAATTCTACTTATGCTCGTCCCGAGAATGTCCGCTTATGGGAAGTTTGACTGTACGTACTCTCGACAGGTGATATCAATGAAATCTGCCGTTTAGAGGTGAAAATCCTCAGACAGAATATCCCATTTTTTGACATGTTATTTTGTAGATTTATTATATTTTGAAGGGGCTATTTAGATCAGTGTATTTTCAAATGTTTCACGACTAGGCCTTTACACATTCTGCTCGGAAAAAAGGCTATTCTGCTCAAAAGAATTGCCTCCAAAAAAGGCTATTCTGCTCAAGATTATGCTCCAAAAGTACTATTATGCTCGAATTATGCTTCTGTAAAAATCGATATTCCTGGGTTCAAAATACTCAAACATGATAAATAAGACATTATATCGCCCTTCCAGGGTGAGGCTAACCCAACATTATTTAATCCTTAAAACTAACATGGGTAATAACTTGTAAAAAGAGTCTGGGACAACAATGAACTATATCAGAAATGTCTTTGTCCATCCACTGTAACAGCTGCTAACTTCTACCGGTTGCGGGTTTGCTTCCGCCATCTTGCTTTGCTCGGATGCTCGCGCCCAGCTCCCTCTCAGACTCGTTCCCAGGCCCCAGAATATGCAAAATGGCCAAAAATGGCCTATTCTGCTCGGATTATGCCCCAATCATATATTCTGCTCCTGAGGCCCTATTATGCTCGAAATTCTGCCGGCAGAATGTGTAAAGGCCTATTCACGACGTTTCTTCGGTGTTTCTCCAATGGTTTGTTTATTCAAAAAGCAAGATCTGCTTTTTTTGCACCCTTGCTCAAGGCACAAGATTTTTAGGGATCTCGAAAGTGATCTAGCACTTCTAAGGCCGAAAACAAAGTTTCTCAAGCGTAGTTTTTAGTACAACGGTTCAAATCTGGAACAACGAGGCAAAACCCGCGCAAATTGCCTTCTGCTGGGTGATGCTAATTCCTCACTGTGATATCTCTCAACTGGTATGTACATATTTTTAACTCGTTCTCAACACCTATTTACGCCCCACGTGAACCAGCTTTTGTTATGTGTGGCTAGCGTAGTTAAACAAAAGTTAGAACTAACTACTCACCGTCTACAGAGGCCAACAGGGAAGGCGTTTTAAACATTCTTACCTGGGTCGGTTTGTTTATAGAGTTCCAGAAGTTCCAGAGACGCTGTGCCTGCCGATTCACTGAGTGACTGAAGATCTACAAACCAAAATAGCATTTTCTTCTGTTAATTTAAAAAAGGGGGCAATCCCACTGAGTAGAAGGATTCTGGATTGTTGCTAACTGCCAATATCACTGTCGTACAGTATAATTCTTAGGCAATATTTGGAATAATTTCTGAAACTCAAGACCTGATCTTTAGTAATCATTTACTTCATTCTCATCTCTTGCACATTGAATCAAGAAAAATATTGCAAGGCGAAACTAAATGTTGATCATCGTCAGGCCTTAAAGGGTTAATATCTGACCTGAAGCCTCTTGGGTAGGTGCCATGTGAGATGTAGCTTTGGCATGCAGAATACATTCACTGAGTTGGTGTGAAAATGAGCCGAGACAGCAGGCACAAGGCACGGCATCTGAAAACATGAACAGAGGAAGTTATTTACCAGTCCTTACTCGCTGAATTAATGATTGAAAGAAAAGTGCAAATAACAATACTAATACAGTCGTCGAGATAGCAGAAAATAAACTTCAATTTTAACATCGAAACATGTCTTATTACAAATTAAAAAAAGCGTCGTCATCTTTTTATAAATACATTCGTTGTTTGTTTTTTTGTTTTGTTTTAATCTTGGTAGGGGGCGGGATAGTTCCATCTAAGAGGTATTGAAATTCATTAAAAGAAGAATGTTACGTACGTTTTGTAGTGATCAATTAACCTTTGAAGCCAATATAGTTGCAAACATTTTAAGTACAGCAAGATTTCACCTGTGCTGGCTATCATGTCTTTTGGGTCAACAGAGGCACTGGTGATTATTAATTGATTTGAAGCACAAGCAAGGTCGTGAAAAACGAAATGACCACTTTACCATACTGTGAAATTATTCACTTCGAGGTCTGACTGGTTCATTTCATTTCTTAAATTTGTTGAGATTAGTTAGTGCAACGGCACTCGATCTAAAAGCAACATACAACTCTCCAAGAAGCGAAGAAGAACAAAAAAGTTAAATAAACCTTGCCTAGAGCTTGGATTCCCTGAAAGTCATTTATAATGTTGAAAGGTTACGAGAGGACAAGCAACATCTGCTAACTACGAACCAAAAAAGAATTTTTAACACCCACCTTTGTGATCTTGCTGATATGAAGTAAACTTTGCATTAAGCTCATCAACGACTCCCGGAAGGCCTTCAATTCTGCTCAACAAGTAATCTGAAGAGGAAAAAATTAATTGTGTTGGTTACTCGACCCCGCCCGAGGGTTTTTCTCCGGGTACTCCGGTTTTCCACGCTCACCAAAAGCCAGCATACAGCTTATTCGAGCTGGCTGTAGGCTGTGCTCCAAGACCATACAGCCGTACAAGAACCGTATAGCAGTTGCTAGAGGCGTCTTGTATATGCTTTCGATCCGTTCGACCTTGTTAAGCTGCGTCCCTTAGCTGGACAGTTATTATTAAAGACTATATTATAGATGTCTCTCGCCAATAGCCAGAGATTGCTTTTATCAGATTGCTTTTTGGCAGTATTTTGAGCCCTTTGTTTTTTATTCTATTCGTTAATGATCTGCCTTTACACGTCAGCTCTCAAATTGATCTTTACGCTAATGATACAACAATTACAACTTCTTCGGATTTCAGGAACATATCACAACTGGAACTTTCACTGAACACATCTGTAAGTGAAATTCAGCTTTGGGCTAATGCAAATAAGCTACCTTTAAACGAAGAAAAGACGAAGGTTTTGATGATTACCGGGAAAAGACTTGCACCCAAACTTCACAATCTGCCGAATGTTACAACAGATGGAGTAAAAACCCTCAAAATTGTAAACAGTGCTACCCTCTTGGGTTTAGAAATTGACAACATGCTTTCTTTTAATTTGCATGTCGAAATGATTTGTAAGAGGCTTTCTTCGCGGATAGCTGTATTACGTAAGATTAGAGTATTTTTGCCGTTATCTCAACGCCTACTATACTATAATGCTATAATTCGCCCGGTATTGAGTTATGTGAATGTTATCTGGTCATCGTGCGACAAGGAGTTATTAAATAGAGTTTTAAAGTTACAAAAGCGCGCAGCGCGAGTTATCTTGTACGCAGACCGCCAAGCATCATCGGTAGCACTATTTAATAAGCTACACTGGATTCCTTTTTATGAACAATGTAACATAGACAAATGTTCCATTTTGTACAAACGTATACATGGGTCTCTACCAAGCTACCTGGATGATCACCTAGTAATTAATCACAAATGTCATTCACGGAATACACGGTACGCTAATTTCAACGCTATTTGCCCTAAATATAAAAGAGAAACCGAAGGTGGACGCACATTTGCAGTATCCGCTTCAAGACTCTGGAATAATGTACCCTTATCTACTAGGAAAGTGGATTCTGTAGCCTGTTTTAAGCACAACATGTGGAGTAAGATTTTTAGGTACCAGCAATTTTTACATCATTTTCATATTTAGTAATCGAGTTTTATATGATCATTTTTCGTTTATTTAAATCGCATGTTTTTATTCATTCATAATTTTAAGTGATGTTCTATTTTTAACTTGTAATTAGTTGTTTAAATCAGGGCCACAAGTTTATTAGCCTGTGGCTATTACGTGCTACCCTGGATAAATAAAGTCTTTATTATTATTATTATTATTATTATTATTATTATTTATCCTTTGTTCCAAAATCAGGTATATTTTGGAGCGAGGCGAGGTTTGTATCCAGGTTATACAGTAGTACTGTGATCGCGCGAATTAATGCAGGGAGTCCACTGGTGATCATAACTTATTGAAAGTTGGTAGATCAAGGCCCACCCTAAAAAATTACCGTAGGACATGCATGTTATACCCCTCTGCTCATTCGTAATGTTCGACAATGTTAATTGTTGACAAACATGAATCTTTCTAATAACATACTTATACTGTTATGACTGGTTTTGGGATTGCCCTCGAAAAGCGGACGGCTGTTGACGAGAACAGAATAACAGCCTCCTAAAACGTCAAGTTTTGCTACTGTGATCGTAATATATTGGTTCCATTTCATTATTATATTTGTGTCCTAATGCTAATTTACTTCGTGCTTAAGTTCATAAAAGGCACACTGCCGGACAAATTGCTCTCTCCTATTTCAAATAATTTTTCTATCGTCAGCTTCCCTCGCGCCCGTCCGTGTTCCACAGTGTAGACTACATTCAACCAATAATCACTCCAACAACCCGAAATATAGTTCTTGTCGCCCAAGCAATGCTGAAATCATTCCTTCGTCGTAGAACAAATGGGGCTTACCAATGAAAGTGTCTTGACAGTTTTGTCGCTCACATATGAATATATGAAAGATCTGAACTCACCTGCAGTGCAAGTCGTTGAACTGTGTTTTGGATTCTCAAACTGGTCCAAAGCGTCTTGTATCGTTCTTTGCGCTGTTTCAATAGCCATTCCTGGTAAGTAAAAGAACCCAAAGTTACATTATATAAAGTACGTAAATACCTAACAGGCTATCTTGACCAGCTCACCACAATTCTTGTAGAAGCTTATTATTTTGTCAGGGTATCCTAATGATGCGTGAAGTACCCAGAATTGGTTATTGGCATTTTATTACAATTATTGTCTTAGATGTTCATCTTACCAACAAGATCTTGCTTCTCCTTCGTGAGCTCTTCTCGTCTCTCTTTTTCTAGTTCAGTTACCTGCATGAAAATTCAAATTGTTATAGAGACGGAGGATTTGCTGAAAAAGGAGGCTAATTATACCTATTTAATGACTCAATTTCGTAGGATCGTTCTGTGGTTAATTTTCATCATTGCTTTTTGGAAAGGCATCCCTGAAAAGTTCCTTTCTTGGGGTGGGGGCAGTGAAATAATGTACTATTTGCATATTAAAGACCTTTTCTCGATGTTCTTTTCTTTCCTTTTCTATGGCCTCTTCTGCTATTCTTTTAGCTGTCTCTTCGTCGGTTCTGCTTTTCTGAACATCCGCCAGGTTAATATTTAACGCAGCAATCTGCAAAGAAATAATAATATAACAAAGAAAAGTGTAGATACTAAAATGAATAAAGCTAGAGATACAAAACGAAAATAACCTTTTCTTCGTGATCTTTTCTCATTGATTCCAATTGTTCTTCAGCTGTTTTTCTTGCTTCTTCTGTGTCGGATTTCTCTTTCTGTAATGATTCGAGCTCCGTCATGAGGGATGAAACCTTTGAAGAAACAAGGATGGTTTTTATTTGACTTATCGAAGCGTTAATGTTGTATCAACTTGAAGATATCTCAACGGGGTTCGTCTTCTTTTTTAAACCAAAATTTCACGACTTTTCAAAGCTTTTACACAACACAAATGGCAGTTTTCAAGTAAATTATATAAACGTATTGGCCAAATTAAGTTCTCTTGGCACTAAATTATTGCTGCTTTCAAAGATTTTTGCCGGTATTTTACTTGAAATACACAGAATGGATAATTAGTTCCTTTGAATGTCTCAGCCGAGGAATACATCAGAGCTACTTTTCAAGGGCTTCCAGGGAGCAGAAGTTTGATTTCTACCTTTTCTTGCATTTCCTTTCTCTCTCTTTCCATGGTTTCTTCTGCTGTTCTTTTAGCTGCTTCTTCATCTGTCTTTCCTTTCTGTACACTTGTCAGATTAGCGTGAAGTGCTGCAAGCTTAAAATAAACACAAGACTACAATCACTGCCAGGGATTGATTATACTCGACTGCCTCTTTCCCTGCTCCAAACTAAGAGCGCGTCTTTATCCATTTTGATTTACAGGTATTTATTTACAACTTAAATATTGCACATTGCGAATCACCAAGGACAAAATAATTTCATTCCTTCATCATTTTGATGGCCAGCGCAGCAACGAATTCCGTCAAATTTTCTACGCTCTTTCGTTATTTGAGCCCTTCCCGGCTCCTCCCTACTTTTGCTCTCATTCCAGTTTTAGCACGCTTTCGCTCGGCTATTTTATGAAACAACCAGCTTCTAATTTATGATTCACGACAGCAAAAGACATGACCAACAGAGATAAGATATTTAACAATTATCCTGCCAAATCGCGGGGAATATCGCCTGATACTTAGCCGACGAAGCCTCTTGGCCTAGTTGGCTAAAATCATGGGATTTTCCGCAAGATTGAGCAGGATAATTATTTTATTGTGCAGCACATTGATAGCAAAGTAGAATTTCCTGTGTTTGTTACAGAAAAGCTGAAAAATCGGACACGACACACAAAATTACGCATACCTCAGGATATCCAACCTAATTTCCCGACAGTAAATGTACAAAGTCTACAACTGTAATTCTACCCAGTTAATGTAGAGAGTCTACATTTATGAAAAGAAAAAATAAAAAAAATTCACGATATTTGGACTGGATTTGAACCCGGAACCACATTGTACGGCGCTAGTAGGAAAGGTAGTAGGAACGGTTTCTTATCACTACACCACTGAAGAACAAGACGACGGGAAGATGTATAACCAGATACTTATTAGAGTCTTGCATAGAATATCACTTATCTACAGTGATTAGGCCTAAGCGCAAACGGTTATCTTTTTGTTGAGGTTTGATGATCGACCTTTTCCATTTACTTTCTAAAATTAGTTTTCTTAGTGAGTGATTATATGCGTAGAATCAGCGCATGAATTATATTATGTTTAAAAATTGAGTTTTGTTCGACCAGCGACGTGGTGGTCTAGTGGTTAGAAGAGAGGATTAGTCAGCGGTTTAACTGGGTAGAATTACAATTGCAGACTGTGTACATTTACTGTCGGGAGATTACGTTTGGGCATTGTCACAGTGTGTTAACTCAAGATACAATACTATTACTGAAACTCCCTTTACGGACCTCTTCAGTATCAGCAATAGTAAAATCAATACAACATGCTTATAAACAAGGAATACATATTCCAAAAATAAATTTCTTGGATAACAAGACAAAAAGGTCAAACGTAAAATACCCTTAATGTCTAAACTGATTATAGGTGGTTACGTCATCGCTCCACGCTGGTGGAAGTAAACAATAGAGGTAAACCCAGAAATTCTGGTTGGAAAATGAAATGGTACGTACCACTCCATTTGGAACGTTTCAGAAATTATAGGCCATCGACTTAATCAATGCTGGCACTTTTTCTTTTCTTTTTGAGCTTTCCAATTGATACCAGTACATTTTGTGATTTGTCCATTTCGCGTTTGGACAAGCTGCAACACTGAATATTTACACATAAAATTCCCACCAGGATGGAACGTGTAAATGGTAAGCGCCCTAAATCTCTCATTAGCTCCTTTTGTTCGTCCACCAGCATTTGTTCCTTTCACCATTGTTATCTGTGTCTCCAAAGACTGGCTGCAAACCACCTATTACAACTAGTACCCCGTAAGAAATACAGAAAGGGAGAGCTTTCAGGCTTCACTGAAAATCCTATCAGCTTGAACACCTTCTGGACACGAATAACTTTTGATGGCCCAGCAATGGCCATAGTTTAATACCTTCACATCGTGATCTTTTCTCATTGATTCTATTTGTTCTTCAGCTGCTTTTCTTGCTTCTTCTGTTTCACTTTTGTTTTGTTTTAACGTTTCCAGCTCCTTTCTGAGAGAATCAATCTTGGAGAGACAAAAAGAAAGAAAATCAGACTTCTGGCCTTACGGACTCCCTTGGAAAATGACAGAAAACCGTGACTTTGATATGAAGGATGTTTAAGTGCTTTAATATGAATCAAGGATTTGATCCTTCAGTGTACAGCCGGAAAAAAGGACCTTACACTATAGTTCATTAATAATATTTAACAGCATTCCAGAAACTGTTCTTACAATTCACAAATTTAAACCATCTCAATACCACAGCTGAAGTGTTCATCACTAATATATTCCTTTTCCACGCTGGTCTTCAATCTCGTACACTTGTCCCAGCCCAAATCACAACACAGCCGTGTCCCCGATCATACCTTATCATTGTGCTCCTTTGTTAGCCTGGCGACTTCTTCTCCAGCTCTCTGAACCAGAGGAAATGAAAAGAAGTAAGCGCTTTACACTGTCGTTTTAACCTTCTAATCAGTAAATTTGAATTACAAGCTAGCTTAATTAGTAATTACGTAATTCAAGATGGATAAAGGTACATATCATTTGTTACATTCTAGTCACCTATACACTTAATAAAAATTTACCCTAAAAACTAAACTAGTAAAACTACAAACGGATGATATAAATACTTCGTAGAAACTACATTATCTTAAAAAGTCTATTTACATAAGATGTCATAAATCGTTCGGTATTAACCTTGGGAGGGCACACTATTTTTTTACGCAGATCAAAACAAAAACAAAACAAAAAACAAAAAAAAACAGGGCTTTAAGCCCTGGTCAAACGGCGCATGATAGTCGATGGTAGTTGATGATAGTCGATGATAGTTGAAGCGCGCGCTTCCGTTTGACCACCAACTATCATGCACTATCATCGACTATCATCAACTATCATTCATTTTGAGCTTGTTCAAATTCTTCATGATAGTCGATGATAGTTTTTCTCGTTTGACCACGCGTATGATAGTTCATGATAGTTTTTGGTCAGCTGTTTCCCCCGAAAATCGGCGGGCTCGTTCAAAATGGCCGCTAAAAGTTCCTCGCGAGGCTCAGCTGCAGCTTCAGAAATACGTGTTTATATCCAAGATGATAATCATATTGAAGACCAAGATAACGTAGAGAAGATATCTTCTGAAGAAAGTGTCAACTCGCAAGAATTAGAATTAGAAGAGACACCGCAAAAAAAGAAGCGTATCACTAAACGTTCATCGGTTAAGAAGGGCAATCCGGCGAGATGGAGTAATGACCTGATATTACGTCTAATAGACGAATATGAGGCCCGGCCCTGCCTTTGGGACATTTTTTCGAATGATTACCACAACAGAGATGTCACAGGAAAAGTTAAGCAGGAGATGGAGGTGAGGTTGCTTTAGGTTCCACTCTCACAATCCGTGACGTTTGGCTGATTAATTTTTGTTGATAACTTAAAAGAGTGTGATTAAACTCAGTAATGTCAAAATAAGTCATTAGAGTTAAGTTTGCTTATTCAGAAAACAGTCTTATAATATTCGACAAGGGAAAAATGCATTCTAGACTACTATAGGCCACTGTATTTAAGCGTATTCCACTTCACCACGTTTTTGGCCAAAAGCATGACAGGAGACTCTCCTTTGAACATTTTCTAACAGTAGAATTTCAAGTTGTGAATTTCACAACGAATTAAGTTTCTTAAGTTTTGTACCTTTTTAATATCATGATTTGTTTATAGGAAATATTTGGTCTCCAATGGAGGGAAATCAGCAACCAGCTGACAAAACTCAGGCAAATTCTGAGCCAAAATCAGAAAAAAATTAAAGCGGTGAAATCAGGGCAAAGCACTGATGAACTATTCAAGCCAACATGGATTTTTTGGAAGCCACTCCAGTTCCTCTTGCCAGTATTAAATCCTCGCTCAAGCCGAGATACACTACCTGACGAAAGTCCCGAGAAGTCTAACACCAAAGATACTGCAGATGAGGAGGCTTCTTCAGTATCTATTTCCCCTGCTGTTAAGCTACGAAAGACCAAGTCAGGGAAGTGTGACAGGAAAGCTCAGTCAGCAATTACAGAAGTTAAAAACGAGCTGATGTTGGAATGTCTTAAGGTGATGAAAACTCCTGAGTCGTCTGTTACAGCAGGCCCCAGTGCAGAAGCAAGCTTTGCAAGCTACGTCACAGAAAAGCTGAAACTTTTGGACAGCAGACGAAGGATGATGGCAGAGAAGAGAATCAGTGATATAATTTGGGAACTGCAGATGGACATGGAGCAATCCATGACTTCTGGTAGTGATTTGTCATTAACGTTTTCACAGCCCCACTACCCAATGGCAAGTAGTAGTCAGCTTGGCAACCCAGCAGTAGGTAGCTTTTACCAGTGGTCATCTTGACTTTATGTGGTACAGGGTTTGAGTATGGGATTCTCATGGAAGTGGCAATATAAATTTAGCTGTCCATGGTGTTTCCATCTTAAGATACATTTGGTGATCTTTAATCCACTTTTCAGGATTTCAATAAATTTACCAGGTTTTTAATATGACATAATATTTGCAACATTGAAATGACAAATTACAGTCTTATTCAAGCAGAAGTTTAAAAACAAAATTTTTAGTGTTTCTTTCATTTATATGTGGAGCCCTAAATGTAATTTAGGCTAAGTTTAACGTGAAACAATCACTGGTGAACATGTTGGTGAACATGTTATTACCAGAACAACAGTATAACCTGCTTAACAAACCTCTTAAGCCCCGGTCAAACGGCGCATGATAGTTGATTCTCTCCAAACTATCATCAACTATCACCAACTATCATTCACATGGTCAAACGGCGCATGATAGTCGATGACAGTTGATGATAGTTCACCGGCAGTCGCGCGAGCAAAGGTCACGCGAGCAGCTAGTTCCAGGCTCTTTCCGGGCCTCATATTTGTCTATTAGACGTAATATCAGGTCATTACTCCATCTTGCCGGATTGCCCTTCTTAACCGATGAACATTTAGTGATACGCTTCTTTTTTTTGCGGGGTCTCTTCTAATTCTTGCGAGTTGACACTTTCTTCAGAAGATATCTTCTCTATGTTATCTTGGTCTTCAATATTTTTGTTGTCATGATTATCATCTTGGATATAAACACGTATTTCTGAAGCTGCAGCTGAGCCTCGCGAGGAACTTTTGGCGGCTATTTTAAACGAGCCCGCCGATTTTCGGGGAAAACAGCTGACCAAAAACTATCATGAACTATCATACACGTGGTCAAACGAGAAAAACTATCATCGACTATCATGAAGAATTTGAACAAGCTCAAAATGAATGATAGTTGATGGTCAAACGGAAGCGCGTGCTTCAACTATCATCAACTATCATCGACTATCATGCGCCGTTTGACCAGGGCTTTAAGGTTAGCTTGAGGTACTATTAACTCAAAATGATCTTGGTGATCCCATTTTTTCATCATCAAATTTTAATTAGCGGAATAATTAAGATGCAAGTTTTCAAACAATTTAAAAAAAAATCTGTTCAAGAGATTCAAAGCCACCTGAAGTTTTTGAAAATTTTAAGGTGGCTCTTTATGGTAATCTGTTGTGTCACAAAAGTGATTACAACATGTTCACCAATGACTGGGCATTTGTTTGATACCATGATTGTAATCAAGACTAGTTATAATGAAACGGCAAAATCAAAGTCTTGGGAAGGGCCAGAAACTGTTAGCAGCCACCTTAACTTGGACATACATCATCATTCTTGTACACAGCCCTGTCAAACTGTTTTGTAATAGTAGGCAGGATAAGACTAGTAGTACAAGGCAATAAGAGTCAGATATGTATTCACTATTAGTGAGGATTAGTTAACTTCAATGTGAAGTAGGCGGCAAACAATTAACAGTAGTTGGCAAAATTGTTGCCTATTGTCACATTTTGGTAGGGCTGTGTATGCAGTATAACAATTACTTAACATCTTAGCCATGTTTAAACATTATCATAATGGTGTCATTCATATATCATTAAAGTTAGTGAAACATCCCACTTGGATTGATCAAAGATCAAATTGTTTGATAACCAATCATACTTCAGCTTATACCAAATTAGGTCACATTTTCAAGTATCTTGTTCATGTTTAAATACAACAAAAGATAAAGCTTAAAAAACAAATACATTGGGCAAACAGTAATATTTTACAAAGTAACACACAATACAAGAAGTTATTATTTTTACAAACAGAAAATTCCTACAGTATATATTATATGAGGTTATATTTAAATTGCAAAATGTGTAATACACATGTATATTTTTGCTTAAATTATTAAGGTATTTATTCCCAAGAAACTGAACTTTGAATAAAATAAAAGATTTAACAGACATGACTACATCTAGGGTTCTTCGTGTGGTTTATCTTTCAACTGTAAGTAACTGCCAACAATCGTGTCAAAATCACAATGGCATGAACACATTATTTTAACACCTGTCCCATTGCCAGGGCACACTTCCTTCATTGCAGAAGTATTCTTTGAATATGTCTCGCACACCTTTTGCCAACCTGCTAGCATTGTGCCCAGAATTAGGAACTGGTAAAGGGTTCATCTGGAGCTCTGATGACCGCCAGGACCCAGGGACCACCTCACCAGTTGAGATGTCCTCCTCATCGGCAAGACCCTTTGGTGAGTAGATCTGCTTTGACACTTTGTTAGATCTTAAAAAATTGTGCAGGGTCAAAGCTGCCAAAGTTAAGTCTTCCACAAAAGTAGGAGAGAGCTGTATTGGTGTTAGAAACACCCTCCATCTATTGGCCATGATGCCAAACAGGTTTTCTGATAGACGTCTAGCTCTGCTGTGTCTGGAGTCAAAGTAATGATACATACATAAGTTAGCAAGAGGGACTGTTATTTATGAACAAAGGAGGACAGACAGGCTATTGGTATGGTTTTTTTCTTTGGAAAGTCAACGTAGTCTCTGCAAGTGACCACTTCTACTAGGCAACCACCTCTGACAATAACCTCTCTTTTATCAGTTAAACTCTATAAAAATACTCTTATTAAATAATGACTACCCTGCATTCATATATATTGCAAGGTAGAATTTCTTAATACATGTAACAGCTGAATTGTTCAAGTTTCAGAACTGTATAGTCCACATTATAGCTTCCAAGTTTAGTAAATTTCGGCATAGAAACCAAGGTTGCAATATTTCTGGAGTGAGGTTGAAGAAACCTACAAAAATACATTTCCCTAGGATCTTAACACCTAAAAGAAGCCCTGCTCCCCGTTCCCCCCAGAAATGTTGGTCAAAATATATGGTTAGTAAGGTATGTGACCTACAGTTATAATAACGTGCTCTACACTTATAAGAAACACCATTCAAATGTGAGGATATACTTCAGTTGTTAGATAGTTTTTGCCCTTTCGATTTTTTGTTATTTATTATATGGCAAGGTAGTCCTAAGGTAAATCCGAACATTCTGATTGGTTCTTTCTTGGTCGGGATTTCGCCATACGGGCTGTTTCCATGGAAACGGTCATAAGCTGTGTATTTTGTTTTCGAAAGCCAGCAAATTCAAAACAAGCATGGACCGAGTGCCATATAATGAACTACTTACTAACCTAGCTTGGTCGTTTTTATACAGACCGAGCACAGCAAGGTCCGTAATGCCACAACTTCAGGCCAATATTCCCCAGTGCGGCCCTCGTGCTCAGTTAGTAAGAGGTTAATATTATATGGTTGTAATATGGGCAAGAGGGTGTAATTTTAATTGATAACTTCTTCAAGAACTAGTTCGAGTCCACCCTTTGTAAGTCTTTGCACTTTCTTTTCTTCAGTCCCCTGCAGTTTTAATTTCATTTGTGCCCTCAAAGATGTTCAAGAAATGAAAGACCAGTGAACATAGTGAAAAATTATATTTCTTTAATCAGCAGTGCTGATCCTCATATCAGCAGGATGACCACAGCTTAAATTTTTCAACTTACAAATTTATGAAATGACTCAAATTATGTAAATTGTCCTATAAATATGATTATCCACAAAATAAACTTTATTTCAACTTTCTTTAAAGTATGGTAGTCTATCAGAGTCCATCAGAGAAACAAAAGGATAGACGCATACCTAAACAAAAGTACATACAAAATAATGATGAATGACACCGGTTAATTAGGAGTTATAGAATCTATAAGCAGCATTTTTTATTGGATGAGATGGGGGTGGGGCATTTGCCTTCATTTTTGTTCTAAATGCAAGGCATTTAAACCGACTAATTTTCCCCACCCCCGGGATTTTGCAATTTAAATAAAATGCTACCGTCAGGGGGCAGGCCAAGGTGGGGCTGGGGGATGTGCGCTGCTGGATTATAGCATATCTAACTTTGGGCATACCACTAACTGAGTTGTTGTTGTTGTTGTTATATTCGATTCTCACCTGTAATTGTAAATCCGCTCTTCGAGACTGAGATTTCTTTGTGGGTATGGCTTCATAACAAACGGCCGTAAAGCAAAAGCGTCATCGCCCACAAGGACGTGAGGCACTGGTTCTTTACCAAAGGGAAGGGGTTGGTCTTCAGGCACTCCGATGCTACCTTCCTCTAACTTCTTCAACAACAGTGTTTTGTTCCAGATTCCTCCATCTGAAACTCGGCCATTTGTCCCAACATCGGCATACAAACATTCGTAATTTGGCCCGGCGACAGCCATCAGCACCACAGAATGGGTTCCCTTATAGTTATAGTAGAACGAGCCACTTCCACTTGGAGGGCAAATTACGACATGTTTCCCATCGATTGCTCCAATACAGTTCGGAACCTGCCACATACGCTCGAAATCTTCGGCAATTTGCAACCACTCGGGACAACTTGACGGGGTTGACATGTATCGGGCTCTGAGAACTAAATAAATTGCTTGACATACCTCACGAACAATGTAAGAGACGGTCGATTTGCCCATGCGAAATTGAAAGTGCAAAGAGCGAAATGTTTCTCCTGTAGCAAGGAACCGGAGGGTGAGAGCTAGTCTTGCGGCAGGTGAAATAACTCCGTGGCCACCTACAACTTGGTGTTTGGTAATCTCAGGCCTGATAGCCGTCAATATTTCCTGAAAGGTTTCAAAGTTCATTCGCAACATTTCTTTGTACGCGGCAGTGTCCTCCACTCGCAATTCTTCCACCAATTTCAACATGCCCCTTTCGTTTCTCCTTTTTATCCATTCCCTTGTCCGTCCTCTCTTCCACCAACGCTCTCCAGATTCATCCTCCGTACATCCCTCTGTCAAATCGATTACTATTAAGCAAGCTGCCGCCCTCTTTCGTCGCAATAAATTCATACTTTTTCAAGTTTGTCTCTCTCGAAGCCATTTTAGTGCTCACATTTTACGCGGAAAGAGCCTGGAACTAGCTGCTGGCGTGACCTTTGCTCGCGCGACTGCCGGTGAACTATCATCAACTATCATCGACTATCATGCGCCGTTTGACCATGTGAATGATAGTTGGTGATAGTTGATGATAGTTTGTAGAGAATCAACTATCATCGACTATCATGCGCCGTTTGACCAGGGCTTAATATACAAGTCTTCATGAACGAGCTAAGTTGACATATACCTTTCCATCCTGTTCAGACATTTCAGCTTTTTGAAGCACTTGAAGGAGTTCTACTGACTGTGAAGAAAATACACATCACTAAAATAATTGAAAAACAGCTTTTGGCAACATGTCTCAATAATGTAACGCAAATTGCACACGAATAAAGACGGTCATTTGTGCTATTTTCGTTCTACTATATCCTAAGTCTACATGTATCTGATGCAAGAATTCAAGCCTGCATGCATTAGTTCGTAAGGTCACGGGGACAAAATTGGGCAAATTTTCAGTGTCACCTCTTGTGCACTGTTAGGCGACCTGTTCCCGCGATGAAATAAAAAAAATAAACCAATGGGAAAGCGTCATTTAATCGCCTGAAGACAATTAAGACGCCTCGTGTGTTTTTGGTAGGCGTGTTGACCCAGAGACATGTCACCCAAGCAGTGCACACAATGCAGCTTATCGCAGAGACCTGGCCCTGCGACTTATCGCCCAGTGTCAGTGTGTGTCTACCTGAAGAAAATAAGAGACTACTTGTAGTCCAGAAGTACGTCCAGAGGTCAAACAAATATTTCGGCTCAAAATTGTGACGCTTTTGGAGGAACTTTAGGGGCAGAGAGGTAATGAGTGCTAATTTCCAGGCATACCATTGTATTTCTTGCAATATAAGATGGTAAAACTGAATTGCATTTATTTACCTTATCATCAACTTCCTGTTGCAACTTCTCATTTGCTTGACCTAATTCCTTTTTCAATGAAGCAGAAACATAATCATTCAAAACCAGGAAAGCATCTGCCGTTTCTTTTTTCGCGTCAGCCCCATTCACCCTTGAGGGAGAAGCAGGGCAAAAAGTGCCAGTATTGATTTTATTGTACGAAGGCAAGGATACGAACGTTCGTGGTATTACAGCCAAATTCGCTGAATCGCGCTGCCCGTTTTCGAAAAAAAAAATTGGGTTTTTCTGTTCCGCCAATCATCTGATTGGGGGCGGGTTATGCAAATCACAACGCAATGCATTCTGATTGGGCTATTTGCATAACCCCGCCCCCAATCAGATGATTGACGGGACAGAAAAAGCCAACATCCCTTGGAAGTTTGCAAAAACACGCAGCGTGACACAATGAATCTGGCTGTAATGTTTACTTGTGTCATAATTCACATGAATTTATGTTTCCATAGTTTGATTGAAATTTAATCTTATCACTGTTAAATTAATTTTGAAAATCATTTTAATTATTTCTTTCTTGGTTTCCAATCAGATGAGACAGATAAAATCTAGAAATAAATCCGTAAATACCAATACATACAGCCGAACCTCGATTATTCAGACTTGCTGGGACTTGAGTAAGCAGTCCAGATAACTGAGAGTCTACAGTAGATAATCGAAATTAACAATACTTTCCCCCCCCTCCTTTTCATTGGCCCAGAGCCTACAAATAATGGTCTGCTCATGTGCATTACTATCCAATTGTGATTTTCCTGCAAATAATATTCTACTTATGCTTAGTTTTGTCCACGCGTCCATGCTCTTCAAATTCAGTGAAAAATGGCAGATCGTTTCATGGTTTGGAAAGGAAGACAAACCTGTTTCAAACGCCCTTTTCAACGCCTAAATTAAAAATAAGTGATAATGATAGTTTCAAGGGATCTTTATCATGCCTTGTTAATATTCATGAAACAAATCTGGGACCAGAGGAAATAGTATGGATAATCAAGGTCCGGATAATCAAAGTTCAACTATACAAATTATGAATTAACGCCACAACTCCAAGTAAAGTCATGTAATGCGTGCTTGTAAAATGACTTCAGTTACTATTGTCCAAGCAAAGTTTACCTGTTTTTCCTTTTCCATGCCATTTAGTTTTTGCTTCACCTCAGCATTCTAAACAAAATATAAGTTAACATCAAATTTCGAAGATAATGTTGATGGACAATGTTTATCATTATCAAAACAAGAAATTGCAATTTCTACCACGTCAAGAAATTGAGAAGGCATAAGTTAATTGTTTTAAAATATGTACAAAGTTAATAGACATTCTACTAACAATGAATATGCATAGTTTTATGTTAAACTGTGTGAATCAGGCTGTTAGTAATTATTTTAGTCAACTGGATAAGTCATCCCTTGAGATAAGATATGGATTAAGATTTAAGTAGACTGATAACTGTTAAATGCAATAATTTTTATATAAACTACATGTTACGTCAACAACAAAGAGCAGCTGCTCGTTCTGTGTTCAACGGTGTCATTTTCTTAGGACATGGAGAGCACATGCACCTTCTGCGCACCAAGTTTTGTTAATGCGACAGTACCAGTATGAGAGCAAATTGTACCTCCTACAGGCATTTTCTTTCTATTTGTCATCTTATTTATCCCAGTCTTCCCCATTTTCCACAGTCAACTACATGTGACGGGTGCCTCTACAACATTGTGTGGAAACATAATGTTCATGGCAGAGTTGATGGGATTGTCACGCATGGGAGAAGCAATAGGTACAGGAGCCAGCTGGTCACCATAGAGGCCCCTGATTATCTCAGGTACCTACATTTCAAACGGTGCAACGCATTTGTTAAATGAAACCTATGGTGCACAATTTGTTTTTCAATGCTAACAACAAAACATAGCTGAATGTTCTCAAGTAGAAACTACACTGTAGGGGTGGAAAAGCTATAACAAAAAGTGACATACGGCACAGGTTGCTTATAACAAAGGAATTCCTTAAACATCATTAAGGTCACAGCATATTAATTTATTAACAAAAGTAGCCTGCATAGCTGGCAGTATTGTAGGCACGCGGATGAAGAGGAGGCAGAGCCGTTGAAAGCGAGCAGCAAAGCCGCAACAACGAGCAGCGTAAGCCGTGAAAAATACCACCTGCCAGAGAACCAGGGTTTGAATGGCTGCACACTTTTATCACCCGAACTGAAGGAATAGTTTATGACAGGCCTGCACGGACTCCCCTTGTAGTTTGTGGTTGCAATGCTGTTTCACCTTTGTTGAAATTTTCCCTCTAAGGAGATATCTTTGAGAGCTTTGACTCTCTTATATATAATATAATTATATATGGGAGGCTTTTTGTAGATATTTTTCAGCAACGGCTGATTAAGCCCAGTTTGTCATTTATGCTTGTTAAGGTCATGTCAGATATAAGTGTAAAGGTTAACTAATATTATTTAGTGTCTCAGCAGGACAGGCAGTTTCAATTCTTTGCAAATGTCTTCAACTGCTGTTTAAAGATAACAGACGTAGCTGAGATGATTTGTAGTGAGAGAGTAGTGTCTCAATTAGTGATGGAAACCGCCATTATTTTTACAAATGGTTTGTCCCAAAGCAAAGTGTCCCTTGGGAAGTATGTGAGGGATCACCTAACATTTGATTGACGTATCGACCTCTCTCAACCAATTGTGTTTTTCCTGCACACTAGTGTGTGGACTATTCAAAAACCCAGGGTTTTTGACGGGTGGTATTTCAAACACCTCCTCTGCTGCTTTTAGCGGGTCTTTGCCAGCTATGCAGGCTAAACAAAAGTACACCACTGACTTATGTAAATGATTATTATTTAACATACAGTTCTTAACAGCTGGATGTGTTCCTCTCTAAGTTTTCCATACATTCCTTTCAGTTTATTAAACTTCTCTTCAGATGAGCCCTTCTGATCTGCAGTGAAAAACATGAATGTAACACATATAGCTGTACATAGTTCAAGCATTAGAAAAGTTTTTCTCAATGTCCAACTGTACTAGCATGAACAAATTGCCAGTGTTAACAAGTTGCACTTTCAACAAAAAATCTTAC
>JAEMWC010000134.1:10000-27500 GCA_016490735.1 Pachyseris speciosa | reverse complement strand
AAGGACTAGTCTCACATTTCTCCATGTACATTTGAAATTGCACAACATACTTCATCAAACATCAAAAATCCCATTAAACATTAATACCAAATGTCATTCAAACATCCCACAAGATTGGTGTGACCAGCTATGAATAAAATTAATTGAAAGACTGCATGCAGGAGAAGTAAGTACATTGATGAGAAAGAGCTTTAAGTTTAATTTTAAGTTTAATAATTCCTTTTCATGCGAATACATCTAAGTTGATACAAAAAAAAAGTGGGCTATTACTGTATTACACATTCTAAAAAATAAGAGGTGAAATTTAATCGTGGCCCAAAGCTAACCTAATCAAATTAAATCGCATACTTGTCTCTTACAAGTCACCCCTGCTTTGAGATTGACACTAAAAATAAAGAAGTAAAATTAAATTACATACTTGTCACTCACAAGCTACATCTGATTTAAAATTGACACAAATAATGTAATAGATAGGACTTAAAACTGCTTAAAGAAGGTGCATGCATGATGTTCGATGGAACACCATTCCAGTCTGGTATGTAGCGATTATAAAAAGAAAAGCTGAAGGCCATATATATATATTTAGCCAGGCCAAGCCTAGAATCGGAACCGTGCACACTCTCACCGAGCAACTTCGCATGGCTTTATTTGGGCCAGTTTAATTTGTGTCCAAAACAATTGAGCAGCAGCAGGGAAAATGAAGAGTTTTCGATAGCAAACGTTTGCAAAAAAAAAGACAGACATTCGTGAGTCCTAACTACTTTCAGATGAAAGCGTAACGGAATTCAAAGCGGATAAAAAAATTACACTACAAGCGAACAAAGTACGATGTGAGTGTTTTGCTTGAAGAAGGAGAAGGTGGAGAAATTAAACAAGACTAGCTTGTAATAAAAAATAGCTTGTACTGATTAATTTAGAAAAATCGTTATTTATTTTGACATAAATGCCCGTGGAAAAGACAATAAAGGGTAAAAACTGATCGTTAAGAGCAGTAAACAGGAATTGACCGCGGTTCAAAAACAACAGAACAACAAACATAAGTATTACAAGAAAACAAAGCACAATACGAATAATATTTCTTCGAAGATTCTTGGAGAAGGTAGAGAAATTAGACAAGTAACAAAAATTGCTTAGCAATTTTGACATTAATGTCCGTAGAAAAGACAAAAAAGAGGTCCACACCTGATCGTTTAGAGCAGTCAACAGGAATCACTGAGGCAGCAATCACTCGGAACGCGACAGAGCTGAATAATAGCGCCATTTCCCACAAAATCTTTCCTTGGCTGACACAAAACGCGAAAGAGCTTTGATAGTTTTACTGGTACTTCCCATGTCTTCCGAAGAACCTTCTTCAATTAATGATTCTCAGTGGCAAAGCGCCATCAAGTTAACGAAGAAAGCGCTTGCCAAACCACACCAGCATTTCTCTCGCAGACCCGTTCACTATAAAAATTATCAAAGCCAGCCCAGCCAGTCAACCCATTACGGTGTTTTTAACATCCAAACGCTGATTCTTACCAGTTCAAACAAATTAAGACGGCATGTTTATAGACGGCGAAACTTAACCCTTTAAGTCCCGATAGTGCCATATGGCACAAGATGCAATTACATGCTCAATATTCAGTCAATTTGCATGAAATTTGCACAGCCAAAGGATCTTGGAAAGATCTGCACATTGAAGGCATAATATCATGCCCCCCTCCTATATAACATTTGATTTACCACCCCTGCAACTTTTGGAACTTTTTCTCTTTGCACTTTTTAGACCAAGTTAATATCTGACAACAAGCAATGCACTGAGAGCTGCAAATTAAGCTATAGTTTAGGGGGATACCCAATGTGTACAAGAAACAGGAAAATTTTAAACGTTTTTTTTTTTTCATTTTGGGCACTTGTCAATCCAATCTGTGGCCTCCTCCATTTCTTTTGGTGTGATTTGTAGCATACCCCAGAAAATACCTTTCAAATGGTACATCACATGTGGTCTCCTGGTTCATAGTTACCGATTTAGAAAAACTTGGCATTTCCCTCGGGGCTTAAAGGGTTAATATTGTTGTTTACAGGCCGCATTCGACGAAGATCTCTAAAACGTTTTTCAAATGACGAGTGAAGCGAGCTGGTCTTTGACATTTTTGACAGCATTTTGACTACTTTATGTCAGATTTTGAGACGTGCACATGCACATGCATTTGATCGGCTTTTTTTTTTACTCGAGCTTGAGTTTGCGCCTTCAATGCTTAATTTTACGAGGACTCATTGTGATTACGTGTTATTAAGATAAGGGCAAACGTTTCTTAACGCTGTTGAGGTACCAAGGTCGAAAAACAGTCAGCCAAGCCGAGTAAAAACACTCGTTCGCTTGCAAAGAAAACAACGTAACAAAACAAACAAACAATTCAACTACTTCTTTGCGTCCAAAACGAGTAAGATGATTGTTATTTATATCCATTCGAGAGAAAAAGACAAGTTTCATTCCTGAACAAAAGTAACAACGATTAAACCAAATGTTAAGCTTCTATTTATTTAATTTACCTCACTGTCCTGCGCTGTGTTGTAGAGGTTTCTACCACTTGAAAATAAGCTTACGTAAACTTCAGTAAAGTAAAAACAAGCATCCGCAAAAATAGGAAACGGTTTGTCCAAAGAAAGAGCTTCTTCCACAGAGTTTGAGCTACTCATTCCTGCCATTAATACTGGTGAACTGGTAAGTGACTTTTCTTGGTGAGATGCAAGATGCCGCGGTGAAGTGAAAGCCCTTGACGCGTTGAATTATACTGTTTTCAACCGCACAATCGATCCAAGTTTTCCTGAGAAAAATCTTTCGTCCTTCCTTTCATCACTTGAAAATTATCTTTCGGAGTATCTTTTGACAAGTTCTTGATTTTAATGCGAAAGACAAACTTCGATCGAAGAAGATGAAGTTGTTTTGCGCAGAAAGCGCGCGAAAAATTTAAAAGCCTCGATTTGGTTTGGGTGTCCCACAGCTGGCTTGAGCCTGCGATCCAATCGAAAGCAAGTACCTGGTCAGCGGTCAACTTCAAAAAAACAGCCGACCTCGATGAGCTCTTAACTTGAGCCCGCGATATGGTCACATGACACTGGTCAGCGGATACCTTGTTTTGACAGGTGTCAATTGGCTATAAGATGGATGTCCAGTATCAAAGACGTACGCTGTAAAGTAGCTGGCCAGCTTGGCCAGGTGGAGTATAGCTGCCATGTTGGATTATTATGATTATTATTAGGATATTATTAATTATTGGGCGACTCCGTCGTCGTGCGTACGTGCCCATGAGCAATACCACTAGCCATTTTTACCATGAGAAAAGCAGTTGACGGGTTTCTATAGGTATGGTGCTCCGCTTGAGAGGCCGCCGGAGCTCCGCTATCAATAACAATAACCATTACTAACTACTACTCCTACTACTACTGCTGCTACTGCTACTCTTCCTTGGAGTTTGCCAGATTTGAAGTTGGTAAAAAGGTCATTGAGCTCTACAAATTATTACAGCTTTAGTGAATGGAACTTAAAATAATTATAAGATGCAGAGACTGTACACAGGGGAACAGGCTTGGTGCAGTTGGTGCAGTGCAGTGGGCTGAGTTTGTTGGTTCTCTACTCTGCTCCGAGAAGTTTTCTCCGGGTACTCTGGTTTTCCCCTCTCCTCAAAAACCAACATTTCTCCCACATGGCCCCACAAGCTTGCAGCTTTAAAGTGTAACCTTGTATTTATAAATAAAGTTTCTTTTTACATATATCAAGTGTTACATGTGCATTTATAATTATCTAACTGGATTTGTCAAAAGCTGCCTGCACTGATTCTCTACAAAGATGTAGTCACAGTGTCCAAAAGCCACCCTCCCCATGACTGTGCTTTTGACACACAACTACCAGTCACCCACCCAAAGCTACTAACTGTGGGCCTGCTCCAAGAGGCAAGTGCTCAAAAGCAAACTTTCATTCACGCCCCACATTTGACTAGGGGAAATTGCCAATGAATGAAACTCCCCCCCCCCCCCAGCCCTGTGCTTTTGACAAGCAACTGCCAGTCACCCACTCACTGTTAGACCTGTCCATCTGGGTTATGTGGAAAAGCAGCTGTTGACGGCAAGTCCCCTTCCTTAAAGTGCCCATGAAGCGAAATTTGTTTCTCAGTAATTTTAAAGTTTACTCCTTAAAACTCAAGACTCCAAAATTTGAGGTGCTCTTGATTAAATTTGGAGATTTTAAAAGCATTTGAAGTTGGGCTATTTTGCCCTCAAAAATGGCGTTTGAATCGCGAAGCCAAAAAGACACATGACAGTAGCTGTGTCGTAATTTTGGGGACAAGCATTCCAACTATTTCACTATGATTCATTAGCACAAATACATTTTTGTACTCAAAATAATGTCATACCATTAGACAGAATTTTGCGAATAAACACGACTCAGACCCCTGACCATTTTCAAAGGCAAAATAGCCCAACTTCAAACACTCGTAAAAGCGCCATTTTTAATCATGACCACCTCAAATTTGGGATTCTTGCGTTTTTAGCTAGGGGTAAACTTTAAAATTAGCAAGAAACAAATTTCGCTTCATAGGCACTTAAAGTGGGCACGTTTCATAATTCACTCAAATACACAAGCAAACAATCTTACTTCCTTCTGTTGCCGCTCTTGAGCCAGCTTTAATTGAGCGATTTCTTGTCGCAGCTGATAGATTAGAAGGTCTCTATCAAAACAAAAAGTACACTGTAACTAGGAGGTGGAGCGTAGAAAATGCATCATGAATTACAAAACAAATAATAACAATGTCAGCAACAATACTTAATAACAATAATAATTCTATAACTCATCATCATCATCATCGTCATCATCATCATCATCATCACCATCATCATGATCATGATCATCACCATGATAACCATAACAATGTTGACCAACAGCGGAAACATCCAAACACTGTGGAAATGGGACATGGCATTTACGCTGTATGTTGTGGTTCAATTTTATCCTTGGTTCAATTTTTTTCTCCCTTTGTAGTTCGTTATGGTAATGTACAATAATCAGTTGAAAACAAAGGGACAAAAAATTGAACCAAGGATAAAATTAACCACAACATCTATACAGCTGTACGAGGAGGGTGTGACTCTGGCAAAAGCCACAAACACTCAACAAAAATGTTTTGAAGCTACAGTATAAGTTTTCAAATGCACAGACTGATTAATTTTGGTTCCAAAGTTGACCCAAACCCAAATACTATATATTTTAATAATAATTTCAGGGAATTTTCATCTTCAGCCATCTTCAACTGATCAACATTATTTTGACATGGAAGGAAAATGTTTTGAACAATAATAATTATGAAAACTGAACAAGACTACATACATATAGATTATGGCATAGAAAGTGCGATGTACGGACTTTTATTCATGAGTTGCAAAACATGGGAAAACGAACGAGTGAGCGCAGCGAACGAGTGAGTTTTCCAAAGTTTTGCAACGAGTGAATAAAAATCTGTACAAAGCACTTTCTATGCTGTAATTTGTTTATTATATATATAGCGAGAATTAAACCTATACTTGAAATCAGTTTTGTTTTTCCCGATTCAATAAGCTTACATGAAGAACAGCAAAAATTCAAGACTGATCTACATGATGACCGAGCGTAATAAAAAAACATGTCCGGTTTCCAGGACAGCAACAAGTAGACAAAGAGGCTACACAAGCTTAAATATCACTTCCCAACTGAAAATTACGGGAGAATTTGTACATACAAAGAGTGAAATGTTTTTGCTTGTCCTTAATCCGACTGTCAGATTCAATCATGTGATGGCGGCGCTTCGCGCTGTGCAACAACAAATTCGCACTCTGTTGACTTACACTGTTTATAGAAATGTTGAATGTTCCTCCTTGAATGTTCGCCCCCTTGTTTTTGTTCGATTGCATCCCAATAAAATCATTTAACGGTAAATCCAGTGGAACAAAACGGGAAGCCGAAGCCATGTTTTTGAGACACAAACTTTGAGAGGCCGCTGAGTTGAAGCCCGCGCTTCTCGGAAGCCATTTGAGTGCTTTGCTCTGATTGGCTGAGCGATTCTACTCTGGACGGTAATTGGTTATATTTTCACATGTGAAGAATGCTGTACGTGAAGCTGATTGGACGTATCGCTTTCTTCACATGTGAAAATATAGCACATATAGCATTCTATTTGCAAGGTTTATTGCCTAAAATTCTCGCTTTATATATAATAAACTGTAATATTAAACACCCTTTGCATCCTTTAATTAACAATAGAAATTGACAAGATACACTGTATGGCTGTATCATCATTACAATAACCACAAATACATGTAATATCAACCACATATCAAGAAAAAAAAAACCTGTCATCAGCTTTGGGGCCATTTGTGAAGTCTATTCCTAGCATATCAGCCTCAGGAGTCTAAGCAGAAAGAAAAAAAATTAATACAAAACAGTGCATCAAGAAAAAAAACTAAATAAGATGTAGCATACAGTAAATATACATGAAACTCTTTAAAAGCAGGCATTGAAAGGCAGAGAGGGCTTGCATTAAAATATTATAATATATAAGGAATTCATATTAAATTGCTCAAGGTAGAGGTACAGAACAAGTTGTACAGTCAGGTACATGTACAGGCCAAGACACAAATTTTGCTTCAAATAGGAAGGTGGAAATCAAATAATAATGACCACCAAAAGAAGGTTTTTAGTTTCGAAATTTACCCACAAGAAATGCCTGTTCATTCTTCAAAAAATTATTTTTGGCATATGAAGAAAAAAATGAAGACAAGAAAAGGGAGAGTGAGCATTCCAGAGATACACATAGGTTTTCCTTTTATTATGTAAATTGTCTGCATGCATGTGTCCTGATTATGTCTGTATGTGGTTCATTTTATGTATTCCTATCACAACCACCTTCTTCCTAACACTTTTGATAATCTCTTCTCAACCCATCAACAAATTCATACATACAATGTAAGAGACAAGGAATGCCAACAGTTATCGTTCTCCTATTTGTAGAACTAATATTAAACAGTTTACAATCCTCCATCTACATGTAGGTCCTAAGGACCAAGTCATTTGACCCTGTCCTTCATTTAACTTCATTATAGAGTACTAGAGTGATAATGTCACAAAAACTAAATTTGTGAAATTATGGGGTTTATTAGGGTATTCAGAAAGAACACGATTAAAAAGACCTACACTGTCCTTGCCAAAAATCAGCATATTCTTACAGTTTGAAATTTTACCATTATGAACCAAGTCAAATTTAGAAGGATTTGTATTGAGTCAGCAGAGTATATATAATGGTGATAATATATCACAGCCAATTTGCTTTTAAATGCTGGTTTTTGGCAAGTTAGCGTTTTTCATCTTTCTCTTTCTGAAAATCTCAACGAATCCCATATGGAACACTAAATTAAACTCACCCATCTTGATATACATGTGCTTTGTTCCCTCCATCTACAGCATGTATTTGTCTTTTAGTGTTACTTTAAATTTACATGTAGCTTCTACTGGTTCCCCTCACTACATCCCCATCAGTTTTGTGACAGCTCTATGTAACTATTGTAATGTTTTTGTAAAGTATTCATTTCTCTTTTGCCAGTCCAAAAGTGGATTTTGGTCGCAGAGGATGGGGAGGATTAAACCAATAGAAGGCATTTTTTCATACAGTATAAATAATTAATTTTATGTTAATGTTAATTCCAAGTAATTTTATTTTAAACTCATCTGTAGATCTAAATGAAATCCTTTTCCATCGTACTACATGTAATTAGGATATCTTCCAAAGTGTAAGGTTCTTGACTGACATTCAACGATAATTAGTTTGTGAATACAGTGTCCATGTAAATGCAGGTAGCAACTTTCTTTGGTACTTCTTTGATTTCATATTTCAATTTTTGTGATTTTCTAAAATGTACATTAAGTGTTTTGTACAACTTGACTAAAGATGAACGTACATATGCAGTATTGCTCAAAAGTAAGTTGCCAATTGTGGTGCAATGAAAATCATGTAGCACAAGAGTCACTGAAGTGAAAATTTTTGGTACAAATTTCAGATGACTTTACAATGCGTAGCATGCTATGCGATTTGCATCACAAGCAAGGGTGGCAACTTACTTTTGAGCAGTACTGTATATTACTCTAATACCTGAGGAGTGGCTTGTACTAATGGTTCTGATGTCATGGGAACAGTGAGTGGCTCCATTAGGCTTTGTCTTTTGAGGTCCTCAGTTGGTAAAGATTGACGAGGGGGTCCCTCAAAGCTTGTGGATCTTGCCAGTGGGGGCTTGGGGTCAGATAATGTAAAAGATGGAGGATTCTGGCAAGACAATGAAAAACATTTTACATGTACTTCTTAGGCTGATTTCTCTTGAGGCACACAACATATACGTGTGGCAAAGTGGCAGCATGCAGCTGTCCATCCACCAAATCAATGTTCTCAGTTGCTTTTTCCATTTTATTTTCTTCCTCTCACCTCTCTCCCAAGATCAATAAATTAATTTCCAATTTTGATCACATTTTCCTTCTTTTGACAGTATCAAACAATATTTTTGTTGCATCATAACATCAAGCTACAGTCAAGTTTTCCACATCATGGAAAACTTGGTTCTCTTGACTTCTCCAGCATGCATGTTAATTTTTTCTGAACTGCAAACCACTCAAGCTGTTATACTGTAGTCACTACGCTGTTATACTTTGTGGAGGAACAATGTACCTTCAGAATGACCCAGTGAGCCTGGGATCTAACTGGCAGTACTGACAGCAGTATCAAGATACCAGACAGTTCATGTCACTGTAAGTTCATTCTTGAGGGGGTCATAATGCTAAAACTCTCCTTTCCACTTCAACTACATGGGAGTCAAGCTCTCACATTTTTAGTTGTGAATGATCAGCTGGGGTTGGCAGTCTAGTGTTCCCAGCACTTTAGGATTTGAAGGGGTTGATACACCACCTTGTACATGTATTTTTCTTACTGTGACATCAGCTTCTCACTACAGTACAGTCGAACCTTGATTATTGGGACTCGTGGGGACTGAGCTGAACAGTCCAGATAATCGAGAGTCTGGATAATCGAGAGTCTGGATAATCGAGAGTCTGGATAATCGAGAGTCTGGATAATCGAAAAATATGAATATTAATAAGCCAAAACTAAAACTGAATGACTGAAGAAGTGGAGCGTGAAATTTCACTTAGAAAACAAAGAACACCTGAGCAAATCAGAGCTCAGTGAAATGCACTGCAGTGGTATGGCGCACGTGAGCTCAAAATGCGTACAGATTTGTGTTTTGAAGTGAAACAAATTCAGTTTGAACTGGAGTTTCATTACTTAATTTGAAGGGAAAAAGTTTTATTGCAGATCTTACATATAGCTAATTAATATTCATGGCAAACTGGGACCAGCTATAAAGTCCGGATAATCGAAAAATCTGGATAATCGAGGTCCGGATAATCGAGGTTCGACTGTACTGACTAATGGCAAACTCTACCTGGGGCAGCACAGGAACATGCACCAATGCTTTCACATAGGCCATGTTTCCAGCATCAAAGAAAAACTTTTTTAGCCTTGTGGAGAAAGAAAAAAAGTACATGCATTAATTCCAATAATTAAAAGTAATTCAGAAAGGACATTTATCACCAAGTACCTGCCTACATGTAGTTCCTAAGTAACTACAAGTTCAAAGCTACTAAGGCGCTCAGACATGCACAACCACAGTACAAGAGGAAAAGACACCCTGAATATACCAGAGTGCTACACTGACACATCAATAGCACAACAGGCTTTCTTTTATTATCTGTTGAGTATACATATTCATAATTATATTTTGATTGCTTGTACTGAAGATTATGTCATTATAAGTAAATTAATTCTGAAAAGCCCTTAATGAATGAATTAAGAAAGTTTATTGAATTGTTTTGTATTGAGTACAACATACTAGCATGGACTCTGGAGATGTTGAAGCTGTTAAACCATTAAATTGCAAATTAGTACTTAATCGATTTGTTTCTTACTGAACAGTACATGTAGGTATCTTTTCTTGAACTGGTTTGTCATATAACCTTCCAGGTCTTTTATTGAATAACACAAAATTACCAAATAAATACCAATTGATTTGATTATAAAAGGTAAAAAATAAGCTAACCAACCACAGCACCTTAAAATCATGGCATCAACCTTAATGCTACTGAAACTCAACTGAAATTCCATGAAAACTTACTCTGCAAAATGAGAATAAAACCTTTCTCTATGTCCAGCTAATGTGTCTGCAGGCAAGCCTTATGACAAAGAAAGAGAACAAAATTCATGAAAAATGAAGAAAACAAATAACATATATTTTTCAACTTAAAATTATAGTCTTAAGGACCCTCTCTACATCCACTGGTAAAATCAAGTATCCCTCATGTGGGGGAAACTTGGTTTTACCAGTGGATGTAGGGAGGCTCCTTAAGATATCATTATAAAGTTGAAAACTACATGACAGTGTATTTTTAATTTGTTTTCTTCTTTTTAAAAGTGCATAATGTTTTGTAAAATGGAAAATACTCAAACTTACTTGCAGACAATGCATTACCTATTTACATGTACATGTGTATTTCAAGTAATTGAAGTTACAAACATGTACATTATAACATGTCAATGTACTGTTAGGAGAAAAAATGGATGCTGACCACTTTGTGCGATTAAGGAGTTAACATAATTATTTTGGGAAATTGGTGGGTTGAAAATCATTCTAGTAAGGTCAGCAAAAACATTTCCCCTCATTGACAGGTCCATTTTTTCGCAAAACTGGAATGGATTGAACCAGCTATTAATACAGCAGAATTCACCAGTTACTTACTTGCATGCAGTTTATACATTATGTCCACAACAATGTCATAGAGGCCCCCACATTCCTGCATAATAAAACAATAAGTAATTTTAATGAACAGTTCAGTTTTCAGTGCTCCAGCTGTAAGCTTCTTGACTGTATACTAGCCACCATGTGAGGTGAAACCCCGACTCCTTTAAACAATTAACTGTCCCTGGTATTTTGCATAGAAGAGAGATTAATACCATAGGATGGAACCATGGGTGAAGGTGACAGCGAATGTCAAGTGACCCCAAGATTCCCAAAACTTGAAGTTAACTTTAAAATAATAATAACTATTAATATCTATCAATAACAATTGAAGGGCTCAGTGGAAGAAGGGCATAAGTGACGATTTTGGTTATTTTGCTGACGTCCTCCAAATGAGCTGAAGTTTTGCATGTGGCCTTTGATACATTAGAAAAACATTGCCCTATATTTCTTTCGCTTCTTTTTACGCTCAGTTTTCGAGAAAACGCGGACCAAAATACGCATTCTACACGTCACTTAGCACAGTCTTCCACCAAGCCCTTCTTATGAAAACTAAGCGCCAAATGTTCGTAATTGGCTTAAGACAACACGGAACGTCTCTGCTCAATAAGCCATAATGCGCTATATGAGTTTTTGACTCATAAACAGCGCACAAGGTGCCCAGCTGACTTGGAAATATGCCGGGTCTACTTGTTTTCTTGAATGCAGCACTTACTACAGGTGTTACTACCCGTGTTTTGCTTAATCGTAGCGCTCAACAAGCTTGCTTGGCTCAGAAACAGTCCACAACATTCTTGGTTGACTTAAAACAGCACACAGAAGCCTTGGTTAACCTTAAGTCAGCGCGCAAAGAGTTTGTCTGAATTGAAAACAGCATTCAAGGGGTTAGCGCTAACGTTAATTAAGTTAGACTTAACGGCGTTATTTGCATGTTCTGAAATTGAATCGATAATGTCCTGTCATGCGTCACACAACTTGAAATACATTTTGCTGTTTATCTCGCGTGAAAATACTTCTTGCTGACGTTTAGCTCGCATGAAAATGCTCTTTGGTGATGTTTACAAGCCTCCACGGAAGCGAAATAACCGAGGTCATCGCGGCAAAGTGATTTATGTGTTGATATTCGCCAGCATGTTTTAACCGGTTTACAAAACACCACACGATAACGAATGCATTTTCCCTTTTGGTATTTGCCACACGCGTCAACTTTTCCTTGCATTAAATTCAGGATACTCGTCGTAAACGGACGGACTTTTCATCTTGCCGGTTTCCCTGTCTTCAATGATTTCTCCGTAATGCTTCCGAAGTGAAAATAATCTATAGTACGCGTAGTCTGAGCGGATTTAATCCCGTTACGTCACCCGCGGGAACTTTTCACTGTGACAGCGCCCTCTGTGGCCGCAATGAATTGTGGGAGAAAACTATGGCCTCCAAGCGCGGACAACTCTCATCAAACATCGGAGATTTTCAGCCTAAAGTCCAAAAACACCTCTCGTTTTCCGAACTTTTAGCACGGTAACCTTTGACAGACGGTCCGAGACTAGCAACGGAGGGCCGCTTTTAAGACGAGAGTTGCTTTCAGACTTTTTATCACCTGGCCCCTTAATCTGTACTCCAAAACAGAGGGATTTCATGATTTGGAAAGCACAGAGAAAACTTCTTTGGATTCTTTCAGAGAAGCTAGTGGCTTTGCGGGTAATTCAAGACTTCATGATGTCTTTTTTACCACCAGGCGAGCAGGCAAACACTCGGGCGTAATGCGATTAAATGGCACTCAGTACCGATCGAGCTGACCTCAACCGCGCAAGTTTCGTATCAGTGAATCGATGTTTTAACCGCTAAACTTATAGTCTACGTCACACTATCAAACAATAAGTCCCTGCCAATCATTTCATGTCCAGTTTCAGTAATCCAAGCAGGAAAAGCTGTGCTAAGTGACGAGTAGAATGCGTATTTTGGTCCGCGTTTTTCTCGAAAACTGAGCGTAAAAAAAGCGAAAAGAAAATATAGGGCAATGTTTTTCTAATGTATCAAAGGCCACATGCAAAACTTCAGCTCATTTGGAGGACGTCAGCAAAATAACCAAAATCGTCACTTATGCCTTCTTTTCAATTATTATTATTCAGCCTGGTTGCCAATTGGGATAGAAGAAAATTGATGACATTTCTGACTTTTCACTACATGACCACAAACCAATTTTCACTGACCATCAAGGATTAATTCCTTGGGAAATAAAACCAGCAATGAAGCCACAGAAATAAACTCCTTTGTAGACATTTTTTTTTAAACAACATTAGGTTTGGCTAGCCAAAAGAAAAATTCCCTGACGTTTCACTAACTTTTCTGGGGTAGAATTTAGAATTTTCCTAACTTATGCGAAATTCCTGTCTTTTCCTTAACATTGAAAAAAAAATCAGCTTTTCCCCTGACCGTTTTCTCCGACTGTGACAACACTGTTATTAACAATATTATTATTTTGATACTTAGATACCTGGACAATGACTGGGAATGGGCAAATTCTGCACTGCACTGCTTGAAGCTGAGAACTCGCACGGAATGGATCAAGTGTGCTGAAGACTTGAAAAAGATTTTAGTTAATAACAACAAGAGTCATTAGTTAAATTACTTATTATAAATAACGAAAAACAATCTTAACTTAATGTGGCTACATACATGTACCTTAGCCCTTAACTGCTTAGTACCTTTGTTTTAAAGTTAATTGATGATATTTTGCGACATGCGTGTTGAGACATGCTCTTGGCTGGCAGTTTACTCAGGTTCTTGGTGCCAGTACATGTTCATCAATTAAACGTTGTGAATAAGAAGTGTTCAACACTGAAAAACAAGTTAATGCTGACAACACATTTTGCTAAAAATCATCTGACTTACTTCTTTTCTCCAGTTCCACCAATGCATCCACGTAATCGAAGATGTCTACAGACAATTCAAAACTAGAAAAAGCAAATGTAAATGAACAGTATTAAAATAATAAAAAATGTATACATCACAGTGTGTTATTTTCTAGTGCATGGTATTGTGGACATGATGAATTGGAACTTCTGTTAGGGTGGGTTGGTTGGGAGGGGGGAGGGGGGTCAAACCAAAAAACCTTCCATACAAAAACCATACAAATGTAGTATAGATATGTAAATTTCCTGTCCAAACAAAACAATGGAATATGTGTACTTATTGTTATATCAAGTGTACCAAAACGTTCACTCAACAAAACAAGCACTGTGATTGGTTGATTATTGGTCGTGTGACCCTGATAAAATTTAAATGTATCCCAAACAAGATACAATTTCACACAGTTGTTTCCCATGCCGGATACAAACAGCATGTGATAAGTGAATGACTAAAAAGTGGTGTCATCTTCAGCATGTGCTCACGTCAGCTTGAAACATTTGTAAATTATCATTCGGCAGGCTTGTGAATAAAGAAGTTGTGTTCTTGTAGCGTCATCCTTGTTTATTTGTTTTGCTGTGATTATGAAAGTCTAGGTATGATATGACAAAGCACTTAATGTACGGTTCTGAGGGAAACATCAGAACTTGAGGGAAAACAAAACTAACTACTTTCCCGAAAATATTTTGCATTTACAGAGAAGTGAAAAACAATTGCATGCATTCCTCTAGGCAGAGTCGAAAGTTCATCATCAATATAAATTTTCGCTTTCCATCCAGCTTGCTACACAATGATACACTGTAGCTTTGCAAGTTCAATCAAATCAGCCCCAGTAAAATTACTCACTAATCGTTAACATCTGTTCCCGAGTAGTTGATTGGTCCACCATCAGTGTTGCGAAGAGTGCCAGGAATAGATTCATTCTACATACAACAAAGAAACAAAAACTCAATTCACTTATTTCTAATCATCTAGACAGCATTTCAACAACATTCACAATGAACACTACTGAATGCATTATCTGGTACAATTGTACTTGTCTATTATTCACAAATTTCTCCAATGGCATTCATTATGATGTCCTATTGTTTTTTTTATGGTGTACCTGTATTTTCTTTATCTTATTTTCTTCAGATTCTGTGAAGGTTCAGCAAGAAATGGAACTGATCATGAATTTCAAGTGCAAGTTCTCAGTCAGGCTGAAGGTGTTTTTACACTTGGTGCACAAGATACACTGTACATGTAAGAAAATTGCAATCAACTCCTTACCACTTCAGGAGTTAGGCAACAGTCGCACTTTTTGGGGAAAGAAATCTCTCTCTCTCTCTTGGGGAAAGAAATCTCTCTCAACCTGAGACAGATTTTTTTCCCCAAAGTACGAATATTGCCGGTGGAGGAGGCTATTTAGGAGTAAGTATGCAGTGTACAGCATCTCCCTTACAGCCACCTACAGTGTATACATTCAACTTAAGTAAGAGAATGTTATGTGATTTGCTATCATTTCTTGATGTTTAATTTTCTATAATTTATGCCTAATTAATTTCCCTAACCTTCTCATGGAAATTCAGCTTTGCTATCAGTACAGCAAGATAAGTGTGAATCAACCATCCATAGCCTCCCTTGGTAGAATGTTTCTGAATTTTAAGTAAAAAAACAATTACACAGCTATTATGGGGCAATTGGCACCAGAAAAGCACAAGTACAGAAGTTTGCTTCCAAAAATAATATAAACAACAATAATGGGAGGGGCATACATGTATATATTTTTCTGGGACAACAATTAAACATGAGACACTAAGGTGGAATAAGAGAAGTCTAAAACATCATATTTTTCCCTGGAGTCAAGATTCTAAATTGCCAAGATAATTATTATTAATAATTATGTCAGATCTATACCCAAAACTCCTTCATATCCTTCAACATCTGCCTGTATTTAAGGGATTCCTTCAAAGCCTGTTTTGAAAGAAAAGTCATGAGCCCTATCAGTCTAAGAGTAGCTTAATGCTGGTCAAGCTTTTTTTTTTTATTCTTTTCCACTGAAGGTTGTAATTAGGATTTGAGGGGAAAGGGTTGCCCCCCTTTGGAACTCTGAAAGAATGACAGAGAAACTTGAAGAGTGTAATACTGTACGTCCAAGGGTGTTTTCATTTTCTTTGTGCTCTGCAACCATTAACAATTATGTCCAGTGACTTGGCAATAGATCATAATTCTTGGTATTGAACTGTATCTATGATGAATCATTCTTTTATCATTCTTATTATCATTCTTTTATTTCATTGCATGGCCCCATAAGTTTGTAGCTTTAATCACTACCGTGGATAAATTAAGTTATTGCATTAATTTTGTATTTACAAGTACATTTACATATGAAAAGATTCCCCCATTTAAGCCTCATGTGCATGCTAGTTCCAATTGCTCATTACTGAGAATACGGATAAGGTCTATTGCATCCTATTTATAACAGGCAAGATTTTAATTACAATTGGCCTATTTAATAAGCCTATATTTAAACAGCTGTATTGTATATGTTGTAGGTAAAAATTACATTTAAGTAAAAAATTTTGTACCTAGGTTGAAAATCAATTTCCTTTGTCTCCTAACCCTAATTATGAATAATTATCGCTAAGGAGACAAAGTGAATTTTTTTTATCTGAATTTAATTTTAACCTACAACATATAAATACATACCTTAATACACTGTTAAGTGCCAAAATGTGATAATTATGGGTACAACGTTTTTTTGTCACTCAACCTTTTTTATATTACTTTGGAGTGCCACATATTTCCATTAACATTAATTTTCTGATCTTTGTTCAAGCGATATCCTAGCATTCTTCATAGATAGAACAGAAATGCAATTACAGTAGGGTGACACTTGTTGTCATCATCTCCCAAGAACTTCTGGTTGTAACCCAGGTTAGGAATATGGTTCAAAATAAATCCTTGGCCCCCACTGGAATATCTACTATCAGTGTTCCAGATAAGAGGGGGGTCTCGGGTAAAAAACCCTACAGTGTACAAGGTCAGTTACATGAACCCGACAAATTAATAGAAAATTAATAGTGGTTTGGTGGAAGCACTGGAAATTTGACCCGATGGAATTCCTTGTTGACATCCTGCCTTAAAATCTTATCTGGAACCTTGTACTATCCTCCTACCATCCTCCATCTACCCCTTCATCAGAAATAAAGTTGCTTTTCGAATGTTCCACATAAATTGTATGTCATATTAGTCAATGAAGAACCTTAATAAGGGGTCAAAATATTTGGGTCTCTTAAAATCTTCTACATGTACAATGTATAAGAGTTTACTATCCAGTTCTTGGGTTCTACACATGAACTGTATCAAGACCAAAATCCCCATCTTTGGTGGAAAAAAAAATCCCCTTCTTAGCTGGAAGACAGGAGAGAGGATTGTTAGTGCAACAGCCTTAATTCAGTGAAGTATTATGATGAAGCTTACATTTGGATGTCCCTCTCTTAACAACTTGTGGATAAGAAGCATAGCCTTCCAGCACATGATGACTTGTGATGGCAGAGGCATCCGTCCCAATGAGTTCCAGAAAATGGATGCCCCTTTCTCGTGCCATGTCCCAATAATGGCACTTGAGCAAAATTAAGGAAAATTAAGTAGCTAGAAATAAAAATGGGACTTCACAAGCCTCACTGACAGCCTGACATTATATAAGCTCCAGTGCATTTGGATGAGGGAACAGCTATTAATCCCACAAATGCAAGCTGCTGCATACAGA
>JAEMWC010000134.1:0-5000 GCA_016490735.1 Pachyseris speciosa | reverse complement strand
TTTAATGAAATTTTTCCGCTTACTATATGGCGGCCCGGCGATTGAAGAAAGGCAAGCAACCAGTTTCTGCACCAGTAGTGATGAGCGGTAAGCGACCAGCAATTGACGAAAGGGATGTGCGACCACCGATGGTGAGAGGGCATCAAAATTTGGTATTTATCCGAACGTTCTTGTGTGAAGCACAAGATAAATATGAATACAATAAAAACTTTGAAAAAAAAAACCTTTAACACACTTTTTGAAAGGTTAAATGAACACATTGATAATGAAGACTTTGAAATGGCGGAATCAACATTTAAATTAATAATTGATTTTCTTAAAGATAAAGTTGGCAACTATGCAGAAGAAATAGAAATAAAAACAAAGGAAACCGTTGAAAAACTAGAAAACTTAATAAAGAGACTAGATGCAGATGGGGATAGAATTGAGTATTATGCTAACTCTTAAAAAAAAATTATTTTATAACATGGGTTGCGTGCCACTGAAGCAACAGGGTCCGTTACTGGAACAAATATCAAAAGTTTTTGTAAAAGCAGCTTTTGATAACGCAGTAAAACCTTCTGAGCTGCGAAACCGAGTATGTTGTGCTTTAGTTGAAGAAATAGAAACCTGGGTGGCAAAAACAAAAGCAAGAAAAGAAAAAAATCCATACTACTACTGCCCAGAAGAGCAGCTGCAGGAGGTGCTTCATAAACTAAAAAACGACGAAGCTCCTTGGAGGTTCATAAAACAAACAAACGATACGCGTTTCATTGACGAATGCGCCTATTTGTGTATAAGAGTAAGGTTTGAGTTACCACAGCAAGAACGAGACTTTATGGACATGTGGTTGACAAATGAGGAGTTTTATGACACGGTCAATTGAAAAAATGCGCCATTTTATATTATGGGCAAAGAGTTCATTACTTACCCTGAAGAAGATTACCCTTTTGTATACGAGTGGTGGTTTCCCCCATTACGCGAAAAAATAGACCTTTCAAAACCAAGAAAAATTTGTGAATCTTCCTCAGAAGAAACAATTAAAAAGACGTTAAAAGAAAGAAAAAAAAGAGGTTGGGATAAAATTCATTGGGAAATAATAGACCACCTCCAATTTCATTGCAAAGACATCGCCACAAAGGTGTGGCCTATTAAGGATTATTTAATATGTTAGCTTGTTTATGTAATGGGACTATACACTTGTTTGGAAATTGGCCAGATTACAGAGACAATTATTTGCTTGGATATAAAATTAGTGACCTGAAAAATGGGCCGAAAAAAAACATAACACCCCTTTAGATAAATTGACAGATTGGCACCACAAGAATGGTATAGAAAAAATGGAGTTTTGTTATACCCCAGAAAATATTTTATTTTAAAGAATTAATTAAAGAAAAATTTATAGATTCAATATGAAAGCTTTGTTACATAAAGAACTCAAGGATTGGCTTGCCACAGCCCCATTTTGTGAAAATGAGGAATGTTATACCCCAATAACGGTGTGTGGTGTATGCACAGACTGTCGCCGCAACGGGTACTGTTTTGCGTGTATGTTAAAAAATAAAGCACACAAGCTACCACCCCTCAGTCAATTTGCAGAAAAATGGCGCATAGAAATATACCCATGCTTGCCACACTCATGCTCCTCATGTATTGGTGATTGGTGCCCCACCCAAAAACAATAGAGGAAGAAGTACGCCACGAGTTTCAGCGCGTTTTTGTGGCAATAAAGGATGTATGCCCTTTTTGTGAAAAAGAACTGTATCGTTGGTGCGAGTTATGTGCAGACAAACTTGCCGACGAATATTAAAATAATATTATATGGGAAGCAGCGGAAGAGGCAGTCCAGCAAAACGTGTTTTTGACCAAGCAATTACCGTGTTTACTAATTTGCAGGCAAAACACGACGAAACAAGAAAGAACACTCAGCTGCAAAATTTAATTACTTCAGTAAGAGAGACAGTTGATTTTTTTGTGCAGGATTTAACCGAAAAAAAGTACCACGAGTACGATTCGACAGAATGGGCAACAGGTTTAAAGGCAGAAATTGACAAGTTTTTGGAAGACCACCCAGACAAGGCCGCTCCCCTTGAAAAGGTTTTGGTGGAAGAAGGACAAAAGTTAATAAAAGCTGTGAGTAAAGAACTCGGCAATTAAACAAAGAATATTTTGGAGGTATATGGAGCTGCCACTTCCACCGGAGCTGCAAGAAAAAATTTTGAAGGAGGTAATTAAACAAAAAATTCAAGACAAAAAGGAAATCGGATGGGATAAAATTCACAGGTTTATTTCATGTTAAACCTGTATAAGAAGATGTTTTCAATAAAACTATTTTTCCATCACTTCTAACTTATATATGTTGCGGTGACTGTTTTTTTAATATTGATCCCCAAAAAATTAATTTTAAAAATATAAAAAAAGGTGTTTTAGGGCACTTTCACCCTCCTCTTATGACGTTATTTTAAACCCTAATCAAAAGTTTTACAAATTGTTAGATAAAATTAATAAAAAATTTAATAAATATGAATATTGTCAATCAAGAAATTTAAATGAATTAATGGAAAAAATAAAAGATACAAAAAGGCTTTAAACGCCTTACAAAGATATGTTGAAAAATACGAAACTGCTCTATTTTAGTAAGAGATAAAAACTAATTAAGCCCCCAACCCAACCTTTTCTTTCAAATTAATTGCGTTACGGGCCACCGTGTGGCCCCACTGTCTTTGTTTCCACGGAATGTTGTCAAGCGCTTTGACCATTTTGCGATCAGCCGCGTGCTTGCATTTTTTTTCGTCCTCACCATATTTTTTTACGCGAAAACCGCAGCTGCTGTAATCAACGTCGTGCTGCATTGCAACGGCATCGGTTGCCCCAGTGGGTTGTTGGAAGATTTCCAAAATTTCCCCCGTTTCGGGATCGTAATCCAGTTGGTGGTGCAGTGGGTTGTAGGGGCCCGTGTATTTGTGGCCGGGCAAAGTCCACCCACCTTTGGGCGCGGGCAGTTTGCCAATCAGGTTGTGGATGTCAACCCCCTCGCCGTAATAGTTTTGCATGGTGTGTTTAAACACTGTATCAAAACCCCGCCCCTTGGTAAGAGCGGGGACAAACGCAGCCCATTTTTTCAGCTGTTCCGGAGAGGCGAAAACCAAATCACCAAGCAGACCAGCGCCATAACCTTTCCATTTAATCCAAGAGCCGTAGCTGCGCGTGCCACCCTGTTTTTTTGTAATCAGCGTACTGGCGTTTGTACTCAGCCACCATTTTACGCCCCTTCGCCGCCGAAACCTCGGGCCCTTTGAAAAGTTTGGGGTTGGAAACAACATCCCAGAGTTTCTTGAAATCAACAAACGGAAAAGGGACGGGGACCCCAGAGCCGAAGTAGTTGCGTGCAGTTTTTTTGGCAATGTCCATAAACCCATGGTGCTGAGGAATTGCTTTACCAAAGGCATTCAAAAATTTCATGTCAGTGGCAAACTTGGGGACTAAAACACCTTGTGAAACAAAGCGTGGGTCAAAAAAAATCACCCAAACCCTTACCTCTGACTTTTTTTTTCGTGGTTTTTTTGGGTGCAGTGCCTCCCATTGGCAAAAATCGTGTTTTGGTTGCCCCACAGACAGCGCACTTGGCTTTGCCAAGTTTTCTTCCATTTTTGGTTGTAGTTACGGTTTCAGACCCCGCAACATTTGGGGTTGCGCGTTTGTCGCGCACACAATACCATTCAACCATGGTTGTATTGAAAGTGTTAATTTTTGGGTGGCATTACAAAGTATTTTTTTACAACCTGTTCATTATGGTGAACATCTTGGGAAACCCTTTTTAAAATGTCCTTAAAACTTACTCCTTTGTGTCTTTCATTTAAAAATAACAAACAGTAATAACCACATCTTAAACTTTGAATCCACTGAATTTGATTATTATTGTGAAGAAAGGTTTTTCGTCCCGCCTTTATCATTTCATCTTCCCATTCAGTCGGAGGCGGAAGCCCAAAAGAATCGAAATATTCGATGTCTTGCCCATTCCAACAACAAACCCAATGCGTTCCAAGATTGCCCAAATCGTCAAGATTAATTATGCAGGGGGAATGGTGCAAAGGTTTAACCTCATTGCGGGAGAAAATCCCTTTAATTGGAATGCCAAGATAATCACACCAATTCATCAAATCCACATTGGAAAGTTGGATATCTTTAAACTTCATTTTCTTTTTACCTCTACCTATCATTGGGTATTCCCAATCTTCCCATCGTCCATAAACGGGTGGTGGGCGCATTTGCATTGCGCCACCTAAAGATGGAGGGGGTGGAGGAAGCCTTGGAGCGGAACGACGAGCGCGTGGTTTTATTTGCATCCCCCTACCAAAAACCTTTTTCAAAAGGTCGATTGCAACTGGAATGCCCATTGAAGCCAACATACCAAGAAACCCACCATACTGCTTTACACCCCCTCCGCGAACCAAACCCTGTCCAACAAGATAATCTTGAATTTGTTGTTTTTGCGTGGGGGTTAGTCTTTGAACAAGGTTGTAAAGCTCAACGTGTTTTGGGCCAATATTACCACATAAAATTTTTTTTAGAAGTTTTTCTGCTCCAAAGCTAAGACCCGCCATCCCCAAAGCTTTACCAAAAGCGGGAGCCGCAGCCCTGGCCAAATTAAACGCGGTTGAAAAAATGCTGCCGCCCATCATAGTTTTTGTTCGATTGAGCTGTGTTTTTGAAAATTTAATTTCTGCCCCATTTCCCAAGCTGGCCGCTTTTTTAAGGTGGGCAATCTGTCTGGCGGTTAATCCAAGGGTGTCCCCTTTATTAAGTTGGTCTATTTTAACCCGAAGAGTCACAGGCTCTCCATTTTTCACAGCCTTTGCGAGGCTGCGCTTTTGATCCTCGGTCAATGCCACTTTGAATTGATGATACACCGCGGCCATCCTCTCTATTAAAAGAAAACAATTACGTGGTTTTGACAACCAACTCGTTGCCAATTTTTTCTATTAAAACATTTTGTTCAGACAAGACTGCTGCAAATATAG
>JAEMWC010000133.1:1310000-1312644 GCA_016490735.1 Pachyseris speciosa | reverse complement strand
TTTCTCAAAGAATCGAGCAAGGTGATGTACTTTGTTGTTGAATTTGGCTTGTTACTCGACGAACTGGGAATTTTGGCCGGTCGCTCACTTAGTACCCTTGGGACTCGACTATTGATGAATTTCTCGACCTACCGCCACATATTTTGGAATTTCTGTGTACTGAAGATGACCACGAGCAGGAAATTTTGGCGGTGGGTCGGAGTGGCTATGTGAAAGAATTGGGGGAAGGAACGGGCGCTGTCAAAAATTCTCGTTAGTTCCCAGCATGCAATGCGCTCAAGATGTTGAAAATGTCGGGAAGGCCCGAATGCACTGGAACAAAAGGCTGTATCTACGCTCGGGAGAAGAATATGAACAAAAAAAGTCATTTCTAAGCTAGAAAAAGGACTGAATTTCGTTATGATGGGTTGAATTTTGGTTTTTCGACGATGATTTCCCTAAAAAACATGAAGGCAAAAAGGGGCATTTTTGTTGTTTCTCTTTGACGTTAAAAACGGCCAGTTTCGTTCTTGTCCAAACTCAAAAGGCCATGTTTGGTAAAAATCGCTACGTTTCTTGCATTTATTGGATATCCAAATTTAAAGGGCATTCCATTTCGTGCTCACAACTAACAGTTAAGGCAATATTCGTGCGATTGAGAAAGTTGCAATGTCTTGAAGCATGGGAGTTTTTTACGGCCGGTTTTGGCCGGCACGGGTGCCAATGGGTTAAGCGTGGAACAACGCGGAAAAAAGTTGGCCGTTCACGGTAGCTCGAAAAAGGTAGTAAAATAATTTAAAATTGGCATGTTTTGCAATGTTTACTTCACAATAATTATTATTAAAACCCCTCTCTTCTCCCTGCTTTTGTTGGAGTTTTTGGCGATAAATTTGCATTTGCATTAACACGTTTTGGAGAGCCCACCGAAGTTGTACAAATACTCATGCTTTCAGCCGAGCACGCGTTAAAAAATTTTCCCGCGAAATAAGATGATGTGATGTCAATGCATCACGTGAGGCGTGACGTACTTCGCGCATGCTCGATGGAAAATCAAACGGTTGCTCGCAGTGGTTTCTCTCTCGGGAAGCGTAGGAGAAACCAACTGTTCGCAGGGTAGGCTGCTTCCGGTTCAGTAACCAACAACCAGTACAGCTTTGTGGTTTCTGATCTTTTAAGCAGACGTGTTCAAGTAAAAAAGAAAAAGAGAGAATACACCATCCTATGATCGTCTTTACGACAAAACTTCGACTTTTAGCGCCTTTGTGCTAAGTACAAAGCAAACCATAGAAATGCACAACACTTACAACGCAAATGCAATGTTTTGTCTTTATGTCTTGCTAGCAAAGGTTTGCAACACAATTGCAACACAACCACGAGGCGTGACAACCATAGTTAATTAACTATGTGACAGCGATATGAAAATGCCGTCACAAACTGTTTACAATCAAGAAGCAAGTACATAAAAGCAAGGTGACGAAACAAATTACCATGTCTTCCACGTCTATAATTTGTCTAACATGAATATCGCGTGCCGATAATACGTGCAATAAACAGTTGGAATTTGCAATGCAACATTTGTAAGTAAGTAAGTAAGTAAGTAAGTAAAACCTTTATTTAAACACGATAAGTATTTAAGCTATGCAGCTTGTGCGGTCGTGTATAAATAGATAATATAAAAGATACATAAACAATAACTGTAATAAAATTATTAAGTAAAATAAGACTTATGCCTTCTTGTATGTATAAACATAACATAAATATTTACAATAAACGAGTAATTAATAATTGATGGTATTGTATAACTGCTAAAATTATAGACCTAAAAACTCCTTTTAAGAGGGAGCTATCTTCTACAGAATAAATTAGAAAAGTCAATGTCTCTGACCAAAGTAAGTTTGTTAATCATCCTGGAGAAGCTTTTCACACTATTCGCTTTACGACACTCGATTGGCAAATGATTCCACAAAAACTGGACCTCTATAAGATATAGAATACTTTTTGATATTCGATTTGAAAGGTGGAATTTCCAACTTAAGACTGTTCCTTAAATTATAAGAGGATTGCGATTTCACAATATGTGTTGTCATGCAGAATGGTAAAACATTGTGGTACATCTTATAAGTTAGTTTCAGGATAGATTGCTTATAGAAAGTTCTTAGAGTGTCCCATTTAGCCCTGGTGAGGACTTCCACTGATGGTAGATCCTTAGCGAAATTGAAAATGACTCTTGCTACCCTGCAGTGTAGTCTTCAAGTGAATCAAGTTCGTCTTGCCGGTTAGTACCTCCCATACGGATATACCATACGTTACTGCAGGAATTATAACTTTAAAGTACAGGTTTAAGAGATCCTGTTTGGGTAAGAGTCTGCTCTTCTTTATAAGGCTTAGTTTATTAGCAAAACTCTTCTTCAATTCCTTAATATGTATGGACCAGCTAAGCTTGTGGTCGATTATCACGCCCAAAAGCCGACTGTGTGTTACCCATTCTAAGTTGTTACCTCCAAGGTATATGGGTGGTAGAGGGCCAGTAAACGATCCTCTATAGATTAGCATACATTCTGATTTCTTTGGGTGTGTTGTCAGCCTGTTCGTCACGCTCCAGGCATAGAACTCTTTAGGGATTGATTTAACGCAGCTGACACTTCATCTATAGTTTTCCCGATGC
>JAEMWC010000133.1:1195000-1305000 GCA_016490735.1 Pachyseris speciosa | reverse complement strand
TGTCATTACAACCGATTCTAGGAACTCGGCAAATTCTGTGACGAACATACCCACAGTAACGCGGATGACTTGAAGAGTACGGCGGCCTGTAGATGACAACTAGGCGAAGACGAGTAGAGCCGGAGACAATAATCCACTCAGAGTACTCAAAAGTATCACAAATATCCGCTCTAGCTTGTTTAACAACAAGCGAGTCCCGAGCCAAAATACCAGTGCCACCACCATTTCTGTCCGGGCGAGGATGATCAAATAGCCGGTATCCGGACGGTGTAGCAGCGATCCTAGCAGCAGAATCAACAGATTTCAACCAAGTTTCGGTAATAACAACAATGTCGATTTCGGAATCACAAACAAAGTCAACAAGGTCAGGCCCTTTGCTTCTGATTGACTGGGCATTCAAGACACAACACCTTATTAGTCGTGGTCTATTGTTGTAAACAATTACCGGTGCAGTCAATGGAACTTGAACCAAATTTGAATAATGGCGCGACCGATCCTTTGGTTTCGTCTTCTCACTGTTTGTAAGAGAAGACTTGATTCTATTCCCAAATTGTGGACCAGGATTCGAAGGCACATCCGAGTAGATAGTGATGTCGATGGGAGGGTCGTGTCCGGCCACTAGTAACGTAGTTAGGCCATGCTTCGACCATTTCGAAAAACCCACACGAGATCTTCGAAATCCATGCTTTACCAAAGAGACTCTTATGAGATTGCCAAGTTGAATAATAACTTTTCGCTCAGAGCACGATGATGGAGAAGTCTGGTTTTCCGTAAATGACCGTGCCGTGATCCTAGTGAGTTGTTGGTGCAGGTCAGAAAAAATGAAATGACAAAGTAACACAGTAAACGCCAGGAAGACGAAAACTGGAGACCCAAAGCTCCTAGCAGTCGCCATTACGCCGTCATTTCTTTTAACAGTTTCTTTTAACAATGTGGCAGTACGATTTGGAAGACTTCAGGGTACCGTAAAAGCTCCATTAAGCCCACCTCTCTATGATATCTATTAAAACTCGCCAAAACTGCCATTCGAGGCCCCGAGAATCCATCTACAGAACGAGCAGAAAGTCAACCTCACTCGTGAATCGCCATGGCACGTCCAAAACTAATGACTAAACGACTGAGGTTAAACGTGGAATCGTTGTTCGGGTAGCGACATGCCCTAAATCCAAAATATCCCTTGACTGTCAATCGAACACGTGCAACATGGCCGCAGCACTTGTGAGGAAACTTGCACCAGAGTAAGCCATAATATGAACCGTAGACCGTGGAGGATGGATTTTGTTGACAAATAGATTCAAAAGAGGCAAGACTATTACGCCGTAAGTCGAAAATACTAAAGCTGTGCAAGAAAATAGCTACCTTCAGTAGAGAGCAAAGGGAAATGCGTCCATTCGCCATGCCTGGTTACCTCTGTAGCCTCTGTGCGACAAGTTCGACGAAAATTTGCCGGTATTGCTTTGCCTCAACAGGATGGCAAACGGATAGAGCGCTTTTCAATTGACTGTCGTAAAACCAAAACCAAAGCAATTACTCCAGCCAATCACAATAGAAGAAAGCAGTGCAATGAGCCAATCAGAATACAAAGCAATTACATGTAGCCGTCGCAAAGCGCGGGAAAATACGCGCGTGCAAGTCGCGATTGGTTTTGGTTTTGCTTCTCATTGGTTGAGAAAGAGGCGCGAGTTTTCCTGGCCAATCACAGAGCGAAGCAATGCAAAACCAAAGCAAAACAAGAATTACTTTCGACACTCAATTGAAAACCGCTCTATTTAACAGGTAGTGGGCTTGTTAATCGTATATGGAAACTTGGCTCTACTAATGATCAAGATATGTAACCTCAGCCTAAACTGATAACAAAACTTACGATAATCCTTCTTCGCGTAAGAACTCACGGGTGAACTGTGAATGAAAAAACATATTGAAAATAGAAGGAGGCGAATCCGTTTGGCGGTAAGTACCATAATTAGAGACGATTACAATTGGTGTCTCCTTGACTTTAATTTCATTTGTTGACGTTAAAATAATCACTGATTCTAAGATTCTATTATTCTATTGTAAGCGCCGGTTTCATTTCGGTTCTATTATAAGAACCGAAATGCGCTAAACATTAACCTTAGAATGAAAACGTCAATGTCTTCCCGCCCGTTTTATTAAAGAAATTATAAACTTTTCGATCTCAGGAATTCAGGCTGCACAAATTCTGAATAAAAAGAAATTCTACTTTAATTTTCAGCCACTAAAAAGATCAATAAAAGATTATAATGACACATGACTCTACGCAAACGTGCAACTCGTGTTAGGTGGTTTAGATGTTACGACAAACGAACGAAATCAAAAGTTGACAAAAGAAAAACATCCACTTCCACATACAAGCTTCCAGTTGTGCTGACATAGTAGAAATCAGATTCTTTCAGCCTTGTTTGCCCAGGTCTTTAAAGACCGCTAAAGAACATTTATAGTCAACCCAGGATTCGACAGGTCATGAGCTATAGCGAGAGATTTGCCGCGATGATTGTTATTTCTAACCCTAACCCTAACCCCAACTCCAACCCTAACCCTAACCCATAAAGACCGTTAAGCCAATGATTTTGGGTCAAAATTGGATCAAGAAATGATATTTAGGGATGATTTAGCCTTCGAGTAAGCTCGCGAGCCGCAAGAGGATTGGGGCGGGGCGAGAGAAGGAGAATCCCATTATGTAAGGTCCTTATTTTCCGTCCAGAAGGGCTACAAACTCGGTCCGATTTGCTTTCGCACGGGAATTTATATAATGAGGAAAAAAATTGCAATATATTCTACCTATAGAGACAATTTTAAGGTTGCTATGAAACGTCCGTGTGAAAGAAGATTTGTTACGAAATTTTGTGATTTCCTATTTACTGATCCAAATCTCGCCGTTAGCTAAGCAATAATTATTCGATCTGTATGTATACATGCACCAGTTACTTCGCAGTTTATTTAATGCGAGATATCCCTCTGTAAATATAAACTCCAATCAGCTAATGTCGACTGGGTTTCAAAAGGTCAGATGATGGAAAGTGTGACGGTATCAGTGTAAAAGTATAAACGGGACTAGCATTATATTAAATTACAAACGTCTTAAAAGACGTTTGTAATTAACAAATAAAGAAGCCTCGCCTGTGATCTGTTCTGTTGTAAAGCACGCAGGAAGCGGATAGAGCACGAAAGAAGTGTTGGGGAAACACGAGACGTAGTCGAGTGTTTTCCCTACTTCTCGATTTTAGGCCAAAAAACTACTCGCGACTACTCGCACTTTGATGGTTTCCGAACTTAGATGATTTGACATTTTGACAGCTTTGGTCTGTTTCAACCAATAAAATGTTTTGAACCATTCTAACAAGGATTGTGATTGGTCTGTTTTAGCGTACCTTATCAGAGTACAGATGTACGGAGGGTGTACGGCTGACGCCACTCGTACGATTTGGAAAATAAAGTTTTCCGAAAATTTTAGCCGAATGCGTGGGGAAATTAAGAAATTCTTTATTATAAAACAAATAAAGAAGCCTCGCCTGTGATCTGTTCTGTTGTAAAGCACTTAGGAAGCGGATAGAGCACTCAAGAAGTAGGGAAAACACTCGACTACGTCTCGTGTTTCCCCTACACTTCTTTCGTGCTCTATCCGCTTCCTGCGTGCTTTACAACAGAACAGATCACAGGCGAGGCTTCTTTATTTGTTAATTGGAATGAGTCCTCGTGAAATTAAGGGTTAATATCACTTGTGTTTCCAGAGGTTGCTGAAATTGCCCTTGTCGCTGCGCGACTCGCACAATTTCAGCAACTTCTAATTCTGAAAACACCCGTGATATTAATATCATGCTGTTATTTGTGGTGTTACTCGCAGAAGCATCTTCCAAATCCATTGAGGCTAAGAGCTCGTTTTCATACTCGATTTCTGGGTCTTATAAGACGCCTCACTCAAAATAAAAACCGCAGGAAAAATTCAGAAACTGGTCGGCCACTTTTCATTTGGGTCGACTCGATTTGCGTGAGACCGTAGCCGGCCGTGCATCTGTACTCTGATAAAGTACGCTGTTTTAACCAATCAGAGCGCGCGTTATATCAAAACTTTATTATAATTTAATATAATGCTAGTCCCGTTAAAAGTTTTCCATTTAAGTAGTAACGTTAAGGTAAATTAGCTCTTGTTGATATTTGATTAAGCTTTGTCTTTCTCTTTTGTAAGATAAGTACTAAAAGACAAAGGTTCTTCATTTATCCTACAGCAGTGTATGTAGTATTTATTTGGCAAGTAGTAAGAGGTGATTTGTTAACTTACCGAGGAGGTCGTTATTAACGATATAAGACATATAAGATTTTAACGATTCAAGTTTTGTTGCTGTGTGAGTCTCATACCAATACGGAAAGATTATCCAAAACTCTGATACCACTCGACATAAAATTAGCATATGTTTTATATCTTGCTTTGTTTTTGAGCACAAATAGCAAACATCGTTGCTCGCAAGTTTAGCTTTAAATAATTTGTTTTTAGTAAAAACATGCAATATCATGTAAAGTTTTGTAATGGAACACAGTTAACCGCTTAGTTTCTTTAGTGATGGAGAAGGCTAACTCAAAGTATTTGCTTATTTGGTCCGGTGTTAACCTATTGGAAATAAGGCTTTGTTTTGTGGTCGGTTCTTCCAATACGTGTCTCACGAAACTCTTAAATATGGCTTTGTTTGTTAGCACTTTCAAGTTTTCCCATTCGTAATGTATGGCGTCCTTGCTGTACACCGGTTCGCCTTATTGCCTTTTTATAGTATTGTGGAATAGCGTTTATTACTTCATAATAGTTCAAAAAATTTGTTTGCAGCTGGTATCGGAGTTTGAATTCTTCACTGATAATTGAGATTCGAGTCGAGAAGCTCTTTTAAGGTGTAAACAGTCCTTTATCAAACCAAGTACGGAAGAAGATCGTCTTAGCATTAATTTTAATATCTGTGTTATTCCATATAATGATTTTCCTTATGCACGGCATTTTATAACTCTGCCCATCCTTAAACTCAAACCATTATTGTAACATTCTCTCATACAAGAGCGGTAGCTCTTTGATGTTGAGATCGATCGTTACTGCTACAGTTATAATAATAATAATAATAATAATAATAATAATAATAACAATAACAATAATAATAATAATAATAATAATAATAATAATAATACTGATGATGATGATGATGATGATGATGATGATGATGATGATAGAATGTTTCTGTCCATCAAATAAAAAACTCCCCTGGTACGTCAGGACCAAGGATTGGCTCTGGTTCTAGGAGACCGTAGGAAGCAATTAATAGCACTGAAAACGTTACATAAAAGTAAGCAATATACCACAAGTTTCTATGGTTTGTAGGCTGATAAACCACGCGGGATGTTGGAAGAACACTCGAAGAACTCGTAAATCCCGAGCCACAGGCGAGAAGACCAGAGAATCCAGAAGACGCGCGAAATTTCCATGAGTTTACTGGAACAATTAACCATAGCTGATTGGCCAATCAGAGCGCGCGCGTTGATTTTGTTATTATATAGCTAACTTATTATATAACTAACTATTATTTACAATAGAACTATGTTATTAATAAAAATGAAACTCAACAATTATATGCTTGTTAAACTAGACATTTTTTAAGCTGACTTTTGAAGACATCAACACTAGGTAATTGGTTCCAAAGTTTGGGAGCGGCAATATGAAGAACGCTCCATCACCATACGTGACTGTCCTAGTTACAGTTACAGTTTTGAGAGGAAGGTTAAGCTTTCCAAGTGTACAGTAACTTCATTGGGAATAACCGTCCATGCTGCATTCTCGGTTGTGTCTAAATGGAACCACATGTCATAAGTCAGTGAATGGAACATACAGCTGCGTCTTTAACGAGGGCTTTACGTTGGTCCACGGAGCTGAGAATCTCACATGCAGAGGCACGTATTCAGCATAAATAAAATACTGGTATATTCAACAAATATTTCAAGAGAGCGCGTTGGACATAGGATGGCAAATAGCTAAAGCCTCGTCTACACGAGCGATTTTTATGTGACAACTTTTATGCGGCAATTTTTATTTGCTCGTGTAGACGACGGGCAATTGGCCAATTTTTGTGTCAAATATATTTGCTGAGAAGCTGGCTGTTAGCTTTTATGTGACAAATAAACGTTACCACATACGAAAAATTGCTCGTGTAGATGACTCATAACATAAAATGTGGCAAATATTGCGACCCTCGCCTTATCTTGTTTCTGCGTATTTCTGCTGTCCAAAGTCATTACCGGCGCACTCAACTTTGAACTATTGGCAAATAGTTGCTGTGCCATTTACATGGTCAAATATATTTGTCACATAAAAGTTGTCACATAAAAATTGCTCGTGTAGACGAGGCTTAACGAGGCTCGTTGGAATCGAACGCAGCAGTAAAGTCATCATATATATCTCCTCTTTGCAATCTTTTCTTACACAGTTCAATGGAACTAGGGTACCACTTACCATTGAGTCAGATTGAGTGTACCAACTAACTGTTAAAGATTAAAATCCATAGCTAAGCCAAACGAAGAGTATCGTGAAAAAAAATCGTGAGGGTGAATATCTCATTGAATTGGAAGTTTAAATTGAAATCAAATTACATTTAACAAAAAAAAAATAGAAAAATGAGAAGTGGAATAAACTGTTAAGCAGCAGGCGCGGTTACTTTTGCCGTGAAGGCCAAGAACCCCATCAATCGAATGAAAAGAATACTGATGCGGCTGCTGAGAAAAGAACTGGCTGACATAACTTCACGACCGGAACTTGAACCTGAAAAAAGAAAAAAAAATATATATATGTTAAATTTGATTATTTGTTGACTTAAGGAAAATTCTTTACTTATTACTTTTATTTGAAAACATCTAAGTGAATCCAATTTAAAGTGCATCTTAAGACAAAACATTTTCGTTGTTAAGATAATTCTTTCCACTTATAGCTAACATGTACTACAATTTTCACCTCGAAATTTTGCTTTTCATGTGTCGCACAAACTGTGGCAGTCACATGGACCCAGGACCATGCTGTGAGAGGTATGGGCCAATTCTCGATTTTAAGTCACAGTGCTTTTCAATGCAAAAACTCTTTGAAAACTTCAATGCAAAAATGCAAAGCAGTTTGTGACGTAACATCGAGCAGAATAGGCCCATGCCTCTCACAGCACGGTCGTGGGTTCACATGACAGCTAGTTTTGCTAACTTTACATAGCTTGTGCGACACAAGTAAAAAGAAATTTCGAGGCGAAAATGGTTAAATATGTTTGCTATAAGTGGAAAAAATTATCCTAACAACGAAACATTTTTGCCGTTAGGTGCACTTTAAACTTCCCTTGTTTGACCTTGTTTTTATTGCTGCGTACACCAGGTTTATAATTCCGTCTTAAAATAACCTTTAAACTCAAGACTCAACTATAAACTGCATGTTGCCAATCTCGATTATGCCGACAAACAACGCACCCTAACTGAATGGATTAAAATTCACCAACTCAGAATCCACTTACATGACCTTGTGACCACTAAGCTATACCTCCGTTTTCTGTAGCGTCCGCTTAATAAGTCAATACACGTCCCACACCTATTATGACGTATTATTTAACCTTAAAAACCCTTTCCTCACGTTACCTCGAGGCAACACACAGTGGCCTTGTTTATTTCTCTTGTGTCCTCTTTTGCATCTGCATTTTCCATGGCGGCAGTCTTCAGTTTCGTAGTCGCAGTTACATGAGCCCCTAATTGTCCCTAGAAAAGCAAACATGTTGTAATTTATATTTTCAGTAGTTATTCAGACATCACTGTGCACTGTGATGTTGCAGTAAATTCTGGTGGCCGGAGAGGTTCGGCGAATATCACTCGCCAATGTTTTTTCGATGTCTGTCGATTAGGAAATAAAAGCTCTTAGGGCAACAGTTAGGCCTATCCCAGAACTCCCTGTTACTTTTCCCTGCATATGGTGGGCCGGGAGAACAGAGAGTCCTGTATAACGTGGAGGGCCATGCTAGGAAAAGGCGCCATTCGTCCCCCTGTTCTGCGGGAAATAATATTTGGTACTAGTTTTCATATATGGGAATTACTTGCTCTAATAAAATTTAACTTGAGAAAATGGCGGAGAATTCGAGTTTCACATACACACATACGATGACGGTGTTTCCATGCTTCTCTTCGAAACTTTTTTATGTTTGCATTACTTTGTATTTCAATTTCCCCCAGAACCGACCGCGAAACCTGGATGGACAGGGATGGACAACAAAAGGCTGGCGCCTAGTTTAATTTGATTGGCTCGTTTCGAACATGCGCGTGCAAGTTGTAGAGGACTCTCTCTCTTCTCCCGCCCCACCCTATGCAGGGGGAGTAAGAGGGAGTTTTGGGGCAGGACTTGGACCGGACTAGGCATATGACGTCATGAAATATAATCGGTGCCCAGGTAAATTAAAGCTTGGGCCTAGTAGGCGAAAGTAGGTGGTCTGACAATGGGCATTATTTTAGGGATTTCTAACGAAATTTGAATTATACTTTAAACAGTTTAAACTGAATTTACTTCTAGAGTCATGATTCTCTTGAAGAACATTTCACTAAGGAAGTGTTGGACAGTAACGTGGAGTTGTTCGTTTTCTCAGCGATGATCGTACCTACCAACACAGTTCCATCCTTGGTTTCAGTGAATCCTGGGAGACATGGGACACAAGTGTATGAGCCCACGGTGTTTTTACAGCGGTCACCCGAACACCTCGACTCGTCTGTTAAGCATTCATTTTTGTCTGCACAAAGAAAAAAAATCATAATAAATACCTTTGTAAGATGACACAGATATCGCTTCCTCATCTCGACGGACCTTCGATTGTACATGTGTGCCTTGCTATCTGGGAGAATTTGAACTTAAGGAGGCTTGCATCAGTGCCGGGTTTTGGCCTAGGGTTGTACCTGCTGAAATCAAAATTTCCTGTTTTTTACTTAAAAACGCTCTTACAGAATGGCCTACAAGCTTTGGAACTTAAGTAGTTTACACTCTTTAAGTTTTGTCATGAGGAGCATGACTGGATTTAGAGATAATTGGCATTTCTCAAAATGAGCGGCCACGCGTTAACAGCTGTTGCTTGGAAACCTAAGAGAAAACAAACTTTGATCATACTTCCAAAAGATGTTGTAATGTCAAGGAAATTGAAGCTTGTCTTCTATAGGAAATTTTGATCTCAACAGGTACACCCCAAGGCCAAAAAACCTGATGCGAGCCTCCTTAAGGCACCGAAGAAAGCGGCGCGAGTTTTCCTGGCCAATCACAGAGCGAAGCAATGCAAAACCAAAGCAAAACGAGAATTACTTTCGACACTCAATTGAAAACCTTTCCAATGGAGTAACATAGTTAAGTTTGTCATAGGCAAAACTCTTTTACCTTCGCAACTTGTAGCCTTTTCTCCAGCCCTTACGGGCTTAAAACCTTCATGGCAAGCGCAGTCATAAGAATCACTTGAGATTGCTTTGCATACGCTTCCGAATGGACACTCCAGGCCTTTTTTGTCACGTTCATTTATTACTGAAAAGGAAAGAGAATTTTGCTCAATGAGGTTAAAACAAAATAACGATCGAGTCTCAGGTGTAGTACAGGCTGCTTATTTACCCGCGTTTTTCACCGTCTTCTTATTTTTCATCGCTTGGCACCGGTTACATATCTTCCCGCGTTTGGCATCGCACCCTGTACATATTTTCCCGCGTTTGGCACCGCATTTCACGCACTTTTCACCTGTCGCGTTAGCCTGCTTGAATTCCATTAGAGTCTGACTAGAAAAATTTTCTGAAACAAAAATTTGTTATGTAAACCTTAGTAAGCTTGAACTAACATAATGTGTAAATTTTAGTACCTGTACAAGTTGGAGTACGACTACAACTTTCCAGTTTTAAGCAGTTCGTGTCCACATAATTCAAGCTTCTTGTAGTTGCTTATCGCCACTATATATCGGGACTATAGGAACAGCATTGAGTCAGTTTCAGAAGTGATGATCTGTTGCGCGCAAACTAGATTTGACCTAAATTCGCGCTCGTAATCACCAATCTAGCAACTCGGAAATTCTAACATCCCATCGTGACAAAGTTTCGTACCCCTACTTATTATAATATCCATTCCTGGATCTGATTTTTCAGAGAAATAAAAATCCTGAAGTACTTTTCAACTTCTTTCGTTGATCACAGGCTTTAATTGTTCACTTGTGAAGCCATGCTCTTTTCACACTGATTTTACTTTAATTTTGCTATATGTCTTTGAAGTAACTTTCTCATACCAAGGGGTTGGTACTATGAACAGCGCGATGGATGGTTCAAAACTGAATACTATGCACATGTACCTTTACAAACTATGTCATGCCCTTTCTTTACTAATCTAAAGCCTTTGGTACAGATACAGTTGTAACTTCATTTTACATCCTTTTCACAGGTTGAGAATCGCGGACAAAACTTCACTTGCTTCTCACATTCGTCTAACTCTAAAATCAGGCATAGGTTACAAAAATACCATATTAGAAATCTACAGGGTTTCCGGTCTTCGGCAGTGAAGAATCAGATAGTTTTTTCTAATTATACGAATTAGACTGAAAGAAAGTTGAGCCCTACCAATGAAGCAAAAGCTAAAAAGTAGGACATGAAATTATACATAAATAAAAAAAAAAAAAACAGAAAAAAAGCGAGTAGCGGAAAGTATGTGCTTTTTTGAAAGAGAAGGAGTTGGCGCCGCATGACATATTTACATGCATTATAAGCCGATTGGTAAAACCAACAAAATACTTAGAGAGTAAAAGTAATTACAATCAGTGTCTCATGTGAACAAAACCAGATTAAGTTTCAGGCTTGTAGCTGCATGAAGCCTTTGATACTCTGCAGGAAAAACTGAGAATAAGACTCTGCTCAACGTAAGAAGCCAAGGCAACTAACAATCCAATCACAATGATTCTTTTTAGTGATATGGTCCAAGATGAACTTACCAGCACATTGCTCTGGAAACAAAGGATCGATCAAACAAACTTTGCTTTCCCCGCAGTAATTTTTACCTTTTGGACACGACTGGTAATCTATAATGTTAAAAATAAGACAATCAGAAAAACCCACCAACTTGATCGAGAACCCCTTGTATATATTGTATATCGTTTGCTGGGGCGAATTTAAATACTACTGGTTAGCGCTTGCGAGTACCATGTTGAATTAGACTGATTGAAGTCTAAAGTTGAATTCGCTAGAAATGAATCGAATCACTCACCTCGACATTTCTCGCCATTTCCTACAGTTTTCCCTCTGCATAAGCATTTTCCATTTATACAGCTGGCTTTGGTGTCACAGAAATCACGACTTGCACAATCGATCGGCTTTGCTAAAATGCCAAGAGGTTGTGTTATATATATATATATATATATATATATATATATATATATATATATATATATATATATATATAATTTCGAGTAATCTAAGGCGGTTTAATTAAAGAGGAGTGAATAGAAAATTGGATTTTTATGAAATTTGTGACATCCCTGTATGACGCATTTTCTTATATACTACCAAAATTTGTCTTAACCCATTGACTACCGGCTGTTACATTTTCGGAGTGATTTTCCACCTATAAACGATGAATAGCAATTCGTGACTCTTTATTTGAACTACCAGGAAAAAGTGGTGCTGTCCTAAGCCACTGGAGACTCAAGGTTTCTGAAAACGTCATTTTGACGTAGCTATTTTTTATCCGTGTAGCGACAACAATGGCCCAAGTTCGATTTGCTTGCGATTTCTGCTAAATTTACAGCCATTTTTCATCTTTAGCGGCTGCCTGATGAGCATCATTAAGCGTGACGGTAGCTAAGAGTCCACTTTCTCAAAGAATCGAGCAAGGTGATGTACTTTGTTGTTGAATTTGGCTTGTTACTCGACGAACTGGGAATTTGGCCGGTCGAACACTTAGTACCTTTGGGACTCGACTATTGATGAATTTCTCGATCTACCGCCACATATTTTGAAATTTCTGAGTACTGAAGATGACCACAAGTAGGAATTTTTGGCAGTAGGTCGGAGTGGTTATATGTGAAAGAATTGGGAGAAGGAACGGGTGCTGTCAAAAATTCTCGTCATTTCCCAGCATGCAATGTGGTCTAGGTGTTGAAAACGGCGGAAAGGCCGAATGCACTGGAACAAAAGGCTATATCTACGCTCGGGAGAAGAATATGAACCAAAAAAGTCATTTCTAAGCTAGAAAAAGGACTGAATTCCGCCTTTACATCCATTTCTTTTTCTTGGATACTGACGATAAACCGTAGGTCCCGTCTCACAGCACTTGTTTCTAATAATCTGTGGGACGTTAAAGAACCCACACAGTTCGAAAAAGAGTACGTAGGGGACGTAGTTCCTGGTGTGGAGGTCTATCTCTATCTCTCGTCTGTCTTTCACATTCATACGTGGGTTGGGTGGATGGGTGGGTAAGATCAAATATGAACAAAAGTGGCTGCCAGAGGCGCCTGTACAGGCTGACGCCCGGCCCCACCGCATTGATAAAGCAGTTTATCTAAGTTGCCGTAGATCTAGATAGTTAGGCCAGGCTTTGTATTCTATAGCTAGTAATTTAGAAGTATTTTAGAACGCAGTTTAAATTTTTGTAACCATAGTATTTTTAAGTATTCATGGCCCAGTGTAACTGATGAGAACACCGTGTATAAATAAAGTTATTTGATTTGATTTGATTGAAGAATTGTAAACCGCCATGAGACTATGTTTTTTGTGCGGTATACAAATCCGTTACCATTACCATATCCATTATCATTCCGAGTTCAGTCGCGTTTAGACGAGGCGATCTAATAAGGCCATCACTAAACTTAAATTTGTTTGGTTTTAACCACCGAACTTTTCTGTCTCAAAAACCACAAAAATCTGTTTGGTTTTAACAGCCGTACTTTTTTCTTTTGCTCAATAACCACCAAATTCTGTTTTGTTTTAACCACCGTACTTTTCTATCTCAATAACCACCCAAGTCCGTTTTGTTTTCCACACAAACCTTTGTGGAAAACAGAGTGAGGCTGCAGCCCTGAAGGGTTTTCACAAGCCGACAAAGGGATTAGTAATTGCTTAAAAAAGCAATTACTAATCCCCCAACGGGAATTCTACTAATGATCCTGAGCTGTGGGGAGACCCTGCTGGTGATTGCGAGAGTGGTAATGTATAGTTTGTAAATGCGAGATGCAAGTGCAGTGCCTGGAAGGGGGCAGGGGAGGGGGGGACTAAAAAATTAATGCGGGGAGGCTCCGCCCCAAGGTCCAGCCCCTTACCCTTTTATATACCAATTTTGACAGAAAAGGTACCCCTTTCGTATACCTTCCATTGACAAATGGTATCCCTTTCGTATACCTAAAGCAAGACGTCTTCCTGTCATTTTCACGTAGCGTTCAAGAAATTAAAACAGTACAGTCATAAGGTACGTGTGTTCGAAATAATCAAACGAAAGGCCCTCTTCAATATGTAAATGACAGATTCCCCTACCCTTTCATGTACTTCGATTCGTGAAATCCCTACCCTTTCATATACCTGAAATGTAAAAAAGGTACCCCTTTCGGGCAGAGCCTCCCCGTATAGGCCAATATAGGGAGAACCCCGCCGGGGGGGGGGGGTTAGGATGCAGTGAAGCAGAACAGCAACTGACCTTGTTCACCACAGATCTCCTGTTGAGCTCGGTCACGGAGCAGTCCCATCGACTGGGTCCGATTGAGACCTTGATGTAGTTTATATTTGTTAATTACTGCTAAACAAGGACTCAAAAAGAACCCATTGGATCGTGTATTTGTGACAGCTTTTCTGTAATTTTATGGTTGGAATATCTCGCCAGTAAGTGGACAATTGACACTTGTCATAACAATGGATAACCATCCCTTGCTAAACAAAAGTACATTTTTTAAGAATCCTACCCAGGCATGTGATATTCTTTCCTCTGGTTTTGCCGCTCTCTGTTGATTCAAATCCTTTTTCGCATGAGCAAGTGAAGCTTCCTGGAGTGTTTACACAGATGGTGTTGCCAGGACAAGAGTTTAAACTTGAGTCTTTGCATTCATCGATGTCTTAAAATGACAAAAGCGCAAGAAATAAAAGCTTTCCACATTGTATAGCAAACACGTACATCTTAAGTAGTACGCCGGGTTCATCACTGAACCCAAAACGCGGATAATATTTCTGCTCTCAGACGTATGATATCGACGGTGCGCGCATGTGCTAATTGTGGCGTGCATCCTTTCAATTCCTTTCTTCATAAAGCAATCAGAATCAAGTAGATAAAGTTATTATTCATGGTTAAAGGAAATTCATATGGACAATATACTGCAATATTGCATTCTAACTATAAATTCGTTCCAATCAACCGCAAATGTGGTAAAGGGGATTAGTTTCTAAAGAAACTGTGGTGCTGCGTCGGTGGGGAGTGAAACGCAGAGATTTGGTTTATCAACGAAATTGATAATGTCAATTGACCACCGTACAGGGATACGATTAGCTGACGTTTCGAGCGTTAGCCCTTCGTCGGAGCGAATCCAATATTTGTAAATTTGGCAGTTCGTAGTTCAGCTTTTACAAATGGTAGTATGGTGTCACAATGGTACATGGGAGTAGTTTTCTCTCTTGGGTCTACCCCAGTTTCTTCTCTTTTATACCCTCTCTCCAGTCTCGGCGGGTTGGTGATGGCTTGCGCTCTCGTCGGGTTATCCGGAAACGGGGTACAAGCAAGCTATGTAGGAGCCCAAAGAAATTGGCATCAACCTACCCTGACACTGGATATCCTTGGCTTTGGTTTTTCCCTTCTCTGTCGATACAAATTCTGGTGCGCATGAGCAAGTGTAGCTGCCACCGTAGTTTTCGCCCTTGGCATTGGCCTGACAACGTGGTTTCTCACACTCATTTACGTCTGAATCGAAATGACATTTTAGGTAAAAAACACCGTAAGTGGAAATTATTGGATTGCATCTAACTCATTTGACCCAATTTTGTTTTTGATTTTGCTATCAGTGCACGAGTTTTAAAAGTAATAGGCTCATTCTGTAGTGCGTCACTGTGATCGGTGGATGAAATTGAAGGATAATTTTCTTTTATTCCCTTATTTAATCTCAAATATTTCCATTCCTCTCTTGGCCGGTTTTTCGATCTTCAGTCAGATGCGAATTAACAAATTGACGTCAGTTTTTTATATGTCTGTCCTCTTATTGATGATACATTGCGTCATAACATTGGTGAGTGGTTTCCACAGCAAACTTTGACAACGTTATGACGAAATGCATCATCAATAAGAGATCATGAGAGGACAGACACATAAAAAAAACTGACGTCAATTTGTTTTTTACAATAACAAACCCCAAACTGGTCAAATGCCGGGTTTAAATGACAAGAAAAGGAATCGTAATACGAAGTAAATGAATTTTATTCAAGCTTTTCTCGCTTTTTGATAGGCTATTTACAACAGCTAAGAAACTTTCATTAGCTTCGTGGCTAAAAAGCTGACAGTTTGAGGTGAAATCTATGCCTCGCATGAACTAAAATCTTCACTTGTTGAAGAAAGTTGAATTTAATTTAAAATACGATCTGAAACGCCTTGTGGAGATGTAAAACGTTTTTGCTCTGGTCCATGCCTCGGCCTAGCCTCCTTCGCAGCCGTTGTTTGTGTCGGTCCTATTCTCCATCCCCACCAACGTCTGTTGAACCGAGCTGGACATTCCATTCCAGGAACTGACCAATCACATCGTGGCTTTAAATTTCGGTAGCTAAGTTCCCGTAGCCTCCTTTGCGGCCGTTGTTTGCGTCGGTTCTATTCTCCCTCCTGATTGGATACTCAGACACAGTGGGAATGGAATGTCCGGCTCGGTTCAGCAGACGTTGGTGGGGAGGGAGGATAGGACCGACACAAACAATTAACCGCGGTCAGACGTAAAAAATAAGAAAAGTCCTTTAAAGATAAGGTTTTTACGTTGAGAGCTCAAAGATGATGAGTCTTTCATCAGTCTGTAAGTTTACTAAATCATTTCATGAATTACTAAAAAAGTTTTAAAGTTTTTTTCAAGCGAAGAATGTGGAAACTGTTCGGCGCGGGGTGTTTTTGTTCTCTGTTTCAATGCGTGACTTCAGGAAAACCGATTCACTTTATTGTTCCTAAAACTTTTTTAGTAATTCATAAAATGATTTAGTAAACTCACACACTGAAGAAAAACTTATCATCTTTGAGCTCTCAACGTAAAAACCTTATCTTTTAAGGACTTTTCTTACTTTTTTACGTTTGACCGCGGTTAAACACAAACAACGGCTGCGAAGGAGGCTATTAAATGCCTCGGCCTTAAAGCGTCGAAGACTTTCGTATGGCTCTTTCTCAGTCATTCCGAGCAAGTTTCTTGTTTAGTCCATGTTCAGAGCACTAGGAGGCCTGAAACTTAACAAAAGGTACGTCGATGTCTAATGAACAGTTTACGAGGAGTTTTTGTCGCTGGCGAAACTTTTGTTAGAACAAGAAGTCTAGTAAATATTTTTCTGAAAGAAACTGAACTGTTAGAATTGTTATCGTGTGTCTTTACCTGGAATTGAAACTGTCGTGTGCGAAGGAACACATTTAGTCTAAAGGTAAGGTTTTCAGTAACACTATTTTATACTTTTCTTTTCGATATTTATATTTTATCAGGCAATACAACAACAACAACAATCTTTATTCACGCTATTTAGGTACAAAGAATAAGTAAAACAAAAAAAAAAACAAAACGAAACTATAGAAAACGAAATAATAGAAGTTATATAGCAATATGTACAATTTTGAATCAGTGTGCAACAGCCAAAGTAGCAAAGCTTTCGAGTTGGCTGCTGCTTATTTACAAGTAAAGAAAGGAACGAATCAGTTGTAAAACGTACCTTCGCATGAACTAATTCCGTCTACCTTGAACCCATTTTTACAGTGACAGGTGAAAGAGCCAACAGTATTTTTGCAATAGGCGCTGTCATGACACTTCTTTGGCTTGGTGGCACATTCATTTACGTCTGGAAACAGAACAAAAATGGATTATTTGGTGACACCGTTATAAACCATAAGATGTTCTCTTCACCACTTTTCTGAAACACCAAAATTAGTATATATACTTCATTTGAACAAGTTAGCAAATTAGTCTTCCTGTTATTGACACTGTGATCTTGTTCATGACGATTCAGATGTCATGCACCACTGCTCTTTAGTTTATTTAGTCAGGAACCCATTACCTCCTGATTTAGTAAAATGCGAGGACCCGTCCTAAGAAAACAAGGTTGCTCCCTCCCCCGAAACCTTTTCAGGGACCATTCTCACGAGTTCCAAAAGAAAATTCTAACTTCTGATACAGAGGCGTGAGGAGGTTCCCCAATTTTCGTCCGTAGAGTCTCCTCTGTTTCCGATCTCATCTTCCTAATTTTTATTTTTCCCTCTCCTCGCGCGGGGTTAAGGTTCTACGTTGGCATTATTTTCCAGGACTCTTATGAGATGGCTAGTCATGAGGACATCGGTGTTAATATATTCCACCGCAAATTAAAGAGATTCCACAGCAACAAACGGGAACCGTGGTGCCTACTATACTACTCACTATACTATTGTATTTCTGCGACAGTACCTTTACAAACCTCTCTGGGATTACCGCTGAAGCCACCTTTGCACCTAGATTTAATTCGAGACGATCTTCCGGGTCCGGGGACACCGAATGCTTGCAAACACTCTGAATGTGGTGAAATACATCCAAAGCGGGCTCTGTTGATAAGCGGATGACAAGGCCTGAAACCTGCACCTAGACTGCAGTGAAACAACAGTGTTAATTCATTAAATAATTGAATGATCATCGCAGTTATGAACACTACTTAAGCAGTAGTGATGGCTTCTTAGCTCAGTCAGTAGAGCGCTGCACCGGTATCGCAGAGGTCGTGGGTTCGAATCCCGTAGAAGCCTGAATTTTTTTCAGGCTTTAGTTTCACTACTGCTTAGGTAGTGTTCATGACTGCGATGATCAGTCACATATTTAATCATTAATCCGCAGTTCAAATATATGATTTTCATATATTCATTCTCACAGTGTTAATTTAGTTGGCAAGTTAGGTCCCCTTTCTGCTGCACTTTAATGGTGCTCCTAGACATGACCGTAATACGCCTATGAGTGTACCACACCCGCCCGGCATATCTTATCTTATTTTAACTACTTCCAGACACTTTTTTGTGAAAAAAATTGATAAGTACATATTTTTCCAGGCTTAACTGGTTTGAGAATTTCATATTAAGAAATAAAGATTCAAAGCCTAAAATATTTGCAAAAAGTGGCTTTTATTTTGCTTTAGACACATTGAGAAAATCGGGAAAAGTAGCAAAAAAACGTGCACCGTTTTGTCGGTCGGTTTATTCTGAACAGATTTCTTTGTCTTGACTGTAAATAAAATATTGAGGTCCTGGTATCTCTGTTGATTGTGTATCTTACACAACTACACGGAACGGTTCTTTTATTCGCCTGTTATCGTTATAAATCTTCCGATAGCCGTGTAATGTCCTATTATGGTCAATACAAATCCAAACATTTGATTGCTTCAAAATGGAATCGATATAGCAAATAACTTTTGCATGAAGCTCGGTCTAAAGAAGGCTGATTTGATGTTGAATATTCACGCAGCTTACCCTCTGTAGAATTCCAGGAGTGGATCACAATGAAGCAGAGGATTTCAAAAGCAATGGTCTTTCGTAATAAACCCATGCTGAATTTCACGTTTTTTGTTTCTGGTGTTTTGTTCGAATGTAACGTGACCAAACAATTATGACGTCACAAAATGACACAAATATCTTTGCGCGCGCATCTTATCTTCGCAGAGACAGAACATGGGAACTGTTTCTTTTTTTCCTTTAATCTTATTGCAGTCTACCCGTGTTATTCAGGAAAAAGATCTCCATTGCATTCAGCTTGCATAAATTTGGAATAAAGATAAATTCCAAGTCAAATTGTAACAGTTAACTTTTAACCAATTTCATCCTCTAAAGCAATCGAGATGGGGTCATAGTGACGCATAACTCTGCGCAAACGTAAAACTCGTGTTAAATGGTTTAGATGTTACGACAAACGAACGAAATCAAAAGCATGTTAATAAGAGGCTAATAAAAAGCAAAACACCCAATTTCAATAATAATACACACTCACACATAATAATAATAATAATAATAACTTAATAATAATAATAATAATAATAATAACTACTTATATAGCGCTTATCCAGTCCTTTTCTAAGCGCTTTAGATAAGAAAAGAATTCATACAAGAAAGATGAGTCTTAAGCTTACATTTAAAAAGATTTAAATTGTCACAAGAACGAATATCATCAGGTAGGGGCCGAAACAGCAAAACCTCTAGAGCAATACGACTTGAGATTAAAGTTGACAGGACTCAGGCGTAATGCGGAAGATAACCGGAGCGCATATAAAACCTGGGGGTTGAAAGTGACGCAGCAGAAATGATTTCAGCCTCCTTTGAACAAGTCTTAAAAGACCGCTAAAGCCCCGGCTAAACAGGAAATTTTCGTGACTAAACATTTTACCGTTTGGCCACCTTGTTTGGTCTTGTTTGTTCGTATTTGATCTTATTTGGTCGTGTTTGGTCGTGTTTGATACCCTTTTGACCAGGTCTTCGAACATTAATGTTTGGACACCAGACAGTGTTTGATGATGTTTGGTGCATTGCATATATGTCATTATATAGCCCAGTAAAGAAATATCGAGCTCAGAAAAATGTGGTTTTCGAGTCCGCCATGACAAAAAGTATATGTTCCAGGGAGCTTGCGATAAATGCGGTGATTTGCAAAGTGGTCATTATATTGTGACGTCATTTCTTAAACTCGCTTCTCGGCAAAGAGGATTTGTGCCACAATCTTACTATAGATTCTAGTAGGAAATCGATGTCTAGATTATCATCCAATGATGAATATTTTAAAAAGCTTAAGGCCCGTTCAGGAAGCCATTCAGAAAACTTCAGTGGATGGTCTGAATACAAAGAAGCGACGAATTCAGCTGTCACAGAGCGATTGTGTTTATCCATTTGTACCATAGAAGACGCTGCTCAGATTTGTTGTTGAACGGGAGAAAACTTCCCCTTAAGAGGTTGAAGGGCGTTTGATATTTACCGGAAGAGAATTAAGAAAACAGACTGAAAACGATCGTGAGACAAACCAAATTTTGCTTAATGTTCAGCTGGATCGGTGCGTTGATCATCACTGTTTTGCTGAGTTCTCAGATGCTAGCTAAGCCTAACTTTGAATGATGTATATCAAATAAATCATATACGAACTGCGGAAATAAATCAAATGAAGAATGAACTTCGCAGTTATGCCCGCAATTTATGCAATTTCGAAAAGAAGCTCTTTCTCGGGAACATATGAACCCACAATTGACCTGCTCCCAACGTCAGTGGCTTCATAGCTCAGATGGTTAGAGCATCGTACCGGTATCGCGAGGTCACGGGTTCAAACCCCGTTGAAGTCCTGAATTTTTTTTCAGGCTTCTTTTCGCAATAGCTTAAATTGCGGGCATATAACTTTGTTGTAAGGCTTCTTAGCCTGGTACCTGTTTATTTGCGAGCCGAATTAAGTCATAAATTAGTTGGCACTTTTACCAACGGTTTGAAAAATAATTTTAGTGAACAGTGAAATCAGGTTAAATTCAGAGTAATGTGTTTGTCACAAGTGTTGAAGGATCTGGCCGCCTGTCGGATCGGACGTAAGACGATTCACACCAACCAAGCACTTTCACCTCATCACAGTTGGCGAGCCTGGAGAAATGGGAAGGTAAAGTTAACTAGGTTCAGGAGCCCATGAATAGGAGCTTCACTCTCCCATACAAGCCCTTTCAGTCAACCTTTGCGCGTATCTTTTCTATTTTTAGAACGCTGCGAGTGTCTAAATTTGCACGCACTGTTTAGAATGCCCAAGAGAAGGATCGGGACAACGTGCTCCCCACCTTAGGCCACAATTTTATTATGAATACTTGTGTGCGGAATTTACTGGAAAAAAATTTTCCCAGTAAATTGGAGCCTCCTGCATAAAAAGCAGTTCTAAAAATAGAAAGATACGCGCAAACGTTGACCCAAGGAAACAGTGCATATGGAGGCTCTTATTCATGGGCTCCTGCTAGGTTTTGTACTATCAGACGAAGAAAGAAGACAGGCTTCGAACACAATGAGGTTTATTGAAGATGGCGGAACTCGGTCGCACATGGTTGCTAAGTTCCCAGCATGCAATGGGAACTACAATATTCCTACAGGTTTGATCTCCTAAGTTAGATTGAAGGAACATGTAAATCAGTTCATTGTGTGTGGCAAATAAATAAATAAATAAATAAATAAATAAAGGTTGTTTACCATTTATAAAAAGATTCCGGAAATTTCGGTTGGGGATTTTCGTTGGGAAGGAACGCTACGTGTTGTTTTCCATTTGCCTAAAAATTTCCGGATTGTCGCGTCGCGCTCGCTGATTGGATAGATGACGCTCGGCCAAAAGCTAAGAGGACTGAAAAACAGAGAAACTTGTAAATGGTTAACGAATTTCCATTGGGAACGTCCCAACCAGGAAAACAGGACTACCTTTCCAGGACTCCCGTTTGTCCCGGAAATTTTCCAGTGGGACGAACCAAAAAAACGTTTTTACATCCCAACCGGATTTTCCGGGAATTTGTGGTAAATGGTAAACAACCCAACTCTCCAGACTTGAGTTGGCCACAACACGAATTAAGGACGTTTGGGTTAATTTCTTCCAGTGTATACGAACGAAGTGGATGCTCATTTCTTTATGACAATAGCCGAATTCATATCAGAAGACGAGAAACTCGACAAAGACGGAATTCCGTTTGAAAGAAAACCGTCTGATATGAATTTAAGGCCGGTAAAACGTCTTAAAATCGCAATTAATTAGAGAGCTTAAACAACGAACAAAAGTAACAACGATTAAACCAAATGTTAAGCTTCTATTTATTTAATTTACCTCACTGTCCTGTGTTGTAGAGGTTTCTACCACTTGAAAATACGTAAGCTACAGTAAATTAAAAACAAGTATCCGCAAAAATAGCAAACGGTTTGTCCAAAGAAAGAGCTTCTTCCATAGAGTTTGAGCTACTCGTTCCTCTCATTAATACCGGTGAACTGTTAAGTGTCCTTTCTTGGTGAGATGCAAAGTGCGGTAAAGTGAAAGCCCTTGAAGCGTTGAATTATACTGTTTTCAACCGCACAATCGATACAAGTTTAAAGCTTTGCCTGAGAAAAATCTTTCACTCTTCCTTTCATCACTTGAAAATTCACCTTCCGGAGCATCTTTTGACAAGTTCTTGATTTTTGCTTTTTACGCGAATTTAAAGACAAACTCGATCGATAACGATGAAGTTTTTTTGCTCAAAATGAAGAAACCAACTGAATGTGAAATTACCAGCCGCAGAAACGCGCGAAAATTTAAGCCTCGATTTGGTTTGGGTGTCCCACACCTGGCTTGAGCCCGCGATCAAATCGAAAGCAAGTACCTGGTCAGCGGTCAACTTGGACAAAACAGCTGATCTCGATGAGGTCTTGACTTGAATATCAAATGTTCAAGCAACTACATAAACACCCCTTCCAATGTAAATTCTCATTGTACCTGAAGAAGGCTGGTTTGGCCAGCCGAAATATAGTACACAAAACTTAAAACCATTCTACGTTGTATCGGCCCTTGCTTTTATACTCTCTCTTAACTTGAGCCCGCGATATGGTCACGTGACACTGGTCAGCGAATACCTTGTTTTGACAGGTGTCAATTTGTTATAAGATGATGTCCAGTATCAAAGACGGACGCTGTAAACTAGCTGGTCAGGTGGGCCAAGTGGAGTATGGCCGCCATGTTGGATTATTATGATTATTATTAGGGTATTATTAATTATTGTGCGACTCCGTGGTCGTCGTCGTCGTCGTGCGGTCGCGCCCGCGAGAAATACCGCTAGCCATTTTTACCATGAGAAAAGCAGTTGACGGGTTTCTACAGGTATGGTGCTCCGCTTTAGCTCCGCTAAAATGCGCGGTTTGGTGGTGTTTTGGTTTCCGTCTCTTTAACACGACCAAATTTTTCTCTATCAAAACAGAACGGGACGAGCGTGTTCCTTTTGCACTGAGTCACTCTTTTCACTCTTTTCACGCTCGTCCCGTTTCGTTTTGAATGAGAAAAATATGTCCTGTTCCTTTTAACCGAAATACCCCGGTTTTCCTATTCAAATGGTAAGCCCCCGACGTAAGAGAAATCTCAGGGAAAGTCAGAGACTCATTTGCATTAAACTTGGTAACCTGGTCACAGAAATAATTAATGGCGCGGAGGACGAAAAGTGATGAGTCTTTTGACGCACAAAAAAACCATTCTCCTTTCACGTATGACAATATCCAATGGATATGTTGCACTCTAAGAAGTACACTACCAATTACGGGAATAAAAAAGGTATGTCAAAATTTTATCGTAGTAGCACTTAACTTGAACCCTAACCCAAAGTTGTTTTTAGAGATTTCGAAGTTTTGGCTGTGATTTCAGCTTCGGAGATCTCCTAAACATACGTGTAACATTTTCCCAATACTTTTGCCAAACCATAAACTCTTTTAGAGATTCGTAATCTTGGGTACATTTCGAGTTAGTGTTTCCCTTTTTTTATGATCTTGATTTCACCTTCGGGAATCTCCTAATAATCCTAATAATCCTAAATAATGTTGTCTAACCCTAAGCTTTTGTACCGATTTGCAATTTTGTCTTATGTTAGGGTTGGGGTTAATTGGTGTAATGTCTTTTTGATGTTAAGCGTATGCTTTGCTTAATGTTTGGCTTGGATTTCAGCTTTGGGGATCTCCTAAATATGGGGAATTCCAATAGTGTTGTCTAACCCTAAGCTTTTGTACCGATTTGCAATTTTGGCTCATGCTAGGGTTGGGGTTAGTTGGGGTAATATTTTTGACCTTTTGCGTATGTTTTTCTTAATGTTTGGCTTGGATTTCAGCTTTGGGGATCTTCTAAATATGGGGAATTCCAATAGTGTTGTCTAACCCTAAGCTTTTGTACCGATTTGAAATTTTGGCTTATGTTGGTGTAATATTTTTTTGACGTTAAGCGTATGCTTTGCTTAATGTTTGGCTTGGATTTCAGCTTTGGGGATCTCCTAAATATGGGGAATTCCAATAGTGTTGTCTAACCCTAAGCTTTTCTACCGATTTGCAATTTTGGCTCATGCTAGGGTTGGGGTTAGTTGGGGTAATGTTTTTGAGCTTTTACGTATGTTTTGCTTAATGTTTGGGTTGGATTTCAGCTTTGGGGATCTCCTAAATATGAGGAATTCCAATAGTGTTGTCTAACCCTAAGCTTTTGTACCGATTTGCAATTTTGGCTTATGTTAGGGTTCAGGTAAGTTGGGGTAATGTTTTTGACCTTTAGCGTATGTTTTGCTTAATGTTTGGCTTGGATTTCAGCTTTGGGGATATCCTAAATATCGGAAATTCCAATAGTGTTGTCTAACCCTAAGCTTTTGTACCGATTTGCAGGTTTAGCTTATTTTAGGGTTGGGGTTAGTTGGGGTAATATTTTTGACCTTTTGCGTATGTTTTTCTGAATGTTTGGCTTGGATTTCAGCTTTGGGGATCTTCTAAATATGGGGAATTCCAATAGTGTTGTCTAACCCTAAGCTTTTGTACCGATTTGAAATTTTGGCTTATTTTAGGGTTGGGGTTAGTTGCTGTAATGTTTTTTTGATCTTAAGCGTATGCTTTGCTTAATGTTTGCGTTGGATTTCAGCTTTGGGGATCTCCTAAATATGGGGAATTCCAATAGTGTTGTCTAACCCTAAGCTTTTGTACCGATTTGCAATTTTGGCTCAAGCTTGGGTTGGGGTTAGTTGGGGTAATGTTTTTGAGCTTTTACGTATGTTTTGCTTAATGTTTGGGTTGGATTTCAGCTTTGGGGAATTCCTAAATATGGGGAATTCCAATAGTGTTGTCTAACCCTAAGCTTTTGTACCGATTTGCAATTTTGGCTTATGTTAGGGTTCAGGTTAGTTGGGGTAATGTTTTTGACCTTTAGCGTATGTTTTGCTTAATGTTTGGCTTGGATTTCAGCTTTGGGGATATCCTAAATATGGGAAATTCCAATAGTGTTGTCTAACCCTAAGATTTTGTACCGATTTGCAAGTTTAGCTTATTTTAGGGTTGGGGTTAGTTGGGGTAATGTTTTTGACCTTTTTCGTATGTTTTGCTTAATGTTTTGCTTGGATTTCAGCTTTGGGGATCTTCTAACTATGGGCAATTCCAGTTAAGTGTTGTCTAACCCTAAGCTTTTGTATCGATTTTTAATTTTGGCTTATTCTAGGGTTGGGGTTAGTTGGGGTAATGTTTTTGACCTTTTTCGTTTGTTTTGCTTAATGTTTTGCTTGGATTTCAGCTTTGGGGATCTCCTAAATATGGGCAATTCCAGTTAAGTGTTGTCTAACCCTAAGCTTTTGTATCGATTTTTAATTTGGGCTTATTCTAGGGTTGGGGTTAGTTGGGGTAATATTTTTGACCTTTTGCGTATGTTTTTCTTAATGTTTGGCTTGGATTTCAGCTTTGGGGATCTTTTAAATATGGGGAATTCCAATAGTGTTGTCTAACCCTAAGCTTTTGTAAGGATTATAAATTTTGGCTCCTGCTAGGGTTGGGGTTAGTTGGGGTTATGTTTTTAAGCTTTTATGTATGTTTTGCTTAATGTTTTCGTTGGATTTCAGCTTTGGGGATCTCCTAAATATGGGGAATTCCAATAGTGTTGTCTAACCCTAAGCTTTTGTACCGATTTGCAATTTTGGCTCAACCTAGGGTTAGGGTTAGTTGCGGTAATGTTTTTGAGCTTTTACGTATGTTTTGCTTAGTGTTTGGGTTAGATTTCAGCTTTGGGGATCTCCTCAATATGGGAATTCCAATAGTGTTGTCTAACCCTCAGCTTTTGTACCGATTTGCAATTTTGGCTCAACCTAGGGTTAGGGTTAGTTGCGGTAATGTTTTTGAGCTTTTACGTATGTTTTGCTTAGTGTTTGGGTTAGATTTCAGCTTTGGGGATCTCCTAAATATGGGGAATTCCAATAGTGTTGTCTAACCCTAAGCTTTTGTACCGATTTGCAATTTTGGCTCATGCTAGGGTTGGGGTTAGTTGGGGTAATATTTTTGACCTTTTGCGTATGTTTTTCTTAATGTTTGGCTTGGATTTCAGCTTTGGGGATCTTCTAAATATGGGGAATTCCAATAGTGTTGTCTAACCTAAGCTTTTGTACCGATTTGAAATTTTGGCTTATGTTGGTGTAATTTTTTTTGACGTTAAGCGTATGCTTTGCTTAATGTTTGGCTTGGATTTCAGCTTTGGGGATCTCCTAAATATGGGGAATTCCAATAGTGTTGTCTAACCCTAAGCTTTTCTACCGATTTGCAATTTTGGCTCATGCTAGGGTTGGGATTAGTTGGGGTAATGTTTTTGAGCTTTTACGTATGTTTTGCTTAATGTTTGGGTTGGATTTCAGCTTTGGGGATCTCCTAAATATGGGGAATTCCAATAGTGTTGTCTAACCCTAAGCTTTTGTACCGATTTGCAATTTTGGCTTATGTTAGGGTTCAGGTGAGTTGGGGTAATGTTTTTGACCTTTAGCGTATGTTTTGCTTAATGTTCGGCTTGGATTTCAGCTTTGGGGATATCCTAAATATGGGAAATTCCAATAGTGTTGTCTAACCCTAAGCTTTTGTACCGATTTGCAGGTTTAGCTTTTTTTAGGGTTGGGGTTAGTTGGGGTAATATTTTTGACCTTTTGCGTATGTTTTTCTGAATGTTTGGCTTGGATTTCAGCTTTGGGGATCTTCTAAATATGGGGAATTCCAATAGTGTTGTCTAACCCTAAGCTTTTGTACCGATTTGAAATTTTGGCTTATTTTAGGGTTGGGGTTAGTTGCTGTAATGTTTTTTTGATCTTAAGCGTATGCTTTGCTTAATGTTTGCGTTGGATTTCAGCTTTGGGGATCTCCTAAATATGGGGAATTCCAATAGTGTTGTCTAACCCTAAGCTTTTGTACCGATATGCAATTTTGGCTCAAGCTTGGGTTGGGGTTAGTTGGGGTAATGTTTTTGAGCTTTTACGTATGTTTTGCTTAATGTTTGGGTTGGATTTCAGCTTTGTTGAATTCCTAAATATGGGGAATTCCAATAGTGTTGTCTAACCCTAAGCTTTTGTACCGATTTGCAATTTTGGCTTATGTTAGGGTTCAGGTTAGTTGGGGTAATGTTTTTGACCTTTAGCGTATGTTTTGCTTAATGTTTGGCTTGGATTTCAGCTTTGGGGATATCCTAAATATGGGAAATTCCAATAGTGTTGTCTAACCCTAAGATTTTGTACCGATTTGCAAGTTTAGCTTATTTTAGGGTTGGGGTTAGTTGGGGTAATGTTTTTGACCTTTTTCGTATGTTTTGCTTAATGTTTTGCTTGGATTTCAGCTTTGGGGATCTCCTAAATATGGGCAATTCCAGTTAAGTGTTGTCTAACCCTAAGCTTTTGTATCGATTTTTAATTTTGGCTTATTCTAGGGTTCGGGTTAGTTGGGGTAATGTTTTTGACCTTTTTCGTTTGTTTTGCTTAATGTTTTGCTTGGATTTCAGCTTTGGGGATCTCCTAAATATGGGCAATTCCAGGTAAGTGTTGTCTAACCCTAAGCTTTTGTATCGATTTTTAATTTTGGCTTATTCTAGGGTTGGGGTTAGTTGGGGTAATATTTTTGACCTTTTGCGTATGTTTTTCTTAATGTTTGGCTTGGATTTCAGCTTTGGGGATCTTTTAAATATGGGGAATTCCAATAGTGTTGTCTAACCCTAAGCTTTTGTAAGGATTTTAAATTTTGGCTCATGCTAGTGTTGGGGTTAGTTGGGGTTATGTTTTTAAGCTTTTATGTATGTTTTGCTTAATGTTTTCGTTGGATTTCAGCTTTGGGGATCTTCTAAATATGGGGAATTCCAATAGTGTTGTCTAACCCTAAGCTTTTCTACCGATTTGCAATTTTGGTTCATGCTAGGGTTGGGATTAGTTGGGGTAATGTTTTTGAGCTTTTACGTATGTTTTGCTTAATGTTTGGGTTGTATTTCAGCTTTGGGGATCTCCTAAATATGGGGAATTCCAATAGTGTTGTCTAACCCTAAGCTTTTGTACCGATTTGCAATTTTGGCTTATGTTAGGGTTCAGGTGAGTTGGGGTAATGTTTTTGACCTTTAGCGTATGTTTTGCTTAATGTTTGGCTTGGATTTCAGCTTTGGGGATATCCTAAATATGGGAAATTCCAATAGTGTTGTATAACCCTAAGCTTTTGTACCGATTTGCAGGTTTAGCTTTTTTTAGGGTTGGGGTTAGTTGGGGTAATATTTTTGACCTTTTGCGTATGTTTTTCTGAATGTTTGGCTTGGATTTCAGCTTTGGGGATCTTCTAAATATGGGGAATTCCAATAGTGTTGTCTAACCCTAAGCTTTTGTACCGATTTGAAATTTTGGCTTATTTTAGGGTTGGGGTTAGTTGCTGTAATGTTTTTTTGATCTTAAGCGTATGCTTTGCTTAATGTTTGCGTTGGATTTCAGCTTTGGGGATCTCCTAAATATGGGGAATTCCAATAGTGTTGTCTAACCCTAAGCTTTTGTACCGATTTGCAATTTTGGCTCAAGCTTGGGTTGGGGTTAGTTGGGGTAATGTTTTTGAGCTTTTACGTATGTTTTGCTTAATGTTTGGGTTGGATTTCAGCTTTGGGGAATTCCTAAATATGGGGAATTCCAATAGTGTTTTCTAACCCTAAGCTTTTGTACCGATTTGCAATTTTGGCTTATGTTAGGGTTCAGGTTAGTTGGGGTAATGTTTTTGACCTTTAGCGTATGTTTTGCTTAATGTTTGGCTTGGATTTCAGCTTTGGGGATATCCTAAATATGGGAAATTCCAATAGTGTTGTCTAACCCTAAGATTTTGTACCGATTTGCAAGTTTAGCTTATTTTAGGGTTGGGGTTAGTTGGGGTAATGTTTTTGACCTTTTTCGTATGTTTTGCTTAATGTTTTGCTTGGATTTCAGCTTTGGGGATCTCCTAAATATGGGCAATTCCAGTTAAGTGTTGTCTAACCCTAAGCTTTTGTATCGATTTTTAATTTTGGCTTATTCTAGGGTTCGGGTTAGTTGGGGTAATGTTTTTGACCTTTTTCGTTTGTTTTGCTTAATGTTTTGCTTGGATTTCAGCTTTGGGGATCTCCTAAATATGGGCAATTCCAGGTAAGTGTTGTCTAACCCTAAGCTTTTGTATCGATTTTTAATTTTGGCTTATTCTAGGGTTGGGGTTAGTTGGGGTAATATTTTTGACCTTTTGCGTATGTTTTTCTTAATGTTTGGCTTGGATTTCAGCTTTGGGGATCTTTTAAATATGGGGAATTCCAATAGTGTTGTCTAACCCTAAGCTTTTGTAAGGATTTTAAATTTTGGCTCATGCTAGTGTTGGGGTTAGTTGGGGTTATGTTTTTAAGCTTTTATGTATGTTTTGCTTAATGTTTTCGTTGGATTTCAGCTTTGGGGATCTTCTAAATATGGGGAATTCCAATAGTGTTGTCTAACCCTAAGGTTTTGTACCGATTTGCAATTTTGGCTCAACCTAGGGTTAGGGTTAGTTGCGGTAATGTTTTTGAGCTTTGACGTATGTTTTGCTTAGTGTTTGGTTTGGATTTCAGCTTTGGGGATCTCCTAAATATGGGGAATTCCAATAGTGTTGTCTAACCGTAAGCTTTTGTACCGATTTGCATTTTTGGCTTATGTTAGGGTTCATGTTAGTTGGGGTAATGTTTTTGACCTTTAGCGTATGTTTTGCTAAATGTTTGGCTTGGATTTCAGCTTTGGGGATATCCTAAATATGGGAATTCCAATAGTGTTGTCTAACCCTAAGATTTTGTACCGATTTGCAAGTTTAGCTTATTCTAGGGTTGGGGTTAGTTGGGGTAATATTTTTGACCTTTTGCGTATGTTTTTCTTAATGTTTGGCTTGGATTTCACCTTTGGGGATCTCCTAAATATGGTCAATTCCAGTTAAGTGTTGTGTAACCCTAAGCTTTTGTATCGATTTTTAATTTTGGCTTATGCTAGGGTTGGGGTTAGTTGGGATAATATTTTTGACCTTTTGCGTATGTTTTTCTTAATGTTTGGCTTGGATTTCAGCTTTGGGGATCTTCTAAATGTGGGGAATTCCAATAGTGTTGTCTAACCCTAAGCTTTTGTACCGATTTGAAATTTTGGCTTATTTTAGGGTTGGGGTTAGTTCGTGTAATGTTTTTTTGATGTTAAGCGTATGCTTTGCTTAATGTTTGGCTTGGATTTCAGCTTTGGGGATCTCCTAAATATGGGGAATTCCAATAGTGTTGTCTAACCCTAAGCTTTTTTACCGATTTGCAATTTTGGCTCATGCTAGGGTTGGGGTGAGTTGGGGTAATGTTTTTGAGCTTTTACGTATGTTTTGCTTAATGTTTGGGTTGGATTTCAGCTTTGGGGATCTCCTAAATATGGGGAATTCCAATAGTGTTGTCTAACCCTAAGCTTTTTTACCGATTTGCAAGTTTGGCTTATGTTAGGGTTCAGGTTAGTTGGGGTAATTTTTTTGACCTTTATCGTATGTTTTTCTTAATTTTTGGCTTGGATTTCAGCTTTGGGGATATCCTAAATATGGGAAATTCCAATAGTGTTGTCTAACCCTAAGCTTTTGTACCGATTTGCAAGTTTAGCTTATTTTAGGGTTGGGGTTAGTTTGGGTAATGGTTTTGACCTTTTTCGTATGTTTTGCTTAATGTTTTGCTTGGATTTCAGCTTTGGGGATCTCCTAAATATGGGCTATTCCAGTTAAGTGTTGTCTAACTCTAAGCTTTTGTATCGATTTTTAATTTTGGCTTATGCTAGGGTTGGGGTTAGTTGGGGTAATATTTTTGACTTTTGCGTATGTTTTTCTTAATGTTTGGGTTGGATTTCAGCTTTGGGGATCTTCTAAATATGGGGAATTCCAATAGTTTTGTCTAACCCTAAGCTTTTGTACCGATTTGAAATTTTGGCTTATTTTAGGGTTGGGGTTAGTTGGTGTAATGTTTTTTGATGTTAAGCTTATGCTTTGCTTAATGTTTGGCTTGGATTTCAGCTTTGGGGATCTCGTAAATATGGGGAATTTTAATAGTGTTGTCTAACCCTAAGCTTTTTTTACCGATTTGCAATTTGGCTTATGTTAGGGTTCAGGTTAGTTGGGGTAATGTTTTTGACCTTTAGCGTATGTTTTGCTTAATGTTTGGCTTGGATTTCAGCTTTGGGGAAATCCTAAATATGGGAAATTCAAAGAGTGTTGTCTAACCCTAAGCTTTTGTACCGATTTGCAAGTTTAGGTTATTTTAGGGTTGGGGTTAGTTGGGTAATATTTTTTAACTTTTTCGTATGTTTTGCTTAATGTTTTGCTTGGATTTCAGCTTTGGGGATCTCCTAACTATGGGCAATTCCAGTTAAGTGTTGTCTAACCCTAAGCTTTTGTATCGATTTTTAATTTTGGCTTATGCTAGGGTTGGGGTTAGTTGGGGTAATATTTTTGACGTTTTGCGTATGTTTTTCTTAATGTTTGGCTTGGATTTCAGCTTTGGGGATTTTTTAAATGTGGGAATTCCAATAGTGTTGTCTAACCCTAAGCTTTTGTATTGATTTGAAATTTTGGCTTATTATAGGGTTGGGGTTAGTTGGTGTAATGTTTTTTTTTTCCTTTTTTTTTTCCTTTATTACAAAGAAACAAACACACACAAAAAACAGAGTTTCACAAGACTAACATAGTTCTAGATAACGCTACTTACATTTCTAAAATGAGAAAACAAAACAAAAAAAGAGAATAAAAGACACCAACTTACATGCAGTACTGAATAAAATACATACTCTACGCTAAGTTACATGAATCATTACAGTAACTACAAGAGTTCGGGAGACGTTAAAATTGTTTCGATACCAGCTACTGCTCTATCATTGGAAGCAGTGGATTCCATTTTTTATAATGAAAGTTTAACTTATTATTTTTTCTCGCAATGAAGCGTTCGGATTCGAAAGTTCTTTTAACTTAGCAACTAGTGATGTTAAACATAATGCGGTCTTGGTTAGTTTACTACGATATATGAATATTTACTTTCAAGGATTATAATATAGTTAAGTAGGACAGCTCCGTGTAATGAGACTAAAATTCCGAATAAAATGTCTTTAATTTCAAAAGAATTAACAGATATTTTCATCGAGTTAAGCAATTCTTTCAATTCGCCCCAAAAACAACGTACTTTAACACAATAGAAGAAGAGGTGTTCTAAAGTCTCCATCTCATTTCCGCAAAAATCACACAGAGGAGATTCGACTTTTTTAAACTTAAACAACATGTCGTTTGTATACAATATTCTGTTTAATATTTTGTATTGGAATTTCCTTAGCTTTGTGTCCAAGGTAGTTTCATAAGGCAGTAAATATATTTTTTCCCAATCTAACTGAAAGGTATTTGTGTTGAAAATTTCGTTGTATTTCTTTTGTGCTGTTGGCGAGTTGGATATTTTGGATATAAAACTATCGTAGATTTCTTTTGAGTGGAGCTTCTCCAAGTTAGTAATTTTTCTTTTAATACGCAAATGAAAAAGTCACCTGAAATTATATTTCTCGTATTTAAGGGGACAGAGAGTTTATTCGCTTTTAAAGTTTTCCGCCACTCTTGTGGAATTGCACTAAAAATACTAAAGATTAAGAAATGTTCTATTGGCGAAAGTATTGAATGTAATGGCTCCTGGTTGGACTTTAATTCTCCTCTTGAGTCGCATAAGTCGCCAACTTTAACAATTCCGAAGTCAATCAGTCTTTGATTGTAAATTGATTTAGATTCAATACAAATAAAACGGTTATTCCAAATGACTTGGTTTGCTATTTCAGAGATTAAGAGAGGGTTATCCTGGCTGAGAGAGGTCCATGCCACTAAACACTCTTTGTAAAACTCTGGGAGTGCTATAGGAAGCCGTGGATAGCTGAAATTACAATAAAACAGGAATTTTCCTCCGACTTTTTTAAGTTAGAAATCTAAGAAGAAATTCCATGTAGCTGGCTCATGAGATAGGTACCTCTTGATGCAAATTATTCTTTGAGCCGAGATCATTGACTCAATATCGGGCATTTTTAAACCTCCTTTATCAATAGAGTTAATCAATGCTGTGCGCTTTATTTTGTCCTTCCTTTCCATACGAAAGAATATAATAAGGTGTTAATTTTCTTTATGAACTCTTTATTTCTTGAGATAAGGGTAACTTTATATAAAATCTTGGGAATAGCAAACGATTTAATGACTTGTATTTTCCAAGTAATGTGAGTCCTCTCCAATCCCAGCAGTTTAACAATCCTTTCAAAGATTTCTCAATTGATTCGAAATTAAGCTTGTAGAAGAGCGAGTAGTTTTTTGTAAAATTGATCCCTAAAATTTTTATAACTTTGCTTATTTCATTCACCCCCAATTCTGAACTGCTGATGTTCATATTTCCGAGTAGGAGGATTTCTGTTTTGTCTTGGTTAATCTTAATCCGGAGTATGCACCGAACAACTCTAGGGTGTCAAAAAGCGCGCTATGGGATGATTTGTCACAGACAAAAGATGTCATGTCATCCGCAAAAGCAACTAATTTAATTTCATTCCGTCCACCATGATACCTTTAATTTGTCCATTGTTTCGTATAGATATCGCCAGTAATTCAAGTACTATGATGAAAAGTGAAGGAGATAGTGGATCGCCTTGTCGAACACCTCGTTTGAGTTTGAATGAAGGAGTGAAAAAGCCGTTATTAGCAACGCAGCTGGTTATGTTCTTATAAAATGTTCTAATCCATGCTAAGAATGATGCTCCGAAACCAAAGGATTCTAATGATCTTGAGACAAAGTTCCAATTTAGAGAATCAAAGGCCTTTTCAAAGTCTATAGCGGTCATTATGCCTGGATAGTCTCGCGCACTTGTGAATTCCATGATGTCGCTAATTGTTCTCACTGCATCGAAGATGGTCCTCCCTTTGACAAAGGCATTTTGATCATGGTGAATAATGTAAGGTAAAACCTTTTCTAACCTTTGAGCGATAGTTTTTGAGCCAATTTTGACATCCACATTAACTAGAGAGATTGGTCTCCATTTTTGATCCATCTCCTATCTTTGTCTTTCTTCTCTATTAAGGTTATTATGGCTTGCTTTTGCGAATTTGATAGTTCACCATAAAAAATAAGCATAATTAAGTGAATCCACTAATAGCGTCCCGAGTTCTGGCCAGAAAAATTTGTAAAATTCAATTGTAAGCCCATCATTTCCAGGCGTTTTATTGTTACTAAATGTGGACAAAACCTTAAAACATTCGGAGTATGTTAACTGACCTTCGCACAAATCGCGCATTGGATCAGATAGCTTGGGAATTAACGAAGAGTTCTGAAGGAAGGGACAATTTGTATAGTCAGTTCGTATTCCGGGCTTTTCATCATAAAGGTCTGAGTAGAAGTTGTATATTTCATTCATTATGGTTTTTGAATCAGTGGTCTCCTCATCGTTGTCCCGAACCAGTTTTCTTATGCAACTTTTCTTCTTATTTCTAGTTTCTAAATTCAAAAAGTATTTACTATTTTTTCTCCTTGCTCAAGCCATGTCACACGGGAACGAATCATTGATCCCCTCACAATATAATTGTACTCGTTTTCATATTCCACTTTAGCCGATTCAAGATTTGCTAAGTTTTCCTGCGTGGGCGTTTCCGCTATTTTCTCCTCACAAAACTTAAGTTTTCTTTCAATATCTTGCATTTATTTCTCCTTTCCTTAGCTTTTGATTTACTGTAAGATATACTTTCCTCACGAATTTTATATTTCATCCAATCCCATTTAACTCTCAAATCATCACAATAATTAATTTCGTCAAGCCACTTTGGGAAACCATCACGTAAGCACTGAGCGTACAGAGGGTCTTCTAATAGGCTGTTATTGAACTTCCAGAAAGAGGAACCACGCTGTTGATCTTTTAAGCTGTTAATTTCAAGGGTTATTGCGGAATGGTCCGTTTTGATTGCTGTTACAATGTCTACATTAGCTACATCGTCCTGTAGCAAATCGCTTATTAGCCAGTAGTCCAATCGCCTTTGAATTATTGGGCTTTTTTGCCTCCAAGTAAACTTTTTTGGTATCGGGATTACGGATTCTCCAGATGTCTACTAAATCATTATTTAACAAAATGTCGTCTACAAACTTCACCGATCCTTTTAGCACTGGTTTTCCACCCGAACAGTCTAGATCAGGGTCAAAAGTGATATTCAAGTCCCCGCCTAATATAATTTTTGTGATCAGTCCCTTGGTATTGCTCGTCACAAAGAAGTTCGGTCAATGATTGGAAGAACAAAGACTGGCTAGTGACACTATTGGGGGCATAGATATTTACCAAAAAGAAGGGCTCATCTTGAATTTTTGCTTCTATAAATAAAAATCTCCCTCCTTATCGGCTTGAATTGATTGCAATTTAAAGTCAAAGGATTTGCGTATAAGGATAGCAACCCCCGACTATGGGTAGAGCCATGAGCGAAGTATATGTCTCCAGGCCATTGTTTTTTCCATTGATTTTCAATATCCTCAGTGCTGTATGTTTCTTGCAAAAAAAATGATGTCGGAATTTTGCTTCATTAACCAATTGAAAATTGATTTCCGCTTTTCGAAATTTCGTATACCTCGAACGTTCAGCGAGATTATTTTAAACTTTAGGCTATTACTATCCATTGATATTGTAAAGGTGAAAACAGAAACCAATAGAGCAGCAGCTGGTACTCCCATGGGTATTTGTACATCCCGAAACAATAAGCAAAATCACTAACATTAAAACACTCATCACATCAAACATAGAAACAAAAGATTTAAACGTAGCCAGTGATAAAAGACTGATTAGCGCTACGTCGTATTGGGTCGTCTCGAGAGTACTCCTTATTTGCATAGTCCACCTGAAGAGCCCCAATGTTTCTTTTAAATTCATAACAACAACTAATAAACTGTTTTTATCCAACAACGCAATATTTAGGAAATCAAAGGAACCTTTTCTTCTTAAAATGAGCATTGTCACTTTACCTGGATGCCACAGGGTTTTTTTAAATTATGCTTGTGCGTGATATGTACAGCTTCAAGAAAATTTTTCACCGTCAACAAATAAATATAAGGTTGTGACCTACTGAAAGCTGCCCTCTTGCCTCTCTTCCTCGCCTCGATCATTTTAGGGATGAGTTTTTTCCTCATGTCAACAACTTGTTTCGGGAGATCTGGGCCAATGCCAAAGTCACTCTCTCTGCTAAGAGCGGAACGGCGGGCGAAAATATCCTCCCGATCTGAGTAGCGGAGAAAACGTGCGATGATACCTCTGGGTTTACCGTTGTTTGGTCTTCTGCCAGTCCTATGGACACGTTGGATTTCTATTTTACGAGCATTGGGATTCCTAGATCATTCTCCAAAACGTTATACAAGACTTCTTGTATCCTCCTCTCTATCCTCACGGATGCCATAGAAACGTAAGTTTTCTCGGCGCTGATACACTTCGTAATCCAGAAGTGGTAAACGGAGTATCTTCAGCTCCTCCTCGTTCTTTGTTATTATCTCTTCCATTTTCGCCTTATCTTCTTGGACATCTTTTGTTTAAGCTTTCTACACTCCTGCTCTAGATTGTTTGTAACGTTTTTTTTTTTTGTGTTAAGCGTATGCTTTGCTTAATGTTTGGCTTGGATTTCAGCTTTGGGGATCTCCTAAATATGGGGAATTCCAATAGTGTTGTCTAACCCTAAGCTTTTGTACCGATTTGCAATTTTGGCTAATGCTAGGGTTGGGGTTAGTTGGGGTAATGTTTTTGAGCTTTTACGTATGTTTTGCTTAATGTTTGGGTTGGATTTCAGCTTTGGGGATCTCCTAACTATGGGAATTCCAATAGTGTTGTCTAACCCTAAGCTTTGTTACCGATTTGCAATTTTGGCTTATGTTCGGGTTGAGGTTAGTTGGGGTAATGTTTTTGACCTTTAGCGTATGTTTTGCTTAATGTTGGGTTGGATTTCAACTTTGGGGATCTTCTAAATATGGGGATTCCAATAGTGTTGTCTAACCCTAAGCTTTTGTACCGATTTGCAAGTTTAGGTTATTTTAAGGGTTGGGGTTAGTTGGGGTAATATTTTTTGACCTTTTTCGTATGTTTTGCTTAATGTTTGCTTGGATTTCAGCTTTGGGGATCTCCTAAATATGGGCAATTCCAGTTAAGTGTTGTCTAACTCTAAAGCTTTTGTATCGATTTTTAATTTTGGCTTATGCTAGGGTTGGGGTTAGTTGGGGTAATATTTTTGACCTTTTACGTATGTTTTTCTTAATGTTTGGCTTGGATTTCAAAACTTTAAGGATCTTCTAAATATGGGGAATTCCAATAGTGTTGTCTAACCCTAAGCTTTTGTACCGAATTTGAAATTTTGGCTTATTTTCGGGTTGGGGTTAGTTGGTGTAATGTTTTTTTGATGTTAAGCGTATGCTTTGCTTAATGTTTGCCTTGGATTTCAGCTTTGGGGATCTCCTAAATATTAGGAATTCCAATAGTGTTGTCTAACCCTAAGCTTTTGTACCCGATTTGCAATTTTGGCTCATGCTACGGTTGAGGTTAGTTGGGGTAATGTTTTTGAGCTTTTACGTATGTTTTGCTTAATGTTTGGGTTGCATTTCAGCTTTGGGGATCTTCCTAAATATAAGGAATTCCAATAGTGTTGTCTAACCTAAGCTTTTGTAGCGATTTGCAAGTTTAGCTTATTTTAGTGTTTGGGGTTAGTTGGGGTAATGTTTTTGACCTTTTTCGTATGTTTTGCTTAATGTTTTGCTTGGATTTCAGCTTTGGGGATATCCTAAATATGGGAAATTCAAATAGTGTTTTCTAACCCTAAGCTTTTGTACGATTTGCAAGTTTAGGTTATTTTACGGTTGGGGTTAGTTGGGGTAATATTTTTCACCTTTTCGTTATGTTTTTGCTTAATGTTTTTGCTTGGATTTCAGCTTTGGGGATCTCCTAAATATGGGCAATTCCGTTAAGTGTTCTCTAACCCTAAGCTTGTGTATCGATTTTTTTAATTTTGGCTTATGCTAGGGTTGGGGTTAGTTGGGGTAATATTTTTGACCTTTTGCGTATGTTTTTCTTATGTTTGGGTTGGATTTCAACTTTGGGGATCTTCTAAATATGGGGATTCCAATAGTGTTGTCTAACCTAAGCTTTTGTAAACCGATTTGAAATTTTGGCTCATGCTATGGTTGGGGTTAGTTGGGGTAATGTTTTTGAGCTTTTACGTATGTTTTGCTTAATGTTTGGGTTGGATTTCAGCTTTGGGGATCTCCTAAATATGGGGAATCCAATAGTGTTGTCTAACCCTAAGCTTTTGTACGATTTGCATTTTTGGCTCAAGCTAGGGTTGACCTTTAGCGTAATGTTTTTGCTTAATGTTTGCTTGGACTTCAGCTTTGGGGGATATCCTAAATATTGGGAAATTCCAATATAGTTTTCCTAACCCTAAGCTTTTTTAGTACGATTTTGCAAGTTTAGCTTATTTTAGGGTTGGGGTTAGTTGGGGTAATGTTTTTGACCTTTTTCGTATGTTTTGGTTGCATTTCAGCTTTGGGGATCTCCTAAATATGGGCAATTCCAGTTAAGTATCGATTTTTTAATTTTGGCTTATGCTAGGTTGGGGTTAGTTGGGGTAATATTTTTGACCTTTTGCGTATGTTTTTCTTAATGTTTGGCTTGGATTTCAGCTTTGGGGATCTTCTAAATGTGGGGAATTCCAATAGTGGTTGTCTAACCCTAAGCTTTTGTACCGATTTGTAATTTTGGCTTATGCTAGCTTTTACGTATGTTTTGCTTAATGTTTTGCTTGGATTTCAGCTTTGGGGATCTCCTAAATATGGGCAATTCCAGTTAGTGTTGTCTAACCCTAAGCTTTTGTATCGATTTTAAATTTTGGCTTATGCTAGGGTTGGGGTTAGTTGGGGTAATGTTTTTGACCTTTTGCGTATGTTTTTCTTAATGTTTGGGTTGGATTTCAGCTTTGGGGATCTTCTAAATATGGGGAATTCCAATAGTGTTGTCTAACCCTAAGCTTTTGTACCGATTTGAAAGTTTGGCTCATGCTATGGTTGGGGTTAGTTGGGGTAATGTTTTTGAGCTTTTACGTATGTTTTGCTTAATGTTTGGGTTGGATTTCAGCTTTGGGGATCTCCTAAATATGGGGAATTCAATAGTGTTTGTCTAACCCTAAGCTTTTGTACCGATTTGCAATTTGGCTCAAGCTAGGGTTGACCTTAGCGTATGTTTTGCTTAATGTTTGGCTTGGATTTCAGCTTTGGGGATCTCCTAAATATGGGGAATTCCAATAGTGTTGTCTAACCCTAAGCTTTTGTACCGATTTGCAATTTTGGCTTATGCTAGGGTTGGGTTAGTTGGGGTAATGTTTTTGACCTTTTTCGTATGTTTTTGTTGCATTTCAGCTTTGGGGATCTCCTAAATATGGGGAATTCCAATAGTTAAGTATCCGATTTTTTAATTTTTGGCTTATGCTAGGGTTGGGGTTAGTTGGGGTAATGTTTTTGACCTTTTGCGTATGTTTTGCTTAATGTTTGGCTTGGATTTCAGCTTTGGGGATCTCCTAAATATGGGGAATTCCAATAGTGTTGTCTAACCCTAAGCTTTTGTACCGATTTGCAATTTTGGCTTATGCTAGGGTTGGGGTTAGTTGGGGTAATGTTTTTGAGCTTTTACGTATGTTTTGCTTAATGTTTGGGTTGGATTTCAGCTTTGGGATCTCCTAAATATGGGGAATTCCAATAGTGTTGTCTAACCCTAAGCTTTTGTACCGATTTGCAATTTTGGCTCATGCTAGGTTGGGGGTTAGTTGGGGTAATGTTTTTGAGCTTTGACGTATGTTTTGCTTAATGTTTGGGTTGGATTTCAGCTTTGGGGATCTCCTAAATATGGGAATTCCAATAGTGTTGTCTAACCCTAAGCTTTTGTACCGATTTGCAATTTTGGCTCATGCTAGGGTTGGGGTTAGTTGGGGTAATGTTTTTGAGCTTTTACGTATGTTTTGCTTAATGTTTGGGTTGGATTTCAGCTTTGGGGATCTCCTAAATATGGGGAATTCCAATAGTGTTGTCTAACCCTAAGCTTTTGTACCGATTTGCAATTTTGGCTCATGCTAGGGTTGAGGTTTGTTGGGGTAATGTTTTTGAGCTTTTACGTATGTTTTGCTTAATGTTTGGGTTGGATTTCAGCTTTGGGGATCTCCTAAATATGGGGAATTCCAATAGTGTTGTCTAACCCTAAGCTTTTGTACCGATTTGCCAATTTTGGCTCATGCTAGGTTGGGGTTAGTTGGGGTAATGTTTTGAGCTTTTACGTATGTTTTGCTTAATGTTTGGGTTGGATTTCAGCTTTGGGGATCTCCTATTTTGGCTTATGCTAGGGTTGGGGTTAGTTGGGGTAATATTTTTGAACCTTTTGCGTCTAAATATGGGGAATTCCAATAGTGTTGTCTAACCCTAAGCTTTTGTACCGATTTGCAATTTTGGCTTATGCTAGGGTTGGGGTTAGTTGGGGTAATGTTTTTGAGCTTTTACGTATGTTTTGCTTAATGTTTTGCTTGGATTTCAGCTTTGGGGATCTCCTAAATATGGGGAATTCCAGTTAGTGTTGTCTAACCCTAAGCTTTTGTACCGATTTTCAATTTTGGCTTATGCTAGGGTTGGGGTTAGTTGGGGTAATGTTTTTGAGCCTTTTGCGTATGTTTTTCTTAATGTTTGGGTTGGATTTCAGCTTTGGGGATCTTCTAAATATGGGGAATTCCAATAGTGTTGTCTAACCCTAAGCTTTTGTACCGATTTGAAATTTTGGCTCATGCTAGGGTTGGGGTTAGTTGGGGTAATGTTTTTGAGCTTTACGTATGTTTTGCTTAATGTTTGGGTTGGATTTCAGCTTTGGGGATCTCCTAAATATGGGAATTCCAATAGTGTTGTCTAACCCTAAGCTTTTGTACCGATTTGCAATTTTGGCTCAAGTAGGGTTTTGACCTTTAGCGTATGTTTTGCTTAATGTTTGGCTTGGATTTCAGCTTTGGGGATCTCCTAAATATGGGAAATTCCAATATAGTTTTCTAACCCTAAGCTTTTGTACCGATTTGCAAGTTTTAGCTTATTTAGGGTTGGGGTTAGTTGGGGTAATGTTTTTGACCTTTTTCGTATGTTTTGGTTGCATTTCAGCTTTGGGGATCTCCTAAATATGGGCAATTCCAAGTTAAGTATCGATTTTTAATTTTGGCTTATGCTAGGGTTGGGGTTAGTTGGGGTAATGTTTTTGACCTTTTGCGTATGTTTTTCTTAATGTTTGGCTTGGATTTCAGCTTTGGGGATCTTCTAAATATGGGGAATTCCAATAGTGTTGTCTAACCCTAAGCTTTTGTACCGATTTGCAATTTTGGCTTATGCTAGGGTTGGGGTTAGTTGGGGTAATGTTTTTTGAGCTTTTACGTATGTTTTGCTTAATGTTTGGGTTGGATTTCAGCTTTGGGGATCTCCTAAATATGGGGAATTCCAATAGTGTTGTCTAACCCTAAGCTTTTGTACCGATTTGCAATTTTGGCTCATGCTAGGGTTGGGGTTAGTTGGGGTAATGTTTTTGAGCTTTTACGTATGTTTTGCTTAATGTTTGGGTTGGATTTCAGCTTTGGGGATCTCCTAAATATGGGAATTCCAATAGTGTTGTCTAACCCTAAGCTTTTGTACCGATTTGCATTTTGGCTCATGCTAGGGTTGAGGTTGTTGGGTAATGTTTTTGAGCTTTTACGTATGTTTTGCTTAATGTTTGGTTGGATTTCAGCTTTGGGGATCTCCTAAATATGGGGAATTCCAATAGTGTTGTCTAACCCTAAGCTTTTGTACCGATTTGCAATTTTGGCTCATGCTAGGGTTGGGGTTAGTTGGGGTAATGTTTTTGAGCTTTTACGTATGTTTTGCTTAATGTTTGGGTTGGATTTCAGCTTTGGGGATCTCCTAAATATGGGAATTCCAATATGTTTTCTAACCCTAAGCTTTTGTACCGATTTGCAAGTTTAGCTTATTTTAGGGTTGGGGTTAGTTGGGGTTTTTGAGCTTTTACGTATGTTTTGCTTAATGTTTGGGTTGGATTTCAGCTTTGGGGATCTCCTAAATATGGGGAATTCCAATAGTGTTGTCTAACCCTAAGCTTTTGTACCGATTTGCAATTTTGGCTCATGCTAGGGTTGGGTTAGTTGGGTAATGTTTTTGAGCTTTACGTATGTTTTGCTTAATGTTTGGGTTGGATTTCAGCTTTGGGGATCTCCTAAATATGGGGAATTCCAATAGTGTTGTCTAACCCTAAGCTTTTGTACCGATTTGCAATTTTGGCTCATGCTAGGGTTGGGTTAGTTGGGGATGTTTTGAGCTTTACGTATGTTTTGCTTAATGTTGGGTTGGATTTCAGCTTTGGGATCTCCTAAATATGGGGAATTCCAATAGTGTTGTCTAACCCTAAGCTTTTGTACCGATTTGCAAGTTTGGCTTATTTTAGGGTTGGGGTTAGTTGGGGTAATGTTTTTGATTTTTCGTATGTTTTGCTTAATGTTTTGGTTGGATTTCAGCTTTGGGGATCTCCTAAATATGGGCAATTCCAATAGTGTTGTCTAACCCTAAGCTTTTGTATCGATTTTTAATTTTGGCTTATGCTAGGGTGGGGTTAGTTGGGGTAATATTTTGACCTTTTGCGTATGTTTTTGCTTAATGTTTGTTGGATTTCAGCTTTGGGATCTTCTAAATATGGGGAATTCCAATAGTGTTGTCTAACCCTAAGCTTTTGTAACGATTTGAAATTTTGGCTCATGCTAGGGTTGGGGTTAGTTGGGGTAATGTTTTTGAGCTTTTACGTATGTTTTGCTTAATGTTTGGGTGGATTTCAGCTTTGGGGATCTCCTAAATATGGGGAATTCCAATAGTGTTGTCTAACCCTAAGCTTTTGTACCGATTTGCAATTTTGGCTTATGCTAGGTTGGGGTTAGTTGGGGTAATGTTTTTGAGCTTTTCGTATGTTTTGCTTAATGTTTGGCTTGGATTTCAGCTTTGGGGATCTCCTAAATATGGGAATTCCAATAGTGTTGTCTAACCCTAAGCTTTGTACCGATTTGCAATTTTGGCTCATGCTAGGGTTGGGTTAGTTGGGGTAATGTTTTTGAGCTTTTACGTATGTTTTGCTTAATGTTTGGGTTGGATTTCAGCTTTGGGGATCTCCTAAATATGGGGAATTCCAATAGTGTTGTCTAACCTAAGCTTTTGTACCGATTTGCAATTTTGGCTCATGCTAGGGTTGAGGTTAGTTGGGGTAATGTTTTTGAGCTTTTACGTATGTTTTGCTTAATGTTTTTGAGCTTTTACGTATGTTTTGCTTAATGTTTGGGTTGGATTTCAGCTTTGGGGATCTCCTAAATATGGGAATTCCAATAGTGTTGTCTAACCCTAAGCTTTTGTACCGATTTGCAATTTTGGCTTATGCTAGGTTGAGGTTAGTTGGGGTAATGTTTTTGAGCTTTTACGTATGTTTTTGCTTAATGTTTGGTTGGATTTCAGCTTTGGGATCTCCTAAATATGGGGAATTCCAATAGTGTTGTCTAACCCTAAGCTTTTGTACCGATTTGCAATTTTGGCTCATGCTAGGTTGGGGTTAGTTGGGGTAATGTTTTGAGCTTTTACGTATGTTTTGCTTAATGTTTGGGTTGGATTTCAGCTTTGGGGATCTCCTAAATATGGGAATTCCAATAGTGTTGTCTAACCCTAAGCTTTTGTACCGATTTGCAATTTTGGCTTATTTTAGGGTTGGGGTTAGTTGGGGTAATGTTTTTGACCTTTTCGTATGTTTTGCTTAATGTTTTGCTTGGATTTCAGCTTTGGGGATCTCCTAAATATGGCAATTCCAATAAGTGTTGTCTAACCCTAAGCTTTTGTATCGATTTTTAATTTTGGCTTATGCTAGGGTTGGGTTAGTTGGGTAATATTTTTGACCTTTTGCGTATGTTTTCTTAATGTTTGGTTGGATTTCAGCTTTGGGGATCTTCTAAATATGGGGAATTCCAATAGTGTTGTCTAACCCTAAGCTTTTGTACCGATTTGAAATTTTGGCTCATGCTAGGGTTGGGTTAGTTGGGGTAATGTTTTTGAGCTTTTACGTATGTTTTGCTTAATGTTTGGTTGGATTTCAGCTTTGGGGATCTCCTAAATATGGGAATTCCAATAGTGTTGTCTAACCCTAAGCTTTTGTACCGATTTGCAATTTTGGCTCATGCTAGGGTTGGTTAGTTGGGGTAATGTTTTTGAGCTTTTACGTATGTTTTGCTTAATGTTTGGGTTGGATTTCAGCTTTGGGGATCTCCTAAATATGGGGAATTCCAATAGTGTTGTCTAACCCTAAGCTTTTGTACCGATTTGCAATTTTGGCTTCATGCTAGGGTTGGGGTTAGTTGGGGTAATGTTTTGAGCTTTTACGTATGTTTTGCTTAATGTTTGGTTGGATTTCAGCTTTGGGGATCTCCTAAATATGGGAATTCCAATAGTGTTGTCTAACCCTAAGCTTTTGTACTGATTTGCAAGTTAGCTTATTTTAGGGTTGGGGTTAGTTGGGGTAATGTTTTTGACCTTTTTCGTATGTTTTGCTTAATGTTTTGCTTGGATTTCAGCTTTGGGGATCTCCTAAATATGGGCAATTCCAATAGTGTTGTCTAACCCTAAGCTTTTGTACCGATTTTTAATTTGGCTTATGCTAGGGTTGGGGTTAGTTGGGGTAATATTTTGACCTTTTGCGTATGTTTTTCTTAATGTTTGGTTGGATTTCAGCTTTGGGGATCTTCTAAATATGGGGAATTCCAATAGTGTTGTCTAACCCTAAGCTTTTGTACCGATTTGCAATTTTGCTCATGCTAGGGTTGGGGTTAGTTGGGTAATGTTTTTGAGCTTTGCGTATGTTTTGCTTAATGTTTGGGTTGGATTTCAGCTTTGGGGATCTCCTAAATATGGGGAATTCCAATAGTGTTGTCTAACCCTAAGCTTTTGTACCGATTTGCAATTTTGGCTCATGCTAGGGTTGGGTTAGTTGGGGTAATGTTTTTGAGCTTTTACGTATGTTTTGCTTAATGTTTGGGTTGGATTTCAGCTTTGGGGATCTCCTAAATATGGGGAATTCCAATAGTGTTGTCTAACCCTAAGCTTTTGTACCGATTTGCAAGTTTAGCTTTTTTTAGTGTTGGGGTTAGTTGGGGTAATGTTTTGACCTTTTTCGTATGTTTTGCTTAATGTTTGGGTTGGATTTCAGCTTTGGGATCTCCTAAATATGGGGAATTCCAATAGTGTTGTCTAACCCTAAGCTTTTGTACCGATTTGCAATTTTGGCTTATGCTAGGGTTGGGGTTAGTTGGGGTAATGTTTTGAGCTTTTTCGTATGTTTTGCTTAATGTTTTGCTTGGATTTCAGCTTTGGGGATCTCCTAAATATGGGGAATTCCAATAGTGTTGTCTAACCCTAAGCTTTTGTACCGATTTGCAATTTTGGCTCATGCTAGGGTTGGGGTTAGTTGGGGTAATGTTTTTGAGCTTTTACGTATGTTTTGCTTAATGTTTGGGTTGGATTTCAGCTTTGGGGATCTCCTAAATATGGGGAATTCCAATAGTGTTGTCTAACCCTAAGCTTTTGTACCGATTTGCAATTTTGGCTCATGCTAGGGTGGGGTTAGTTGGGGTAATGTTTTTGAGCTTTTACGTATGTTTTGCTTAATGTTTGGTTGGATTTCAGCTTTGGGGATCTCCTAAATATGGGAATTCCAATAGTGTTGTCTAACCCTAAGCTTTTGTACCGATTTGCAATTTGGCTATGCTAGGGTTGGGGTTAGTTGGGGTAATGTTTTTGAGCTTTTACGTATGTTTTGCTTAATGTTTGGGTTGGATTTCAGCTTTGGGATCTCCTAAATATGGGGAATTCCAATAGTGTTGTCTAACCCTAAGCTTTTGTACCGATTTGCAATTTGGCTTATGCTAGGGTTGGGGTTAGTTGGGGTAATGTTTTTGAGCTTTACGTATGTTTTGCTTAATGTTTGGGTGGATTTCAGCTTTGGGGATCTCCTAAATATGGGGAATTCCAATAGTGTTGTCTAACCCTAAGCTTTTGTACCGATTTGCAATTTTGGCTCATGCTAGGGTTGGGTTAGTTGGGGTAATGTTTTTGAGCTTTTACGTATGTTTTGCTTAATGTTTGGCTTGGATTTCAGCTTTGGGGATCTCCTAAATATGGGAATTCCAATAGTGTTGTCTAACCCTAAGCTTTTGTACCGATTTGCAATTTGGCTTTTTTAGGTTGGGTTAGTTGGGGTAATGTTTTTGAGCTTTTTCGTATGTTTTGCTTAATGTTTTGCTTGGATTTCAGCTTTGGGGATCTCCTAAATTTTGCTTAATGTTTGGGTTGGATTTCAGCTTTGGGGATCTCCTAAATATGGGGAATTCCAATAGTGTTGTCTAACCCTAAGCTTTTGTACCGATTTGCAATTTTGGCTCTGCTAGTGTTGGGGTTAGTTGGGGTAATGTTTTTGAGCTTTTACGTATGTTTTTGCTTAATGTTTGGGTTGGATTTCAGCTTTGGGGATCTCCTAAATATGGGGAATTCCAATAGTGTTGTCTAATTGGGGTTAGTTGGGGTAATGTTTTTGACCTTTTACGTATGTTTTGCTTAATGTTTGGTTGGATTTCAGCTTTGGGGATCTCCTAAATATGGGGAATTCCAATAGTGTTGTCTAACCCTAAGCTTTTGTACCGATTTGCAATTTTGGCTCATGCTAGGGTTGGGGTTAGTTGGGGTAATGTTTTTGAGCTTTTACGTATGTTTTTGCTTAATGTTTGGTTGGATTTCAGCTTTGGGGATCTCCTAAATATGGGGAATTCCAATAGTGTTGTCTAACCCTAAGCTTTTGTACCGATTTGCAATTTTGGCTTATGCTAGGGTTGGGGTTAGTTGGGGTAATGTTTTTGAGCTTTTACGTATGTTTTGCTTAATGTTTTGGTTGGATTTCAGCTTTGGGGATCTCCTAAATATGGGGAATTCCAATAGTGTTGTCTAACCCTAAGCTTTTGTACCGATTTGCAATTTTGGCTCATGCTAGGGTTGAGGTTAGTTGGGGTAATGTTTTTGAGCTTTTACGTATGTTTTGCTTAATGTTTGGGTTGGATTTCAGCTTTGGGGATCTCCTAAATATGGGGAATTCCAATAGTGTTGTCTAACCCTAAGCTTTTGTACCGATTTGCAAGTTTGGCTTATTTTAGGGTTGGGGTTAGTTGGGGTAATGTTTTTGAGCTTTTACGTATGTTTTGCTTAATGTTTGGGTTGGATTTCAGCTTTGGGGATCTCCTAAATATGGGGAATTCCAATAGTGTTGTCTAACCCTAAGCTTTTGTACCGATTTGCAAGTTTGGCTTATGCTAGGGTTGGGTTAGTTGGGGTAAATGTTTTGACCTTTTTCGTATGTTTTGCTTAATGTTTGGCTTGGATTTCAGCTTTGGGGATCTCCTAAATATGGGGAATTCCAATAGTGTTGTCTAACCCTAAGCTTTTGTACCGATTTTTAATTTGGCTTATGCTAGGGTTGGGGTTAGTTGGGGTAATGTTTTTGAGCTTTGCGTATGTTTTTCTTAATGTTTGGGTTGGATTTCAGCTTTGGGGATCTTCTAAATATGGGGAATTCCAATAGTGTTGTCTAACCCTAAGCTTTTGTACCGATTTGCAATTTTGGCTTATGCTAGGGTTGGGGTTAGTTGGGGTAATGTTTTTGAGCTTTACGTATGTTTTGCTTAATGTTTGGGTTGGATTTCAGCTTTGGGGATCTCCTAAATATGGGGAATTCCAATAGTGTTGTCTAACCCTAAGCTTTTGTACCGATTTGCAATTTGGCTCATGCTAGGGTTGGGGTTAGTTGGGGTAATGTTTTTGAGCTTTTACGTATGTTTTGCTTAATGTTTGGGTTGGATTTCAGCTTTGGGGATCTCCTAAATATGGGGAATTCCAATAGTGTTGTCTAACCCTAAGCTTTTGTACCGATTTGCAATTTTGGCTCATGCTAGGGTTGGGGTTAGTTGGGGTAATGTTTTTGAGCTTTTACGTATGTTTTGCTTAATGTTTGGTTGGATTTCAGCTTTGGGGATCTCCTAAATATGGGGAATTCCAATAGTGTTGTCTAACCCTAAGCTTTTGTACCGATTTGCAATTTTGGCTCATGCTAGGGTTGGGTTAGTTGGGGTAATGTTTTTGAGCTTTTACGTATGTTTTGCTTAATGTTTGGGTTGGATTTCAGCTTTGGGGATCTCCTAAATATGGGGAATTCCAATAGTGTTGTCTAACCCTAAGCTTTTGTACCGATTTGCAATTTTGGCTCATGCTAGGGTTGGGGTTAGTTGGGGTAATGTTTTTGAGCTTTTACGTATGTTTTGCTTAATGTTTGGGTTGGATTTCAGCTTTGGGGATCTCCTAAATATGGGGAATTCCAATAGTGTTGTCTAACCCTAAGCTTTTGTACCGATTTGCAATTTTGGCTTATTTTAGGGTTGGGGTTAGTTGGGGTAATGTTTTTGACCTTTTACGTATGTTTTGCTTAATGTTTGGGTTGGATTTCAGCTTTGGGGATCTCCTAAATATGGGGAATTCCAATAGTGTTGTCTAACCCTAAGCTTTTGTACCGATTTGCAATTTTGGCTCATGCTAGGGTTGGGGTTAGTTGGGGTAATGTTTTTGAGCTTTTACGTATGTTTTGCTTAATGTTTGGGTTGGATTTCAGCTTTGGGGATCTCCTAAATATGGGGAATTCCAATAGTGTTGTCTAACCCTAAGCTTTTGTACCGATTTGCAATTTTGGCTCATGCTAGGGTTGGGTTAGTTGGGGTAATGTTTTTGAGCTTTTACGTATGTTTTGCTTAATGTTTGGTTGGATTTCAGCTTTGGGGATCTCCTAAATATGGGGAATTCCAATAGTGTTGTCTAACCCTAAGCTTTTGTACCGATTTGCAATTTTGCTTATTTTAGGGTTGGGGTTAGTTGGGGTAATGTTTTTGAGCTTTTTCGTATGTTTTGCTTAATGTTTGGCTTGGATTTCAGCTTTGGGGATCTCCTAAATATGGGGAATTCCAATAGTGTTGTCTAACCCTAAGCTTTTGTACCGATTTGCAATTTTGGCCATGCTAGGGTTGGGGTTAGTTGGGGTAATGTTTTTGAGCTTTTACGTATGTTTTGCTTAATGTTTGGGTTGGATTTCAGCTTTGGGGATCTCCTAAATATGGGGAATTCCAATAGTGTTGTCTAACCCTAAGCTTTTGTACCGATTTGCAATTTTGGCTCATGCTAGGGTGGGGTTAGTTGGGGTAATGTTTTTGAGCTTTGACGTATGTTTTGCTTAATGTTTGGGTTGGATTTCAGCTTTGGGGATCTCCTAAATATGGGGAATTCCAATAGTGTTGTCTAACCCTAAGCTTTTGTACCGATTTGCAATTTTGGCTCATGCTAGGGTTGGGGTTAGTTGGGGTAATGTTTTTGAGCTTTTACGTATGTTTTGCTTAATGTTTGGGTTGGATTTCAGCTTTGGGGATCTCCTAAATATGGGGAATTCCAATAGTGTTGTCTAACCCTAAGCTTTTGTACCGATTTGCAATTTTGGCTCATTTAGGGTTGGGGTTAGTTGGGGTAATGTTTTTGAGCTTTTGACGTATGTTTTGCTTAATGTTTGGGTTGGATTTCAGCTTTGGGGATCTCCTAAATATGGGGAATTCCAATAGTGTTGTCTAACCCTAAGCTTTTGTACCGATTTGCAATTTTGGCTTATGCTAGGGTTGGGGTTAGTTGGGTAATGTTTTTTGCCTTTTTCGTATGTTTTGCTTAATGTTTTGGTTGGATTTCAGCTTTGGGGATCTCCTAAATATGGGGAATTCCAATAGTGTTGTCTAACCCTAAGCTTTTGTACCGATTTTAATTTTGGCTTATGCTAGGGTTGGGGTTAGTTGGGGTAATGTTTTTGAGCTTTGCGTATGTTTTGCTTAATGTTTGGGTTGGATTTCAGCTTTGGGGATCTCCTAAATATGGGGAATTCCAATAGTGTTGTCTAACCCTAAGCTTTTGTACCGATTTGCAATTTTGGCTCATGCTAGGGTTGGGGTTAGTTGGGGTAATGTTTTTGAGCTTTTACGTATGTTTTGCTTAATTTTGGGTTGGATTTCAGCTTTGGGGATCTCCTAAATATGGGGAATTCCAATAGTGTTGTCTAACCCTAAGCTTTTGTACCGATTTGCAATTTTGGCTCATGCTAGGGTTGGGGTTAGTTGGGGTAATGTTTTTGAGCTTTGACGTATGTTTTGCTTAATGTTTGGGTTGGATTTCAGCTTTGGGGATCTCCTAAATATGGGGAATTCCAATAGTGTTGTCTAACCCTAAGCTTTTTACCGATTTGCAATTTTGCTCATGCTAGGGTTGAGGTTAGTTGGGGTAATGTTTTTGAGCTTTTACGTATGTTTTGCTTAATGTTTGGGTTGGATTTCAGCTTTGGGGATCTCCTAAATATGGGGAATTCCAATAGTGTTGTCTAACCCTAAGCTTTTGTACCGATTTGCAATTTTGGCTCATGCTAGGGTTGGGGTTAGTTGGGGTAATGTTTTTGAGCTTTTCGTATGTTTTGCTTAATGTTTGGGTTGGATTTCAGCTTTGGGGATCTCCTAAATATGGGGAATTCCAATAGTGTTGTCTAACCCTAAGCTTTTGTACCGATTTGCAATTTTGGCTTATTTTAGGGTTGGGGTTAGTTGGGGTAATGTTTTTGAGCTTTTTCGTATGTTTTGCTTAATGTTTGGGTTGGATTTCAGCTTTGGGGATCTCCTAAATATGGGGAATTCCAATAGTGTTGTCTAACCCTAAGCTTTTGTACCGATTTTAATTTTGGCTTATGCTAGGGTTGGGGTTAGTTGGGGTAATGTTTTTGAGCTTTTGCGTATGTTTTTCTTAATGTTTGGGTTGGATTTCAGCTTTGGGGATCTCCTAAATATGGGGAATTCCAATAGTGTTGTCTAACCCTAAGCTTTTGTACCGATTTGCATTTTGTACCGATTTGCAATTTTGGCTCATGCTAGGGTTGGGGTTAGTTGGGGTAATGTTTTGAGCTTTTACGTATGTTTTGCTTAATGTTTGGGTTGGATTTCAGCTTTGGGGATCTCCTAAATATGGGGAATTCCAATAGTGTTGTCTAACCCTAAGCTTTTGTACCGATTGCAATTTTGGCTTATTTTAGTGTTGGGTTAGTTGGGGTAATGTTTTTGACTTTTACGTATGTTTTGCTTAATGTTTTGTTGGATTTCAGCTTTGGGGATCCTAAATATGGGGAATTCCAATAGTGTTGTCTAACCCTAAGCTTTTGTACCGATTTGCAATTTTGGCTCATGCTAGGGTTGGGGTTAGTTGGGGTAATGTTTTTGAGCTTTTACGTATGTTTTGCTTAATGTTTGGGGTTGGATTTCAGCTTTGGGGATCTCCTAAATATGGGGAATTCCAATAGTGTTGTCTAACCCTAAGCTTTTGTACCGATTTGCAATTTTGGCTTATGCTAGGGTTGGGGTTAGTTGGGGTAATGTTTTTGACCTTTTACGTATGTTTTTCTTAATGTTTGGGTTGGATTTCAGCTTTGGGATCTCCTAAATATGGGGAATTCCAATAGTGTTGTCTAACCCTAAGCTTTTGTACCGATTGCAATTTTGGCTTATTTTAGGTTGGGGTTAGTTGGGGTAATGTTTTTGAGCTTTTTCGTATGTTTTGCTTAATGTGTTTGCTTGGATTTCAGCTTTGGGGATCTCCTAAATATGGGGAATTCCAATAGTGTTGTCTAACCCTAAGCTTTTGTACCGATTTGCAATTTTGGCTCATTGCTAGGGTTGGGGTTAGTTGGGGTAATGTTTTTGAGCTTTTACGTATGTTTTTGCTTAATGTTTGGGTTGGATTTCAGCTTTGGGGATCTCCTAAATATGGGGAATTCCAATAGTGTTGTCTAACCCTAAGCTTTTGTACCGATTTGCAATTTTGGCTATGCTAGGGTTGGGTTTAGTTGGGGTAATTTTTGAGCTTTTACGTATGTTTTTGCTTAATGTTTGGGTTGGATTTCAGCTTTGGGGATCTCCTAAATATGGGGAATTCCAATAGTGTTGTCTAACCCTAAGCTTTTGTACCGATTTGCAATTTTGGCTCATGCTAGGGTTGGGTTAGTTGGGGTAATGTTTTTGAGCTTTTACGTATGTTTTGCTTAATTTAATGTTTGGGTTGGATTTCAGCTTTGGGGATCTCCTAAATATGGGGAATTCCAATAGTGTTGTCTAACCCTAAGCTTTTGTACCGATTTGCAATTTTGGCTCATGCTAGGGTTGGGGTTAGTTGGGGTAATGTTTTTGAGCTTTTACGTATGTTTTGCTTAATGTTTGGGTTGGATTTCAGCTTGGGGATCTCCTAAATATGGGGAATTCCAATAGTGTTGTCTAACCCTAAGCTTTTGTACCGATTTGCAATTTAGCTATTTTAGTGTTTGGGTTAGTTGGGGTAATGTTTTTGACCTTTTTCGTATGTTTTGCTTAATGTTTGGGTTGGATTTCAGCTTTGGGGATCTCCTAAATATGGGGAATTCCAATAGTGTTGTCTAACCCTAAGCTTTTGTACCGATTTGCAATTTTGGCTCATGCTAGGGTTGGGTTAGTTGGGGTAATGTTTTTGAGCTTTTACGTATGTTTTGCTTAATGTTTGGGTTGGATTTCAGCTTTGGGGATCTCCTAAATATGGGGAATTCCAATAGTGTTGTCTAACCCTAAGCTTTTGTACCGATTTGCATATTTGGCTCATGCTAGGGTTGGGTTAGTTGGGGTAATGTTTTTGAGCTTTTACGTATGTTTTGCTTAATGTTTGGGTTGGATTTCAGCTTTGGGGATCTCCTAAATATGGGAATTCCAAATAGTGTTGTCTAACCCTAAGCTTTTGTACCGATTTGCAATTTTGGCTCATGCTAGGGTTGGGGTTAGTTGGGGTAATGTTTTTGGATTTCAGCTTTGGGGATCTCCTAAATATGGGGAATTCCAATAGTGTTGTCTAACCCTAAGCTTTTGTACCGATTTGCAATTTTGGCCATGCTAGGGTTGAGGTTAGTTGGGGTAATGTTTTGAGCTTTTACGTATGTTTTGCTTAATGTTTGGGTTGGATTTCAGCTTTGGGGATCTCCTAAAATATGGGAATTCCAATAGTGTTGGAATTCCAATAGTGTTGTCTAACCCTAAGCTTTTGTACCGATTTGCAATTTTGGCTCATGCTAGGTTGGGGTTAGTTGGGGTAATGTTTTTGAGCTTTTACGTATGTTTTTGCTTAATGTTTGGGTTGGATTTCAGCTTTGGGATCTCCTAAATATGGGGAATTCCAATAGTGTTTGTCTAACCCTAAGCTTTTGTACCGATTTGCAAATTTTGGCTTATGCTAGGGTTGGGGTTAGTTGGGGTAATGTTTTTGAGTTTTACGTATGTTTTGCTTAATGTTTGGGTTTGGATTTCAGCTTTGGGGATCTCCTAAATAGGGGAATTCCAATAGTGTTGTCTAACCCTAAGCTTTTGTACCGATTTGCAATTTTGGCTCATGCTAGGGTTGGGGTTAGTTGGGGTAATGTTTTTGAGCTTTTACGTATGTTTTGCTTAATGTTTGGGTTGGATTTCAGCTTTGGGATCTCCTAAATATGGGGAATTCCAATAGTGTTGTCTAACCCTAAGCTTTTGTACCGATTTGCAAGTTTAGCTTATTTTAGTGTTGGGGTTAGTTGGGGTAATGTTTTTGACCTTTTCGTATGTTTTGCTTAATGTTTGGCTTGGATTTCAGCTTTGGGGATCTCCTAAATATGGGGAATTCCAATAGTGTTGTCTAACCCTAAGCTTTTGTACCGATTTGCAATTTTGGCTCATGCTAGGGTTGGGTTAGTTGGGGTAATGTTTTTGAGCTTTTACGTATGTTTTAATTTTGGCTTATGCTAGGGTTGGGGTTAGTTGGGGTAATGTTTTTGACCTTTTGCGTATGTTTTGCTTAATGTTTGGCTTGGATTTCAGCTTTGGGGATCTCCTAAATATGGGGAATTCCAATAGTGTTGTCTAACCCTAAGCTTTTGTACCGATTTGCAATTTTGGCTTATGCTAGGGTTGGGGTTAGTTGGGGTAATGTTTTTGAGCTTTTACGTATGTTTTGCTTAATGTTTGGCTTGGATTTCAGCTTTGGGGATCTCCTAAATATGGGGAATTCCAATAGTGTTGTCTAACCCTAAGCTTTTGTACCGATTTGCAAGTTGGGGTAATGTTTTTGAGCTTTTACGTATGTTTTTGCTTAATGTTTGGGTTGGATTTCAGCTTTGGGATCTCCTAAATATGGGAATTCCAATAGTGTTGTCTAACCCTAAGCTTTTGTACCGATTTGCAATTTTAGCTTATTTTAGTGTTGGGTAGTTGGGGTAATGTTTTTGAGCTTTTTCGTATGTTTTGCTTAATGTTTGGTTGGATTTCAGCTTTGGGGATCTCCTAAATATGGGGAATTCCAATAGTGTTGTCTAACCCTAAGCTTTTGTACCGATTTGCAATTTGGCTCATGCTAGGGTTGGGGTTAGTTGGGGTAATGTTTTTGAGCTTTTACGTATGTTTTGCTTAATGTTTGGTTGGATTTCAGCTTTGGGGATCTCCTAAATATGGGAATTCCAATAGTGTTGTCTAACCCTAAGCTTTTGTACCGATTTGCCATTTTTGGTCTATGCTAGGTTTGAGGTTAGTTGGGGTAATGTTTTTGAGCTTTTACGTATGTTTTGCTTAATGTTTGGTTGGATTTCAGCTTTGGGGATCTCCTAAATATGGGAATTCCAATAGTGTTGTCTAACCCTAAGCTTTTGTACCGATTTGCAAGTTTAGCTTTGCTAGGGTTGGGGTTAGTTGGGGTAATGTTTTTGACCTTTTCGTATGTTTTGCTTAATGTTTGGGTTGGATTTCAGCTTTGGGGATCTCCTAAATATGGGAATTCCAATAGTGTTGTCTAACCCTAAGCTTTTGTACCGATTTGCATTTTGGCTCATGCTAGGGTTGAGGTTAGTTGGGGTAATGTTTTTGAGCTTTTACGTATGTTTTGCTTAATGTTTGGGTTGGATTTCAGCTTTGGGGATCTCCTAAATATGGGGAATTCCAATAGTGTTGTCTAACCCTAAGCTTTTGTACCGATTTGCAATTTTAGCTCATGCTAGTGTTGGGTTAGTTGGGGTAATGTTTTTGAGCTTTTACGTATGTTTTGCTTAATGTTTGGGTTGGATTTCAGCTTTGGGGATCTCCTAAATATGGGGAATTCCAATAGTGTTGTCTAACCCTAAGCTTTTGTACCGATTTGCATTTTGGCTCATGCTAGGGTTGGGGTTAGTTGGGGTAATGTTTTTGAGCTTTTACGTATGTTTTGCTTAATGTTTGGTTGGATTTCAGCTTTGGGGATCTCCTAAATATGGGGAATTCCAATAGTGTTGTCTAACCCTAAGCTTTTGTACCGATTTGCAATTTTGGCTTATTTTAGTGTTGGGTTAGTTGGGGTAATGTTTTTGAGCTTTTACGTATGTTTTGCTTAATGTTTGGGTTGGATTTCAGCTTTGGGGATCTCCTAAATATGGGGAATTCCAATAGTGTTGTCTAACCCTAAGCTTTTGTACCGATTTGCATTTTGGCTCATGCTAGGGTTGGGTTAGTTGGGGTAATGTTTTTGAGCTTTTACGTATGTTTTGCTTAATGTTTGGGTTGGATTTCAGCTTTGGGGATCTCCTAAATATGGGGAATTCCAATAGTGTTGTCTAACCCTAAGCTTTTGTACCGATTTGCAATTTTGGCTCATGCTAGGGTTGGGTTAGTTGGGGTAATGTTTTTGAGCTTTTACGTATGTTTTGCTTAATGTTTGGTTGGATTTCAGCTTTGGGGATCTCCTAAATATGGGAATTCCAATAGTGTTGTCTAACCCTAAGCTTTTGTACCGATTTGCAATTTTGGCTTATTTTAGTGTTGGGTTAGTTGGGGGGTAATTTTTTGAGCTTTTTCGTATGTTTTGCTTAATGTTTGGGTTGGATTTCAGCTTTGGGGATCTCCTAAATATGGGGAATTCCAATAGTGTTGTCTAACCCTAAGCTTTTGTACCGATTTGCATTTTGGCTCATGCTAGGGTTGGGGTTAGTTGGGGTAATGTTTTTGAGCTTTGACGTATGTTTTGCTTAATGTTTGGGTTGGATTTCAGCTTTGGGGATCTCCTAAATATGGGGAATTCCAATAGTGTTGTCTAACCCTAAGCTTTTGTACCGATTTGCAATTTTGGCTCATGCTAGGGTTGGGGTTAGTTGGGGTAATGTTTTTGAGCTTTTACGTATGTTTTGCTTAATGTTTGGGTTGGATTTCAGCTTTGGGGATCTCCTAAATATGGGAATTCCAATAGTGTTGTCTAACCCTAAGCTTTTGTACCGATTTGCAAGTTTGGCCTTTTTAGGGTTGGGGTTAGTTGGGGTAATGTTTTTGACCTTTTACGTATGTTTTTGCTTAATGTTTTGCTTGGATTTCAGCTTTGGGATCTCCTAAATATGGGGAATTCCAAATAGTGTTGTCTAACCCTAAGCTTTTGTCATGCTAGGGTTGGGGTTAGTTGGGGTAATGTTTTTGAGCTTTTACGTATGTTTTGCTTAATGTTGGGTTGGATTTCAGCTTTGGGGATCTCCTAAATATGGGGAATTCCAATAGTGTTGTCTAACCCTAAGCTTTGTACCGATTTGAATTTTGGCTCATGCTAGGGTTGAGGTTTGTTGGGGTAATGTTTTTGAGCTTTTACGTATGTTTTGCTTAATGTTTGGGTTGGATTTCAGCTTTGGGATCTCCTAAATATGGGAATTCCAATAGTGTTGTCTAACCCTAAGCTTTTGTACCGATTTGCAATTTTGGCTCATGCTAGGGTTTGGGGTTAGTTGGGGTAATGTTTTTGAGCTTTTACGTATGTTTTGCTTAATGTTTGGGTTGGATTTCAGCTTTGGGGATCTCCTAAATATGGGGAATTCCAATAGTGTTGTCTAACCCTAAGCTTTTGTACCGATTGCAAGTTTGGCTTATTTTAGTGTTGGGTTAGTTGGGGTAATGTTTTTGACCTTTTTCGTATGTTTTGCTTAATGTTTTGGTTGGATTTCAGCTTTGGGGATCTCCTAAATATGGGGAATTCCAATAGTGTTGTCTAACCCTAAGCTTTTGTACCGATTTGCAATTTTGGCTTATGCTAGGGTTGGGTTAGTTGGGGTAATGTTTTTGAGCTTTTACGTATGTTTTGCTTAATGTTTTGGTTGGATTTCAGCTTTGGGGATCTCCTAAATATGGGGAATTCCAATAGTGTTGTCTAACCCTAAGCTTTTGTACCGATTTGCAATTTTGGCTTATTTTAGGGTTGGGGTTAGTTGGGGTAATGTTTTTGACTTTTCGTATGTTTGCTTAATGTTTTGGTTGATTTCAGCTTTGGGGATCTCCTAAATATGGGGAATTCCAGGATCTCCTAAATATGGGGAATTCCAATAGTGTTGTCTAACCCTAAGCTTTTGTACCGATTGCAATTTTGGCTTATGCTAGGGTTGGGGTTAGTTGGGGTAATGTTTTTGACCTTTTACGTATGTTTGCTTAATGTTTGGGTTGGATTTCAGCTTTGGGGATCTCCTAAATATGGGGAATTCCAATAGTGTTGTCTAACCCTAAGCTTTTGTACCGATTTGCAAGTTTGGCTTATTTTAGGTTGGGGTTAGTTGGGGTAATGTTTTGACCTTTTTCGTATGTTTTGCTTAATGTTTTGCTTGGATTTCAGCTTTGGGGATCTCCTAAATATGGGGAATTCCAATAGTGTTGTCTAACCCTAAGCTTTTGTACCGATTTGCAATTTTGGCCATGCTAGGGTTGGGTTAGTTGGGGTAATGTTTTTGAGCTTTACGTATGTTTGCTTAATGTTTGGTTGGATTTCAGCTTTGGGATCTCCTAAATATGGGAATTCCAATAGTGTTGTCTAACCCTAAGCTTTTGTAACCGATTTGCAATTTTGGCTTATGCTAGGTTGGGGTTAGTTGGGGTAATGTTTTGAGCTTTTACGTATGTTTTGCTTAATGTTTGGTTGGATTTCAGCTTTGGGGATCTCCTAAATATGGGGAATTCCAATAGTGTTGTCTAACCCTAAGCTTTTGTACCGATTTGCAATTTTGGCTTATGCTAGGGTTGAGGTTTGTTGGGGTAATGTTTTGAGCTTTTACGTATGTTTTGCTTAATGTTTGGGTTGGATTTCAGCTTTGGGGATCTCCTAAATATGGGGAATTCCAATAGTGTTGTCTAACCCTAAGCTTTTGTACCGATTTGCAATTTGGCTCATGCTAGGGTTGGGGTTAGTTGGGGTAATGTTTTTGAGCTTGACGTATGTTTTGCTTAATGTTTGGGTGGATTTCAGCTTTGGGGATCTCCTAAATATGGGGAATTCCAATAGTGTTGTCTAACCCTAAGCTTTTGTACCGATTTGCAATTTTGGCTCATGCTAGGGGAGGTTAGTTGGGTAATGTTTTTGAGCTTTTACGTATGTTTTGCTTAATGTTTGGTTGGATTTCAGCTTTGGGGATCTCCTAAATATGGGGAATTCCAATAGTGTTGTCTAACCCTAAGCTTTTGTACTGATTTGCAAGTTTAGCTTATTTTAGTGTTGGGGTTAGTTGGGGTAATGTTTGACCTTTTTCGTATGTTTTGCTTAATGTTTTGCTTGGATTTCAGCTTTGGGGATCTCCTAAATATGGGCAATTCCAGTTAAGTGTTCTCTAACCCTAAGCTTTTGTATCGATTTTTAATTTTGGCTTATGCTAGGGTTGGGGTTGTTGGTAATATTTTAACCTTTTGCGTATGTTTTCTTAATGTTTGGGTTGGATTTCAACTTTGGGGATCTTCTAAATATGGGGAATTCCAATAGTGTTGTCTAACCCTAAGCTTTTGTAACGATTTGAAATTTTGGCTCATGCTATATTGGGGTTAGTTGGGGTAATGTTTTTGAGCTTTTACGTATGTTTTGCTTAATGTTTGGGTTGGATTTCAGCTTTGGGGATCTCCTAAATATGGGGAATTCCAATAGTGTTGTCTAACCCTAAGCTTTTGTACCGATTTGCAATTTTGGCTTATGCTAGGGTTGGGGTTAGTTGGGGTAATGTTTTGAGCTTTTACGTATGTTTTGCTTAATGTTTGGGTTGGATTTCAGCTTTGGGGATCTCCTAAATATGGGAATTCCAATAGTGTTGTCTAACCCTAAGCTTTTGTACCGATTTGCAATTTTGGCTTCATGCTAGGGTTGGGGTAGTTGGGGTAATGTTTTTGAGCTTTTACGTATGTTTTGCTTAATGTTTGGTTGGATTTCAGCTTTGGGGATCTCCTAAATATGGGGAATTCCAATAGTGTTGTCTAACCCTAAGCTTTTGTACCGATTTGCAATTTGGCTTATGCTAGGTTGGGGTTGTTGGGGTAATGTTTTTGAGCTTTTACGTATGTTTTGCTTAATGTTTGGTTGGATTTCAGCTTTGGGGATCTCCTAAATATGGGGAATTCCAAAGTGTTGTCTAACCCTAAGCTTTTGTACCGATTTGCAAATTTTGGCTCATGCTAGGGTTGGGGTTAGTTGGGGTAATGTTTTTTAGCTTTTACGTATGTTTTGCTTAATGTTTGGGTTGGATTTCAGCTTTGGGATCTCCTAAATATGGGAATTCCAATAGTGTTGTCTAACCCTAAGCTTTTGTACCGATTTGCAATTTTGGCTCATGCTAGGGTTGGGGTTAGTTGGGGTAATGTTTTTGAGCTTTTACGTATGTTTTGCTTAATGTTTGGGTTGGATTTCAGCTTTGGGGTTCTCCTAAATATGGGGAATTCCAATAGTGTTGTCTAACCCTAAGCTTTTGTACCGATTTGCAATTTTGGCTTATGCTAGGGTTGGGTTAGTTGGGGTAATGTTTTGCCTTTTTCGTATGTTTTGCTTAATGTTTGCTTGGATTTCAGCTTTGGGGATCTCCTAAATATGGGAATTCCAATAGTGTTGTCTAACCCTAAGCTTTTGTACCGATTTGCAATTTTGGCTCATGCTAGGGTTGAGGTTTGTTGGGGTAATGTTTTTGAGCTTTTACGTATGTTTTGCTTAATGTTTGGGTTGGATTTCAGCTTTGGGGATCTCCTAAATATGGGGAATTCCAATAGTGTTGTCTAACCCTAAGCTTTTGTACGATTTGCAAGTTTAGCTTATTTTAGGGTTGGGGTTAGTTGGGGTAATGTTTTTGACCTTTTTCGTATGTTTTGCTTAATGTTTTGCTTGGATTTCAGCTTTGGGGATCTCCTAAATATGGGCAATTCCAATTAGTGTTCTCTAACCCTAAGCTTTTGTATCGATTTTTAATTTGGGCTTATGCTAGGGTTGGGGTTAGTTGGGGTAATAATTTTTGACCTTTGCGTATGTTTTGCTTAATGTTTGGTTGGATTTCAGCTTTGGGGATCTCCTAAATATGGGAATTCCAATAGTGTTGTCTAACCCTAAGCTTTTGTACCGATTTGCAATTTTGGCTCATGCTAGGGTTGGGGTTAGTTGGGGTAATGTTTTTGAGCTTTTACGTATGTTTTGCTTAATGTTTGGGTTGGATTTCAGCTTTGGGGATCTCCTAAATATGGGGAATTCCAATAGTGTTGTCTAACCCTAAGCTTTTGTACCGATTTGCAATTTTGGCTCATGCTAGGGTTGGGGTTAGTTGGGGTAATGTTTTTGAGCTTTTACGTATGTTTTGCTTAATGTTTGGGTTGGATTTCAGCTTTGGGGATCTCCTAAATATGGGGAATTCCAATAGTGTTGTCTAACCCTAAGCTTTTGTACCGATTTGCCATTTTTGGTCATGCTAGGTTGGTTTAGTTGGGGTAATGTTTTGAGCTTTTACGTATGTTTTTGCTTAATGTTTGGGTTGGATTTCAGCTTTGGGGATCTCCTAAATATGGGGAATTCCAATAGTGTTGTCTAACCCTAAGCTTTTGTACCGATTTGCAATTTTGGCTCATGCTAGGGTTGGGTTAGTTGGGGTAATGTTTTTGACTTACGTATGTTTTGCTTAATGTTTTGGGTTGGATTTCAGCTTTGGGGATCTCCTAAATATGGGAATTCCAATAGTGTTGTCTAACCCTAAGCTTTTGTACGATTTGCAATTTTGGCTCATGCTAGGTTGGGGTTAGTTGGGGTAATGTTTTTGAGCTTTTGACGTATGTTTTGCTTAATGTTTGGGTTGGATTTCAGCTTTGGGGATCTCCTAAATATGGGGAATTCCAATAGTGTTGTCTAACCCTAAGCTTTTGTACCGATTTGCAAGTTTTGGCTTATTTAAGTGTTGGGGTAGTTGGGGTAATGTTTTTGACCTTTTTCGTATGTTTTGCTTAATGTTTGGGTTGGATTTCAGCTTTGGGGATCTCCTAAATATGGGGAATTCCAATAGTGTTGTCTAACCCTAAGCTTTTGTACCGATTTGCAATTTTGGCTCATGCTAGGGTTGGGGTTAGTTGGGGTAATGTTTTTGAGCTTTGACGTATGTTTTGCTTAATGTTTGGGTTGGATTTCAGCTTTGGGGATCTCCTAAATATGGGAATTCCAATAGTGTTGTCTAACCCTAAGCTTTTGTACCGATTTGCAATTTTGGCTCATGCTAGGGTTGAGGTTAGTTGGGGTAATGTTTTTGAGCTTTACGTATGTTTTGCTTAATGTTTGGGTTGGATTTCAGCTTTGGGGATCTCCTAAATATGGGGAATTCCAATAGTGTTGTCTAACCCTAAGCTTTTGTACCGATTTGCAATTTTGGCTCATGCTAGGTTTGGGTTAGTTGGGGTAATGTTTTTGAGCTTTTGACGTATGTTTTGCTTAATGTTTGGGTTGGATTTCAGCTTTGGGGATCTCCTAAATATGGGGAATTCCAATAGTGTTGTCTAACCCTAAGCTTTTGTACCGATTTGCAATTTTGGCTTATGCTTAGGTGTGGGGTTAGTTGGGGTAATGTTTTTGACCTTTTTCGTATGTTTTGCTTAATGTTTTGGGTTGGATTTCAGCTTTGGGGATCTCCTAAATATGGGGAATTCCAATAGTGTTGTCTAACCCTAAGCTTTTGTACCGATTTGCATTTTGGCTCATGCTAGGGTTGGGGTTAGTTGGGGTAATGTTTTTGAGCTTTGACGTATGTTTTGCTTAATGTTTGGGTTGGATTTCAGCTTTGGGGATCTCCTAAATATGGGGAATTCCAATAGTGTTGTCTAACCCTAAGCTTTTGTACCGATTTGCCATTTTGGCTCATGCTAGGGTTGGGGTTAGTTGGGGTAATGTTTTTGAGCTTTTGTATATGTTTTGCTTAATGTTTGGGTTGGATTTCAGCTTTGGGGATCTCCTAAATATGGGGAATTCCAATAGTGTTGTCTAACCCTAAGCTTTTGTACCGATTTGCAATTTTGGTCATGCTAGGGTTGGGGTTAGTTGGGGTAATGTTTTTGAGCCTTTGACGTATGTTTTGCTTAATGTTTGGGTTGGATTTCAGCTTTGGGGATCTCCTAAATATGGGGAATTCCAATAGTGTTGTCTAACCCTAAGCTTTTGTACCGATTTGCAATTTTTGCTTATTTTAGGGTTGGGGTTAGTTGGGGTAATGTTTTTGAGCTTTTCGTATGTTTTGCTTAATGTTTGGGTTGGATTTCAGCTTTGGGGATCTCCTAAATATGGAATTCCAATAGTGTTGTCTAACCCTAAGCTTTTGTACCGATTTGCATATTTGGCTCATGCTAGGGTTGGGGTTAGTTGGGGTAATGTTTTTGAGCTTTGACGTATGTTTTGCTTAATGTTTGGGTTGGATTTCAGCTTTGGGGATCTCCTAAATATGGGGAATTCCAATAGTGTTGTCTAACCCTAAGCTTTTGTACCGATTTGCAATTTTGGCTCATGCTAGGGTTGAGGTTAGTTGGGGTAATGTTTTTGAGCTTTTACGTATGTTTTGCTTAATGTTTGGGTTGGATTTCAGCTTTGGGGATCTCCTAAATATGGGAATTCCAATAGTGTTGTCTAACCCTAAGCTTTTGTACCGATTTGCAATTTTGGCTCATGCTAGGGTTGGGGTTAGTTGGGGTAATGTTTTGAGCTTTGACGTATGTTTTGCTTAATGTTTGGGTTGGATTTCAGCTTTGGGGATCTCCTAAATATGGGGAATTCCAATAGTGTTGTCTAACCCTAAGCTTTTGTACCGATTTGCAAGTTTAGCTTATTTAGGGTTGGGGTTAGTTGGGGTAATGTTTTTGACTTTTTCGTATGTTTTGCTTAATGTTGGGTTGGATTTCAGCTTTGGGGATCTCCTAAATTGGGGAATTCAATAGTGTTGTCTAACCCTAAGCTTTTGTACCGATTTGCATATTTGGCTCATGCTAGGGTTGGGTTAGTTGGGGTAATGTTTTTGAGCTTTTACGTATGTTTTGCTTAATGTTTGGGTTGGATTTCAGCTTTGGGGATCTCCTAAATATGGGGAATTCCAATAGTGTTGTCTAACCCTAAGCTTTTGTACCGATTTGCAATTTTGGCTCATGCTAGGGTTGAGGTTAGTTGGGGTAATGTTTTTGAGCTTTTACGTATGTTTTGCTTAATGTTTGGGTTGGATTTCAGCTTTGGGGATTCTCCTAAATATGGGGAATTCCAATAGTGTTGTCTAACCCTAAGCTTTTGTACCGATTTGCAATTTTGGCTCATGCTAGGGTTGGGGTTAGTTGGGGTAATGTTTTTGAGCTTTGACGTATGTTTTGCTTAATGTTTGGGTTGGATTTCAGCTTTGGGGATCTCCTAAATATGGGGAATTCCAATAGTGTTGTCTAACCCTAAGCTTTTGTACCGATTTGCAAGTTTGCTTATTTTAGGGTTGGGTTAGTTGGGGTAATGTTTTTGACCTTTTTCGTATGTTTTGCTTAATGTTTGGGTTGGATTTCAGCTTTGGGGATCTCCTAAATATGGGGAATTCCAATAGTGTTGTCTAACCCTAAGCTTTTGTACCGATTTGCAATTTGGCTCATGCTAGGGTGGGGTTAGTTGGGGTAATGTTTTTGAGCTTTTACGTATGTTTTGCTTAATGTTTGGGTTGGATTTCAGCTTTGGGGATCTCCTAAATATGGGGAATTCCAATAGTGTTGTCTAACCCTAAGCTTTTGTACCGATTTGCAATTTTGGCTCATGCTAGGGTTGAGGTTAGTTGGGGTAATGTTTTTGAGCTTTTACGTATGTTTTGCTTAATGTTTGGGTTGGATTTCAGCTTTGGGGATCTCCTAAATATGGGGAATTCCAATAGTGTTGTCTAACCCTAAGCTTTTGTACCGATTTGCAATTTTGGCTCATGCTAGGGTTGGGGTTAGTTGGGGTAATGTTTTTGAGCTTTGACGTATGTTTTGCTTAATGTTGGGTTGGATTTCAGCTTTGGGGATCTCCTAAATATGGGGAATTCCAATAGTGTTGTCTAACCCTAAGCTTTTGTACCGATTTGCAATTTTGCTTATTTAGGGTTGGGGTTAGTTGGGGTAATGTTTTTGACCTTTTTCGTATGTTTTGCTTAATGTTTGGGTTGGATTTCAGCTTTGGGGATCTCCTAAATATGGGGAATTCCAATAGTGTTGTCTAACCCTAAGCTTTTGTACCGATTTGCAATTTTGGCTCATGCTAGGGTGGGGTTAGTTGGGGTAATGTTTTTGAGCTTTACGTATGTTTTGCTTAATGTTTGGGTTGGATTTCAGCTTTGGGGATCTCCTAAATATGGGAATTCCAATAGTGTTGTCTAACCCTAAGCTTTTGTACCGATTTGCAATTTTGGCTCATGCTAGGGTTGAGGTTAGTTGGGGTAATGTTTTTGAGCTTTACGTATGTTTTGCTTAATGTTTGGATTTCAGCTTTGGGATTTCCGATCTCCTAAATATGGGGAATTCCAATAGTGTTGTCTAACCCTAAGCTTTTGTACCGATTTGCAATTTTGGCTCATGCTAGGGTTGGGGTTAGTTGGGGTAATGTTTTTGATTTGACGTATGTTTTGCTTAATGTTTGGGTTGGATTTCAGCTTTGGGATCTCCTAAATATGGGGAATTCCAATAGTGTTGTCTAACCCTAAGCTTTTGTACCGATTTGCAATTTTAGCTTATTTTATGTTGGGGTGGGGTTAGTTGGGGTAATGTTTTTGACCTTTTTCGTATGTTTTGCTTAATGTTTGGGTTGGATTTCAGCTTTGGGGATCTCCTAAATATGGGGAATTCCAATAGTGTTGTCTAACCCTAAGCTTTTGTACCGATTTGCAATTTTGGCTCATGCTAGGGTTGGGTTAGTTGGGGTAATGTTTTTGAGCTTTTGACGTATGTTTTGCTTAATGTTTGGGTTGGATTTCAGCTTTGGGGATCTCCTAAATATGGGGAATTCCAATAGTGTTGTCTAACCCTAAGCTTTTGTACCGATTTGCAATTTTGGCTCATGCTAGGTTGGGTTTAGTTGGGGTAATGTTTTTGAGCTTTTACGTATGTTTTGCTTAATGTTTGGGTTGGATTTCAGCTTTGGGGATCTCCTAAATATGGGGAATTCCAATAGTGTTGTCTAACCCTAAGCTTTTGTACCGATTTGCAAGTTTTGGCTTTTTTTAGTGTTGGGTTAGTTGGGGTAATGTTTTTGACCTTTTTCGTATGTTTTGCTTAATGTTTTGCTTGGATTTCAGCTTTGGGGATCTCCTAAATATGGGGAATTCCAATAGTGTTGTCTAACCCTAAGCTTTTGTACCGATTTGCAATTTCGGCCCATGCTAGGGTTGAGGTTAGTTGGGGTAATGTTTTTGAGCTTTTACGTATGTTTTGCTTAATGTTTGGGTTGGATTTCAGCTTTGGGGATCTCCTAAATATGGGGAATTCCAATAGTGTTGTCTAACCTAAGCTTTTGTACCGATTTGCAATTTTGGCCCATGCTAGGGTTGAGGTTTAGTTGGGGTAATGTTTTTGAGCTTTACGTATGTTTTGCTTAATGTTTGGGTTGGATTTCAGCTTTGGGGATCTCCTAAATATGGGGAATTCCAATAGTGTTGTCTAACCCTAAGCTTTTGTACCGATTTGCAATTTTGGCTCATGCTAGGGTTGGGGTTAGTTGGGGTAATGTTTTTGAGCTTTTACGTATGTTTTGCTTAATGTTTGGGTTGGATTTCAGCTTTGGGGATCTCCTAAATATGGGGAATTCCAATAGTGTTGTCTAACCCTAAGCTTTTGTACCGATTTGCAATTTTGGCTCATGCTAGGGTTGAGGTTAGTTGGGGTAATGTTTTTGAGCTTTTACGTATGTTTTGCTTAATGTTTGGGTTGGATTTCAGCTTTGGGTTCTCCTAAATATGGGGAATTCCAATAGTGTTGTCTAACCCTAAGCTTTTGTACTGATTTGCAAGTTTAGCTTATTTTAGTGGTTGGGGTTAGTTGGGGTAATGTTTTGATCTTTTCGTATGTTTTGCTTAATGTTTTGCTTTGATTTCAGCTTTGGGGATCTCCTAAATATGGGCAATTCCAGTTAAGTGTTCTCTAACCCTAAGCTTTTGTATCGATTTTTAATTTTGGCTTATGCTAGGGTTGGGTTAGTTGGGGTAATATTTTTGACCTTTGCGTATGTTTTTCTTAATGTTTGGGTTGGATTTCAGCTTTGGGGATCTTCTAAATATGGGGAATTCCAATAGTGTTGTCTAACCCTAAGCTTTTGTACCGATTTGAAATTTTGGCTCATGCTAGGGTTGGGGTTAGTTGGGGTAATGTTTTTGAGCTTTTACGTATGTTTTGCTTAATGTTTGGGTTGGATTTCAGCTTTGGGATCTCCTAAATATGGGGAATTCCAATAGTGTTGTCTAACCCTAAGCTTTTGTACCGATTTGCAATTTTGGCTCATGCTAGGGTTGGGGTTAGTTGGGGTAATGTTTTGAGCTTTTACGTATGTTTTGCTTAATTTTTGGTTGGATTTCAGCTTTGGGGATCTCCTAAATATGGGGAATTCCAATAGTGTTGTCTAACCCTAAGCTTTTGTACCGATTTGCAATTTTGGCTCATGCTAGGGTTGGGTTTAGTTGGGGTAATGTTTTTGAGCTTTTACGTATGTTTTGCTTAATGTTTGGGTTGGATTTCAGCTTTGGGGATCTCCTAAATATGGGGAATTCCAATAGTGTTGTCTAACCCTAAGCTTTTGTACCGATTTGCAATTTTGGCTCATGCTAGGGTTGGGGTTAGTTGGGGTAATGTTTTTGAGCTTTTACGTATGTTTTGCTTAATGTTTGGGTTGGATTTCAGCTTTGGGGATCTCCTAAATATGGGGAATTCCAATAGTGTTGTCTAACCCTAAGCTTTTGTACCGATTTGCAATTTTGGCTCATGCTAGGGTTGGGGTTAGTTGGGGTAATGTTTTTGAGCTTTTACGTATGTTTTGCTTAATGTTGGGTTGGATTTCAGCTTTGGGGATCTCCTAAATATGGGGAATTCCAATAGTGTTGTCTAACCCTAAGCTTTTGTACCGATTTGCAATTTTGGCTTATGCTAGGGTTGAGGTTAGTTGGGTAATGTTTTTGAGCTTTTACGTATGTTTTGCTTAATGTTTGGGTTGGATTTCAGCTTTGGGGATCTCCTAAATATGGGGAATTCCAATAGTGTTGTCTAACCCTAAGCTTTTGTACCGATTTGCAATTTTGGCTCATGCTAGGGTTGGGTTAGTTGGGGTAATGTTTTTGAGCTTTTACGTATGTTTTGCTTAATGTTTGGGTTGGATTTCAGCTTTGGGGATCTCCTAAATATGGGAATTCCAATAGTGTTGTCTAACCCTAAGCTTTTGTACCGATTTGCCATTTTGGCTCATGCTAGGGTTGAGGTTAGTTGGGGTAATGTTTTTGAGCTTTTACGTATGTTTTGCTTAATGTTTGGGTTGGATTTCAGCTTTGGGGATCTCCTAAATATGGGGAATTCCAATAGTGTTGTCTAACCCTAAGCTTTTGTACCGATTTGCAAGTTTAGCTTATTTTAGTGTTGGGTTAGTTGGGGTAATGTTTTTGAGCTTTTCGTATGTTTTGCTTAATGTTTTGCTTGGATTTCAGCTTTGGGGATCTCCTAAATATGGGAATTCCAATAGTGTTGTCTAACCCTAAGCTTTTGTACCGATTTGAATTTTGGCTTATGCTAGGGTTGGGTTAGTTGGGGTAATGTTTTTGACCTTTTGCGTATGTTTTGCTTAATGTTTGGGTTGGATTTCAGCTTTGGGGATCTTCTAAATATGGGGAATTCCAATAGTGTTGTCTAACCCTAAGCTTTTGTACCGATTTGAAATTTTGGCTCATGCTAGGTTATTGGGTTAGTTGGGGTAATGTTTTTGAGCTTTTACGTATGTTTTGCTTAATGTTTGGGTTGGATTTCAGCTTTGGGGATCTCCTAAATATGGGGAATTCCAATAGTGTTGTCTAACCCTAAGCTTTTGTACCGATTTGCAATTTTGGCTCATGCTAGGGTTGGGTTAGTTGGGGTAATGTTTTTGAGCTTTTACGTATGTTTTGCTTAATGTTTGGTTGGATTTCAGCTTTGGGGATCTCCTAAATATGGGAATTCCAATAGTGTTGTCTAACCCTAAGCTTTTGTACCGATTTGCAATTTTGGCTCATGCTAGGGTTGAGGTTAGTTGGGGTAATGTTTTTGAGCTTTACGTATGTTTTGCTTAATGTTTGGGTTGGATTTCAGCTTTGGGGATCTCCTAAATATGGGGAATTCCAATAGTGTTGTCTAACCCTAAGCTTTTGTACTGATTTGCAAGTTTAGCTTATTTAGTGTTGGGGTTAGTTGGGGTAATGTTTTTGACCTTTTCGTATGTTTTGCTTAATGTTTTGCTTGGATTTCAGCTTTGGGGATCTCTAAATATGGGCAATTCCAGTAAGTGTTCTCTAACCCTAAGCTTTTGTATCGATTTTATTTTGGCTTATGCTAGGGTTGGGGTAGTTGGGGTAATATTTTTAACCTTTTGCGTATGTTTTTCTTAATGTTTGGGTTGGATTTCAGCTTTGGGGATCTCCTAAATATGGGGAATTCCAATAGTGTTGTCTAACCCTAAGCTTTTGTACCGATTTGCAATTTTGGCTCATGCTAGGGTTGGGGTTAGTTGGGGTAATGTTTTTGAGCTTTTACGTATGTTTTGCTTAATGTTTGGGTTGGATTTCAGCTTTGGGGATCTCCTAAATATGGGGAATTCCAATAGTGTTGTCTAACCCTAAGCTTTTGTACCGATTTGCAATTTTGGCTCATGCTAGGGTTGGGTTTAGTTGGGGTAATGTTTTTGAGCTTTGCGTATGTTTTGCTTAATGTTTGGGTTGGATTTCAGCTTTGGGGATCTCCTAAATATGGGGAATTCCAATAGTGTTGTCTAACCCTAAGCTTTTTACTGATTTGCAATTTTGGCTCATGCTAGGGTTGGGTTAGTTGGGGTAATGTTTTTGAGCTTTGACGTATGTTTTGCTAATGTTTGGGTTGGATTTCAGCTTTGGGGATCTCCTAAATATGGGGAATTCATATAGTGTTGTCTAACCTAAGCTTTTGTACCGATTTGCAATTTTGCTCATGCTAGGTTGGGTTAGTGGGGTAATGTTTTTGAGCTTTTACGTATGTTTTGCTTAATGTTTGGTTGGATTTCAGCTTTGGGGATCTCCTAAATATGGGAATTCCAATAGTGTTGTCTAACCCTAAGCTTTTGTACCGATTTGCCATTTTGGCTCATGCTAGGTGAGGTTAGTTGGGGTAATGTTGTTTGAGCTTTTACGTATGTTTTGCTTAATGTTTGGGTTGGATTTCAGCTTTGGGGTTCTCCTAAATATGGGGAATTCCAATAGTGTTGTTTAACCCTAAGCTTTTGTACTGATTTGCAAGTTTAGCTTATTTTAGTGTTGGGGTTAGTTGGGGTAATGTTTTTGATCTTTTCGTATGTTTTGCTTAATGTTTGCTTTGATTTCAGCTTTGGGGATCTCCTAAATATGGGCAATTCCAGTTAAGTGTTCTCTAACCCTAAGCTTTTGTATCGATTTTTAATTTTGGCTTATGCTAGGGTTGGGGTTAGTTGGGGTAATATTTTTACCTTTTGCGTATGTTTTTCTTAATGTTTGGGTTGGATTTCAACTTTGGGGATCTTCTAAATATGGGGAATTCCAATAGTGTTGTCTAACCCTAAGCTTTTGTAACGATTTGAAATTTTGGCTCATGCTATAATTGGGGTTAGTTGGGGTAATGTTTTTGAGCTTTTACGTATGTTTTGCTTAATGTTTGGGTTGGATTTCAGCTTTGGGGATCTCCTAAATATGGGGAATTCCAATAGTGTTGTCTAACCCTAAGCTTTTGTACCGATTTGCAATTTTGGCTCATGCTAGGGTTGGGGTTAATTGGGGTAATGTTTTTGAGCTTTGACGTATGTTTTGCTTAATATTTTTGATTGGATTTCAGCTTTGGGGATCTCCTAAATATGGGGAATTCCAATAGTGTTGTCTAACCCTAAGCTTTTGTACCGATTTGCAATTTTGGCTCATGCTAGGGTTTAGGTTTGTTGGGGTAATTTTTTGAGCTTTTACGTATGTTTTGCTTAATGTTTGGGTTGGATTTCAGCTTTGGGGATCTCCTAAATATGGGGAATTCCAATAGTGTTGTCTAACCCTAAGCTTTTGTACCGATTTGCAATTTTGGCTCATGCTAGGGTTGGGTTAGTTGGGGTAATGTTTTTGAGCTTTGACGTATGTTTTGCTTAATGTTTGGGTTGGATTTCAGCTTTGGGGATCTCCTAAATATGGGGAATTCCAATAGTGTTGTCTAACCCTAAGCTTTTGTACCGATTTTCATTTTGGCACATGCTAGGGTTGAGGTTAGTTGGGGTAATGTTTTTGAGCTTTTACGTATGTTTTGCTTAATGTTTGGGTTGGATTTCAGCTTTGGGGATCTCCTAAATATGGGGAATTCCAATAGTGTTGTCTAACCCTAAGCTTTTGTACCGATTTGCAATTTTGGCCCATGCTAGGGTTGAGGTTTCTTGGGGTAATGTTTTTGAGCTTTTACGTATGTTTTGCTTAATGTTTGGGTTGGATTTCAGCTTTGGGGATCTCCTAAATATTGGGAATTCCAATAGTGTTGTCTAACCCTAAGCTTTTGTACCGATTTGCAATTTTGGCTCATGCTAGGGTTGGGGTTAGTTGGGGTAATGTTTTGAGCTTTGACGTATGTTTTGCTTAATGTTTGGATTGGATTTAGCTTTGGGGATCCCCTAAATAGTGGGAATTCCAATAGTGTTGTCTAACCCTAAGCTTTTGTACCGATTTGCCATTTTGGCTCATGCTAGGGTTGAGGTTAGTTGGGGTAATGTTTTTGAGCTTTTAGGTATGTTTTGCTTAAAGTTTGGGTTGGATTTCAGTTTTGGGGTTCTCCTAAATATGGGGAATTCCAATAGTGTTGTCTAACCCTAAGCTTTTGTACTGATTTGCAAGTTTAGCTTATTTTAGTGTTGGGTTAGTTGGGGTAATGTTTTTGATCGTTTTCGTATGTTTTGCTTAATGTTTGCTTTGATTTCAGCTTTGGGGATCTCCTAAATATGGGCAATTCCAGTTAAGTGTTCTCTAACCCTAAGCTTTTGTATCGATTTTTAATTTTGGCTTATGCTAGGGTTGGGTTAGTTGGGGTAATATTTTTAACCTTTTGCGTATGTTTTTCTTAATGTTTGGGTTGGATTTCACTTTGGGGATCTTCTAAATATGGGGAATTCCAATAGTGTTGTCTAACCCTAAGCTTTTGTAACGATTTGAAATTTTGGCTCATGCTATTATTGGGGTTAGTTGGGGTAATGTTTTTGAGCTTTTACGTATGTTTTTCTTAATGTTTGGGTTGGATTTCAGCTTTGGGGATCTCCTAAATATGGGGAATTCCAATAGTGTTGTCTAACCCTAAGCTTTTGTACCGATTTGCAATTTTGGCTCATGCTAGGGTTGGGGTTATTGGGGTAATGTTTTTGAGCTTTGACGTATGTTTTGCTTAATATTTTGGTTGGATTTCAGCTTTGGGGATCTCCTAAATAGGGAATTCCAATAGTGTTGTCTAACCCTAAGCTTTTGTACCGATTTGCCATTTTGGCTCATGCTAGGGTTGAGGTTAGTTGGGGTAATGTTTTTGAGCTTTTACGTATGTTTTGCTTAATGTTTGGGTTGGATTTCAGCTTTGGGTTCTCCTAAATATGGGGAATTCCAATAGTGTTGTCTAACCCTAAGCTTTTGTACTGATTTGCAAGTTTAGCTTATTTTAGTGTTGGGGTTAGTTGGGTAATGTTTTTGACCTTTTTCGTATGTTTTGCTTAATGTTTTGCTTGGATTTCAGCTTTGGGGATCTCCTAAATATGGGCAATTCTAGTTAAGTGTTCTCTAACCCTAAGCTTTTCTATCGATTTTTAATTTTGGCTTATCCTAGGGTTGGGGTTAGTTGGGGTACTATTTTTACCTTTTGCGTATGTTTTTCTTAATGTTTGGGTTGGATTTCACCTTTGGGATCTTCTAAATATGGGGAATTCCAATAGTGTTGTCTAACCCTAAGCTTTTGTACCGATTTGCAATTTTGGCTCATGCTAGGGTGGGGTTAGTTGGGGTAATGGTTTTGAGCTTTGACGTATGTTTTGCTTAATGTTTGGGTTGGATTTCAGCTTTGGGGATCTCCTAAATATGGGGAATTCCAATAGTGTTGTCTAACCCTAAGTTTTGTACCGATTTGCAATTTTGCTCATGCTAGGGTTGAAGTTTGTTGGGGTAATGTTTTTGAGCTTTTGCGTATGTTTTGCTTAATGTTTGGGTTGGATTTCAGCTTTGGGGATCTCCTAAATATGGGGAATTCCAATAGTGTTGTCTAACCCTAAGCTTTTTGTACTGATTTGCAATTTTGGCTCATGCTAGGGTTGGGGTTAGTTGGGGTAATGTTTTTGAGCTTTGACGTATGTTTTGCTTAATGTTTGGGTTGGATTTCAGCTTTGGGATCTCCTAAATATGGGGAATTCCAATAGTGTTGTCTAACCCTAAGCTTTTGTACCGATTTGCCATTTTGGATTATGCTAGGGTTGAGGTTAGTTGGGGTAATGTTTTTGAGCTTTTACGTATCTTTGCTTAATGTTTTGCTTGGATTTCAGCTTTGGGGATCTCCTAAATATGGGGAATTCCAATGGTGTTGTCTAACCCTAAGCTTTTGTACCGATTTGCAAGTTTAGCTGATTTTAGTGTTGGGTTAGTTGGGGTAATGTTTTTGACCTTTTTCGTATGTTTTGCTTAATGTTTTGCTTAGATTTCAGCTTTGGGGATCTCCTACATATGGGGAATTCCAATAGTGTTGTCTAACCCTAAGCTTTTGTACCGATTTGCAATTTTGGCCCATGCTAGGGTCAAGGTTAGTTGGGGTAATGTTTTTGAGCTTTTACGTATGTTTTGCTTAATGTTTGGGTTGGATTTCAGCTTTGGGGATCTCCTAAATATGGGGAATTCCAATAGTGTTGTCTAACCCTAAGCTTTTGTACCGATTTGCAATTTTGGCTCATGCTAGGGTTGGGGTTAGTTGGGGTAATGTTTTTGAGCTTTGACGTATGTTTTGCTTAATGTTTGGATTGGATTTCAGCTTTGGGGATCTCCTAAATATGGGGAATTCCAATAGTGTTGTCTAACCCTAAGCTTTTTACCGATTTGCAAGTTTAGCTGATTTTAGTGTTGGGGTTAGTTGGGGTAATGTTTTTGACCTTTTTCGTATGTTTTGCTTAATGTTTTGCTTAGATTTCAGCTTTGGGGATCTCCTAAATATGGGGAATTCCAATAGTGTTGTCTAACCGTAAGCTTTTGTACCGATTTGCATTTTAGCTTATTTTAGTGTTGGGGTTAGTTGGGTAATGTTTTTGACCTTTTTCGTATGTTTTGCTTAATTTTTGCTTGGATTTCAGCTTTGGGGATCTCCTAAATATGGGGAATTCCAATAGTGTTGTCTAACCCTAAGCTTTTGTACCGATTTGCTATTTTTGCCCATGTTAGGGTTGAGGTTAGTTGGGGTAATTTTTTTGAGCTTTTACGTATGTTTTGCTTAATGTTTGGGTTGGATTTCAGCTTTGAGGATCTCCTAAATATGGGGAATTCCAATAGTGTTGTCTAACCCTAAGCTTTTGTACCGATTTGCAATTTTGGCTCATGCTAGGGTTGGGGTTAGTTGCGGTAATGTTTTTGAGCTTTGACGTATGTTTTGCTTAATGTTTGGATTGGATTTCAGCTTTGGGGATCTCCTAAATATGGGGAATTCCAATAGTGTTGTCTAACCCTAAGCTTTTGTACCGATTTGCCATTTTGGCTCATGCTAGGGTTGAGGTTAATTGGGGTAATGTTTTTGAGCTTTTACGTATCTTTTGCTTAATGTTTGGGTTGGATTTCAGCTTTGGGGTTCTCCTAAATATGGGGAATTCCAATAGTGTTGTCTAACCCTAAGCTTTTGTACTGATTTGCAAGTTTAGCTTATTTTAGTGTTGGGGTTAGTTGGGGTAATGTTTTTGACCTTTTTCGTATGTTTTGCTTAATGTTTTGCTTGGATTTCAGCTTTGGGGATCTCCTAAATATGGGCAATTCCAGTTAAGTGTTCTCTAACCCTAAGCTTTTGTATCGATTTTTAATTTTGGCTTATCCTAGGGTTGGGGTTAGTTGGGGTAATATTTTTTAACCTTTTGCGTATGAATTTCTTAATGTTTGGGTTGGATTTCAACTTTGGGGATCTTCTAAATATGGGGAATTCCAATAGTGTTGTCTAACCCTAAGCTTTTGTAACGATTTGAAATTTTGGCTCATGCTATTATTGGGGTTAGTTGGGGTAATGTTTTTGAGCTTTTACGTATGTTTTGCTTAATGTTTGGGTTGGATTTCAGCTTTGGGGATCTCCTAAATATGGGGAATTCCAATAGTGTTGTCTAACCCTAAGCTTTTGTACCGATTTGGAATTTTGGCTTATGCTAGGGTTGGGGTTACTTGGGGTAATGTTTTTGAGCCTTTACGTATGTTTTGCTTAATGTTTGGGTTGGATTTCAGCTTTGGGGATCTCCTGAATATGGGGATTTCCAATAGTGTTGTCTAACCCTAAGCTTTTGTACCGATTTGCAATTTTGGCTCATGCTAGGGTTGGGGTTAGTTGGGGTAATGTTTTTGAGCTTTGACGTATGTTTTGCTTAATGTTTGGGTTGGATTTCAGCTTTGGGGATCTCCTAAATATGGGGAATTCCAATAGTGTTGTCTAACCCTAAGCTTTTGTACCGATTTTCCATTTTGGCTCATGCTAGGGTTGAGGTTAGTTGGGGTAATGTTTTTGAGCTACTACGTATGTTTTGCTTAATGTTTGGGTTGGATTTCAGCTTTGGGGATCTCCTAAATATGGTGAATTCCAATAGTGTTGTCTAACCCTAAGCTTTTGTATCGATTTTTAAATTTGGCTTATGCTAGGGTTGGGGTTAGTTTGGGTAATGTTTTTGACCTTTAGCGTATGTTTTGCTTAACGTTTGGCTTGGATTTCAGCTTTGGGATATGCTAAATATGGGAAATTCCAATAGTGTTGTCTAACCCTAAGCTTTTGTACCGATTTGCAAGTGTATCTTATTTTAGGGTTGGGGTTAGTTGGGGTAATGTTTTTGACCTTTTTCGTATGTTTTTCTTAATGTTTTGCTTGGATTTCAGCTTTGGAGATCTCCTAAATATGGGTAATTCCAGTTAAGTGTTGTCTAACCCTAAGCTTTTGTATCGATTTTTAATTTTGGCTTATGCTAGGGTTGGGGTTAGTTGGGGTATTATTTTTGACCTTTTGCGTATGTTTTTCATAAAGTTTGGCTTGGATTTCAGCTTTGGGGATCTTCTAAAGATGGAGAATTCCAATAGTGTTGTCTAACCCTAAACTTTTGTACCGATTTGAAATTTTGGCTTATTTTAGGGTTGTGGTTAGTTGGTGTAATGTTTTTTTGATGTTAAGCGTATGCTTTGCTTAATGTTTGGGTTGGATTTCAGCTTTGGGGATCTCCTAAATATGGGGAATTCCAATAGTGTTGTCCAACCCTAAGCTTTTGTACCGATTTGCAATTTTGGCTCACGCTAGGGTTGGGGTTAGTTGGGGTAACGTTTTTGAGCTTTTACGTATGTTTTGCTTAATGTTTGGGTTGGATTTCAGCTTTGGGGATCTCCTAAATATGGTGAATTCCAATAGTGTTGTCTAACCCTAAGCTTTTGTACCGATTTTCAATTTTGGCTTATGTTAGGGTTCAGGTTAGTTTGGGTAATGTTTTTGACCTTTAGCGTATGTTTTGCTTAATGTTTGGCTTGGATTTCAGCTTTGGGGATCTCTTAAATATGGGGAATTCCTATAGTGTTGTGTAACCCTAAGCTTTTGTACCGATTTGCAATTTTGGTTCATGCTAGGGTTGGGGTTAGTTGGGGTAATGTTTTTGACCTTTAGCGTATGTTTTTCTTAATGTTTGGCTTGGATTTCAGCTTTGGGGATCTTCTAAATATGGGGAATTCCAATAGTGTTGTCTAACCCTAACCTTTTGGACCGATTTAAATTTTCGCTTATTTTAGGGCTGGGGTTAGTTGGTGTAATGTTTTTTTCATGTTAAGCGTATGCTTTGCTGAATGTTTGGCTTGGATTTCAGCTTTGGGGATCTCCTAAATATGGGCAATTCCAATAGTCTTGTCTAACCCTAAGCTTTTGTACCGATTTGCAATTTTGGCTCATGCTAGGGTTGGGGTTAGTTGGGATAATGTTTTTGAGCTTTGACGTATGTTTTGCTTAATGTTTGGCTTGGATTTCAGCTTTGGGGATCTCCTAAATATGGGGAATTCCAATAGTGTTGTCTAACCCTAAGCTTTTGTACCGATTAGCAATTTTGGCTTATGTTAGGGTTCAGGTTAGTTGGGGTAATGTTTTTGACCTTTAGCGTATGTTTTGCTTAATGTTTGGCTTGCATTTAAGCTTTGGGGATATCCTAAATATGGAAAACTCCAATAGTGTTTTCTAACCCTAAGCTTTTGTACCGATTTGCAATTTTGACCTATGTTAGGGTTCAGGTTAGTTGGGGTAATGTTTTTGACCTTTGGCGTATGTTTTGCTTAATGTTTGGCTTGGATTTCAGCTTTGGGGATATCCTAAATATGGGAAACTCCAATAGTGTTGTCTAACCCTAAGCTTTTGTACCGATTTGCAATTTTGGCTTATGTTAGGGTTCAGGTTAGTTGGGGTAATGTTTTTGACCTTTAGCGTATGTTTCGCTTAATGTTTTGCTTGGATTTGAGCTTTGGGGATCTCCTAAATATGGGCAATTCTAGTTAAGTGTTGTCTAACCCTAAGCTTTTGTATCGATTTTTAATTTTGGCTCATGCTAGGGTTGGGGTTAGTTGGGGTAATATTTTTGACCTTTTGCGTATGTTTTTCTTAATGTTTGGCTTGGATTTCAGCTTTAGGGATCTTCTAAATATGGGGAATTCCAATAGTGTTGTCTAACCCTAAGCTTTTGTACCGATTTGCAATTTTGGCTTATGTTACGGTTCAGGTTAGTTGGGGTAATGTTTTAGGCCTTTACCATATGTTTTGCTTAATGTTTGGCTTGGATTTGAGCTTTGCGGATGTCCTAAATATGGGGAATTCCAATTGTGATGTCTAACACTAAACTTTTTTACCGATTTTTAATTTTGGCCTATGTTAGGGTTGGGTTAGTTGGGGTAATGTTTTTGACCTTTAGCGTATTTTTTGCTTAATGTTTGGCTGGGATTTCAGCTTTGGGGATCTCCTAAATATGGGGAATTCCAATAGTGTTATCTAATCCTAAGCTTTTTTACCGATTTCCAATTTTGGCTTGTGTTAGGGTTGGGGTTCGTTGGGGTTATGTTTTTGACCTTTTGCGTATGTTTAGCTTAATGTTTTTCTGGGATTTCAGCTTTGGGGATCTCCTAAATATGGGGAATTCCAATAGTGTTGTCGAACCCTAACCTTTTGTACCGATTTGAAATTGTGGCCTATCTTAGGGTTCGTGTTAGTTGGGGAATGTCTTTGAGCTTTTACGTATGTTTTGCTTAATGTTTGGCTTGGATTTGAGCTTTGGGGAATTCCTAAATATGGGGAATTCCAATAGTGTTGTCTAACCCTAAGCTTTTTTACCGATTTGTAAGTTTGGCTTATGTTAGGGTTGGGGTTAGTTGGGGTAATGTTTTTGTCCTTTTGCGAACGTTTTGCTTAATGTTTGGCTTGGATTTCAGCTTTGGGGATCTCCCAAATATGGGGAATTCCGATAGTGTTGTCTAACCCTAACCGTTTGTACCGATTTGCAATTTTGGCTTCTCTTAGGGTTCAGGTTTGTTGGGTAATGTCTTTGAGCTTTTACATATGTTTTGCTTAATGTTTGGCTTGGATTTCAGCTTTGGGGAATTCCTAAATATGGGGAATTCCAATAGTGTTGTCTAACCCTAAGCTTCTTTACCGATTTGTAATTTTGGCTTATGTTAGCGTTAGGGTTAGTTGGGGTAATGTTTTAGACCTTTTGGGTATGTTTTGCTGAATGTTTGGCTTGGATTTCTGCTTTGGGGATGTCCTATATATGGGGAATTACAATGGTGTTGTCTAACCCTAACCTTTTCGACCGATTTGCACTTTTGGCTTATGTTAGGGTTGGGGTTAGTTGGGTAATGTTTTTCACATTTTGCGTATCTTTTACTTAATGTTTGGCTTGGATTTCAACTTTGGGGATCTCCTACATATCGGGAATTCCAATAGTGTTGTCTAACCCTAACCTTTTTGACCAATTGGCAATTTTGGCTTATGTTAGGGTTGGGGTTAGTTTGGGTAATGTTTTTGACCTTCTGCATATGTTTTGGTTAATGTTTGGCTTGGATTTCAGTTTTGGGGATCTCCTAAATATGGGGAATTCAAATAGTGATGTCTAACCCTAACCTTTTGTACCGATTTTTAACTTTGACTTATGTTAGGGTTGGGGTTAGTTGGGGTAATGATTTTGGCCGTTGGCGTATGTTTTGCTTAATGTTTGGCTTCGATTTTAGATTTGGCGATCTCCTAAATATGGGGAATTCCAATAGTGATGTCTAACACTAACCTTTTATACCGATTTGTAATTTTGGCTTATGTTAGGGTTGGGGTTAGTTGGGGTAATGTTTTTGACCTTTTGGGTATATTTTGCTTAATGTTTGGCTTGGATTTCAGCTGTGGGGATCCCCTAAATATGGGGAATTCCAATAGTGTTGTCTAACCCTAACCTTTTGTACCGATTTGAAATTTTGGCTTATTTTAGGGTTGGGGTTAGTTTTGGTAATGTTTTTGACGTTTCTCGTATGTTTTGCTTAGTTTTGGCTTGGATTCCAGCTTTGGGGATCTCTTAAATATGGGGAATTCTAATAGGGTTGTCTAACCCTTACCTTTTCTATCGATTTGCAATTTTAGCTTATGTTAGGGTTAGGGTTAGTTAGGGTAATGTTTTTGACCTTTAGCGTATGCTTTGGTTAATGTTTGGCTTGGATTTCAGTTTTGGGGATCTCCTAAATATGGGGAATTCAAATAGTGATGTCTAACCCTAACCTTTTGTACCGATTTGTAAGTTTGGCTAATCTTAGGGTTAGGGTTAGTTGGGGTAATGTTTTTGACCTTTAGCGTATGTTTTGGTTAATGTTTGGCTTGGATTTCAGCTTTGGGGATCTCCTAAATATTGGGAATTCCAATAGTGTCTAACTCTAAGGTTTTGTGCGGATTTGTAATTTTGGCTTATCTTAGTGTTGGGGTAATGTCTCTTACCTTTTGCGTATGTTTGGCTGAATGTTTGGCTTGGATTTCAGCTTTGGGGATCTCCTAAATATGGGGAATTCCAATAGTGTTGTCTAAACCTAAGCTTTTGTACCGATTTGTAATTTTGGGTTATGTTACGGTTGGGGTTAGTTGGGGTAATGTTTGTGACCTTTTGCGTATGTTTTGCTTAATGTTTCGCTTGGATTTCAGCTTTGGGGATCTCCTAAATATGGGGAATTCCAGTAGTGTTTTCTAAGCCAAACCTTTTGTACCGATTTAAAAGTTTGGCTTCCTTTAGGGTTAGTTGGGGTCGTGTTTTTGACCTTAAGCGTATGTTTCGCTTAATGTTTGGCTTGGTTTTCAGTTTTGGGGATCTCTTAAATATGGGAAGTTCCAATAGTGTTTTCTAACCCTAAGCTTTTGCACCGATTTGTAATTTTGGCTTATTTTAGGGTTGGGGTTAGTTGGGGTAATGTGTTAGAGCTTTTGCGTTGGTGTTGCTTAATTTTTTGCTTGGATTTCCGCTTTGGGGATCTCATATATGGGGAATTCGAATAGTGTTGTATAACCCTAATGTTTTTTACCGATTTGCAATTTTGGCTTATCGTAGGGCTCGGGTTCTTTGGGGTAATGTTTTTGACCTTTAGCGTAAGGTTTGGTTAATGTTTGCATTCGATTTCAGCTTTGGGGATCTCCTGAATATGGGGAATTCCAATAGTGTTGTCTACCCCTAACATTTTTTACCGATTTCCAATTTTGGATTTTCTTAGCGTTAGGGTTAGTTGGCGTAATGTTTTTGACCTTTAGCGTATCTTTTGCTAAATGTTTGACTTGCATTTCACCTTTGGGGATCTCCTAAATATGGGGAATTCCACTAGTGGTGTGTTACCGAAAGGTTTTTTTAATGATTTCTAATTTTGGCTTCCGTTAGGGTTGGGGTTAGTTGGGGTAATGTTTTTGACCTTTTGCGTATGTTTTCCTGAATGTTTGGCTTGGATTTCACCTTTGGCGATCTCCTAAATATCGGGTATGCAAATAGTGTTGTCTAACCCTAACCTTTACTACCTATTTGTAATTTTGGATTATCTGAGTGTTAGAGTAGTATAGTGTTTGGGGGTACCAGATCAAAAATGGGTGTTTTAGCAAAATGATCTCGTATTCTGGATCATATAGTTATTTAATTTGATTGAATATATAGTTATTTAATTTGATGGAATATATAGTTGTTCAATCTGATGGAACCAAGGTCAGCACACTTTTGAATTTATGGTTCAATCTGATGGAATCTATAGTTTATTAAAATGCGTGACATTCTCGGAAAAATCACCAAGCGTGACATTCTCGGAAAAACAGGAAATGAGTCATCGCCTATAGCTATTATTTGAAGCAATTAAAGATGCAGAAAAAAAATAGCAAAACTGGTGGCCACCAGAACCTCTCATGAGGGACTTAATTTGGAATTTGAATCACCACCCGTCCCTCATGAGAGGTTTTTTTTGTTTTGTTTTGTTTTTTGAATTCCCACCACCACACCACCAGAGCACTATCATTTATGTTCCCACCACCACTCCGCTCTGGCCCTATCAGACCCTCTTGAGGCCAAGTATTTGTTTATTTGTTTTTTTCACCCTCCGGCTTGAGATTGAACCGGCACTTCTGAGAAGCCGAAGCTTAACTATAGCTCTACCCAACAATCCGACACCATCTCAGGGTGATTTTTTCATTTTTTATTTTTTATTTATTTTTTTTTCATTTTTTAACCCATGGAATAACGGCGGGATTTTTCATTATTCCATGGGGTGGCTTGTATACATTTCGCTAACGAAAGGCCCCCGCTTTTTCCAATCGTTAGATACTCTGCATACAAGCCACTCTTTATCTGTGTGAAACAACCCTTATATTTGCGTTTGTATTTTCATTTTTATGCTTGTGGTACATAAATGAAATTTTCAAAGATAAAAAATAATACGCATGTGTAAAAAGCGAAAAAATCTAGAATCCCCTAAACATAGTGACGTAGTTTGGTGACTCATTCGAAAGGGAATCCCCCAACAAATGTTCCTGTCTCATATGTTAATTCTTCGGGTAAAGGGTCAGAAAGAGGGCAGTATTTTAAATTAAATATACAACAAAACTCACAATACTATCCTGAACTGGGCAAATCAGTGGGTTTGAGGCGATAAAAACACCGCAACAGCTAGATTCCATAATGTCCATACGCATAGCTTGTCACGCCATTATCATGAATATACCGCTTGTCGTCAAAGCAGCTGAGTGATACTTTATTTATCTCATAACTTCCAAGTTGATGGTTCTGACTTCTGATTGTTTTTATTCTATGATGCAACTGTTTATTATTGAATAGAGTGTCTTTATAATTTTCATGTTTGATGTTATTCTTAATAATATTCTTTTTTATTCCTTTTGCTGTTTTTCCTCCATTCTGGTTATCTTTCATATAGCTATACATTTTCGATCGTAGACCGATGAATTCGCAAACGGGTACTCCTGCTGCCTCATCTTTGAATTTGCCAATAACTTTTTTATTCGTCTTATCGAAATATGGCGAGCTTTCAGGGTAGTCGCTGTTATCGAATTTGTCTTTATCGTTCCAGAAATTTCTATAGACGTCTTGGGTTTCAATTTCATAGGTCAGTGAGTCTGTGTCTGTGAAGAGCAGCTTGGCCTTGGTACCGTACTTTTGTTTAATGTAGTTGTAATGGAAATCGTACATCAGTGTCTTGCTAAGGTCTAGAATACACATCCCCACGTATGCCGGCCGGTTTAAAGTGAGTGTTTCTTTTATCTTATGAACAGCTACTAGATTTTCATTGAAGATTTTACTGCTAACATAAGTGGGTTTACTAGCTAATTTCAATAGCTTCTTCTCATCAGTCACCAATCTGACGTCTAGTCGCTTTCTGAGGTTTTCCATCGTTTTGCCAAATACACTGTTATTCATCAGCTTGAACAAGGCTTTCTCAAAGGCATTTTTCGCGCTAGTTCGATGTACTGTCTGAGCCACGCGGACTGATTGAACTCTAACACTCGATGGACTTTAGTTATTTTCAAACCGAGATCAGTATATAATTGGAGGTTCCTGTAATGGAGCACGTACTTTTCTTTGTTGCTTAATGTTGGTATCAGTTTATGTACCAGACCAGTTGATATTTTATATTTCTTCGCGATGTTTTTACAATAATCTGATAGCATGTCCCCAGTCACTTTGACCTTTTCCGGTCCCAGTGGATAGTCATTGTGAAGATCATGTAACTCCTGGGGGTATTCTAAATCAACTTCAAGTATCAAACCTTTGTTGCTGTCTTCTTTATACTTAGCCAGGTCTAAATTATTGATCTGTTTTTGTGTCATCCATCTGAATCCGCCTTTTGGTAAATATTGACTCATAGCCCAACCATACAAATTATTAGCATCAAGATACATGATGTACTTCGAGGGCGCCTTCTCGTCATACTCTTTCATGTATTTATTATTTGCTTTACCGTAACGGTTGGCTATATAGCTGATTCCTCCACGCATACCCTTTTCAATGAATTGAAACATATCAATATCAGTCATCAATTCTAGTTTAATGTCAGTCATTTTAAGCATGGCGTCCCATGATAAACCGGGAGATGTGAAATAGTGACACGGGTCCAGTTTATAGTACTCAAGGCATGTTTTTCTGAAGTTTTCAAATACATCAGCCAGTAGGAGTACATCTGTTTTAAGGTACAGATCATGATAATCACCCATGTTTTTCAAAGAGAATGCTTTCCAAACAGTCTGAGCATGCGTATAGTCTTCATCTGATATATGCGTATCACTCAGTATGCTATAGAATTCTTCTTTTGAGGGCAGCTTCTGATTGAATTGATCAAAGCTGTCCATGAAGTCGTATGGATAAACACCTTTTTGCGCCACCAGATTAAGATCATTTCCCTTGAACTCTTGTGAGGTGTATTTCAAGGCTTCTTTAGGTAGATTGCCTACAAGTTTTTCCAAACTGGAGCTCATGAACTGGAAACTATCAAGAAATGTTAGGTGATTGCCAAGCATGAAAGCCATATACTTCTCCATGTTATTTGGGATAGCATTGATGTTCATTTGACAGTCTTCACTTTTCTTGTTTTTGTAAGTGTGCTTCTTAACAATGGCTCCAATCTCCTGCATAATAAAATGACTATCATAGCCTCTTAGATTGTGAAATATGACTGGTATCTTTATTTCTTCTGGGTTCACTCTGACTTTCAGATTACAATCTTGGTGAGCAGAACCTCTGTATTTACCAGTAATGTGACAATGATCTCGGACTCAAATATCCTTTTCAGTATACTTCTTATCACAGATGTGACACATTTCAGCTTTTTGGAATTCTTTTTCATCATCTTTAGTCATTTTCAATGGTTTGTTAAAAATTTTTTTCACAACATTCTTGCAATATTTGACCTCCTCCAGCATAGCTTCCATAAATTTGTACACAGCCTTTTCACCCCTGTATATTGCTGCTGGTTTGCTGTATTTATCATCATAACAACAAACCACTTTATAGCCGTAGCCACAGTCAGTATGCTTCTGATAAGCCTCTGTATATGATTTATCATGTTGGGTTGGCAACCGTGTATTTTTTCAGTGATGGCCTCAAAATCAGCATAGATCACAAATGGTACCTGCTGTTGTTTATGAAAGTTGCTGAATTTCAGTATGTTGTTATCTTTTTTTGGCATTTTTATTGCCTGTGTGCCATTTACTTGCATGCAGTTGTCCTTGTGATCATTCAACACCCTTTCAGAGCTGAAGCATTGAAGACAGTGCATACAAAAGTGTTTTCTTTCTTTGTGCTTTGTTTGATTGTACATGAACTTATTGAAATCTTTGATTAGCACATAATGCTTGTTTTCATTTTCAGTTATTAGAAGCAGATTCAAGCAGTCTTCATATTTCTCTTTTGAAACAAAAATTGGATATGGCTGTCTATTCTCATAACCAAAAACATTGATGTTGATCTCATTTTGTTTCTCTATCTTGTTGTAATGCTTGGTTGCAACTGGGAATTCAACCCCTGAATAATCTAATGTATTGACAAATTTTCTGTCAGTCTTCTTTATTCTCTGTGGGTATTTCTCTTGTGGGTTCAGGTGTCTGATGTGGCACCACATGAAGCACAGATCATCATCATTCTTTATGTTAATCAAACCCTTTGCACTGTTTCTGAGTTCATTCGGTAGTTTAATGTATGAGGAGCCCTTCATTGGCGCATATTTCACAACATTAAGATAATGACTATCAACTGAATCAACAGTCCAACCTGAACCTTCAGATACCCAAACTGCAATCTTATTCATTATTTGGTCTTTTGACAATTGTAGTGATTCAGTTACTTCCAAATTATTCACAATTGTTTGAGCTACACTGTTGAAATATGCGGTTTTGTATTCTATTGCTCCGTCAGTCATTTTTGCGAATGTTACCTTTAGCGTTTCAACGAATTTCAGTCCTTTCATTTCATTCAACGATTTTATAATATTATATGCAACAGCCTTTCTTGTGTTTTGCAGTTGCGCAAGCGGGTCTTTGTTATTTTTTATACTGATTTCAAAAGACTCAGTGAAACCTTTCAAAGCTTTCTCTGTTTGTACAATCTTAGTCCTTCGTGCAGGCGTTGGTTTCTGAATCACCTGTTTGGTTCTGGGGGCTGGGATCGGTCTCTTTTTCAATTGTTCTATTTCTTCTAACCATTCTATTGGTGGTGCTGGTAATCTTTTTCTTTCGAAGTAATCAACCAATTCTTTCACAGTTGGTCTTTTCGTCCTTGGGGCAGTAATTGGTCTTGTTCTTGGTTTAGGCACAGGTTTTGTGTCATCAACTATAATAACTTTAGGCTTTTTCTGCTGCTTCAACAGCAATTCGATTAGCTTAGATTTGCTCAACTTTTTAAGACTTTTCTTGTCCATATTACTACTAGTTTCGATAATTTTTCCATTTGTAATATATCTATAGTTATTATTTCTTTAAAACATTTCCGTCTGCGTTTAAATATGGTTGAGAATTCAATTGATCCAATTACTGGATCCTTTTGAATTGTAATTATTGAAGAATATTTTTTTGATGTTTTTTTGTTTTAATATGACAAGATTTCCCTGCCATTGTGTAGTTACGTCCTGTCTTACATATGTTACAGTACCATTCTTTATTTAGCATGTACGATGTTTTATGATTCTTCCGTTCTTCTGCGGTGAATACTTTCGGCCTTCCACGACCTCTTTTGACATTTTTATTTTCCATAATATATAGTTATATAAATTATTTTTTTAAATATCTTTCTCTTCTTGATAAGTATAATTTACTTTCTTCCATGTGTTTAGTTATTTCATGAATCAAGTCTTCGAAACTATTGCTCATGATGTATTTGCAGTTGTTTTTCTCATACATTAGCTTCATATCAGACTGTTTGTCTGACACTTTATACACACCTGTTGGGCTTTTGAATTCAAGACAAAGAGCGCTGTATTTTCTAGTGGGATTCATCAGCATTAAATCACACTGTCCAGCCATATATCCTTTCTTATAACTTCTGATTCGCATGTTTGAGCTTATTTGATTTTCACCTAATCCCGCCACCATTAATGCACCTTCACATTTCTTTCTGATGAATGAAACAATCTTATAATGCAGATCATCTTCACTTTCAATCATCAGCATGTTATTATTTCTGTCATTGAACTGATTGTAATACCCCTGTTTTCTGATTGATGGCAACACTTTAGATGTAACCCAATGTTTGAATTTTACAGCTTCTTGTTTTTTAGAGGACAGTATTAGTGAATAAAATCCTGATTCATTTATGAAGAAACATTTGAAAGTTTTTTCGGGGGTCTCAGCACGAGGGACCATTTTTGTCCCCCGTGAATCAGTGGCCTCAGCACGAGGGACCATTTTTGTCCCCCGTGAATTTATGCTGATTTTGTGGTCTCTTAAGATTTTATCATCCGATACAACATAATCTCTGATTGCTCTTTGTGGATTTTTATAGTCAAGAATTTTAGCAATGTCTCTTCCTCTGAACCAAACGTCATTTTTATCATCAAGATAACAATCTATTGATACATCTAATTCTTTATTATCGTAGGAATATTTTTGCATTTGTATATTATAATAATTTATTTTTTAATTCATTTTCGACCTGTGTTTAAATATAGTCAGGAATAATAATATTCTTGGCTACATAATAGCAAATAACAGATATACTGTAGGTCTCCTTCACATATATGTTAGATAATTTTCTCTTTATAATATGTCTTTTAAATCCTTGAACGGTATTCAACTGTTGAGGTCATCGCTATATCCCTTCCACTTCACCAAAGCTTGTTTTTTCTTATAGTCTCTGCGAATGACTTTATCGATACGGAAAACATCCTGTCTGGCTTTCAATAATTCAGCTTCATAAAAACTCCCTTCAATATCTTCTCCTCTAAGATCTTTTAGTTTGTAAGTGATTGGATTAGTGTATTGGATTTTATCAACTGTAAACACTTCTTCAGTCCAATTTGGTGTATAGCCCTTGTCGAACACATTCCGTTTATACTTGGATATTCGGACCTTGTCACCTATTTTGAATTTCGGTTTCTGTTTTAATGTTTTCATATCACCATACAAATTGAAGTAAACAGTTCCTTCATTCCTCTTTTTACTAGCCTCTGTAGGTGTCATCTTTGTGTTTGAATGTTTTGTGTTGTTGTACTGTTTCACTAATTTTGGTAACATGTCTAAATACTGTGTATTACCTTGAACAGTGAACTGCTTCCACATTTTGGACTTCATTGTCCTATTCCATCTTTCAACTACTGATGACTTCTCTTCATTCTATTTGAGTACATCTGTACACTATGTTTCTCTAGCAAGTCCTTCAAGTGTTTGTTGTAAAACTCTTTACCTTTATCAACCCATAAATACTGTGGTTTTCTGCCTTCCTTGAATATTGATTTGAATGCTTCAGTGACAGATTCACCTTTCTTATCCTTCAATGGGACAATCCAACCATATTTGCTGAAGACATCAATGACCATAAGAAGATATCGATAACCTTTATTCCATTTACTGAACTGTTGCATTTCAACTAGATCACTTGCCCATATTTCATCAATTTTATTTACAATCACACGCCGCCGAGTGAAATTTCGTTTTATGGGTGCATGTAATTCATCAGCTAGTTTTTCTTGCCAGTTTTCTTTACTCGACGGCTTTTTCCGTTTTTTGAAACACCAAGACCTAATTTCTGTTTTTTGTCAATTAAGAATCTAGCTGTTTGACCCCATTTTGGCATCTCACCATATGGTATTTGATCTAGTGACTCGACCATTGTTCTATCAAATGAATAAAGGGGAGTAGTTTCTAAAGAAACTGTGGTGCTGCGTCGGTGGGGAAGTGAGACACGAAAATTTGGTTTATCAACGGAGTTGATAATGTAAATTGACCACCGTACAGGGATTCGGGATTCGAATCCCTGTACGGTGGTCAATTTACATTATCAACTCCGTTGATAAACCAAATTTTCATTGTTCTATCACAATCACCCTTATTTTTTCCCATATCATAACAAATATTGTGGTAAGCTGCTATTTCATCCACCTTATTGTAAGGTTGTACATTCCATTTCAAGACCTCTCCAGTCAATGGATCATATTCCAGTTGTTCATGCAATGGATTGTATGGTCCCATATACTTATACTTACTTGGAGTCCAACCTGCTTTTGGTTTAGGAAGCTTGCCAATTACCTTATGGATATCAATCGCGCCTCCCATTTTATTGATTTTAGCTACCCATTTTTGTATATCTTCTGGTTTTGCATACATGATATCTCCAAGCAATGAGCCACCACGTGTATAATCAACTCCAGCAATATCTGTTTTATACATTTTTTTCTTGTCAGAGCGTTTGGGTCTAATAGCAGTGCTCAATTGCATTAAGCCTTCTTTACCAACCTTTGTGATTGCAGGCTTTGCGAGGGAAAGTCCTTTGTCAATTAATTTCTTTTGCAGCTTTGGATTTCTCATTGCTTCAGAAGCATAATATCTTCCCATTTCTACACCTTTCTTTGCTAAATAAGGGACTCCATGTTCTAAGAATCCTGTTAGTGCCGTATCTGCGGCTGAATATAGTATGCCCGCCCCTTCAGACGGGCTAATTAGTTTCCCCGATTTCTGACAAATTTAGTCTTTGTGATTCCACATTCAGCACAAGTACATTTCATCACAGTTCGACCATTTTTTGTCTTTTGATATCTTTCACTTCCTGGTACACATTCAGTGACTTTCTTCTGTTTCACACAATATGATTTTACCATTATACATATAAGTTAGATATTCTTGAAATAATTTATGATAAACCTGTGATTGACACTTGTGTCTGTTGGATCAAATTCAGCATTATGTATTGTATTAAGAATGGATCTCCCATTTTGTCTCTCAAGAAGATAGTACAAACACCAATATCCACATAATACTGATTCCCTTTCTTGTATCTCATCACCAGAGTATTCAAGTTGTTTACCGCTTGCAGCCATATACATTTGAACTTCTGTTGGCATCATTAAACCGAAAGAGTCGAAGTATTCACAGTATTTATCATTTTTGAAATTCCTATAACAAACCCAATGAGTACCTGGTCCAATTTTGGAATCAAGATTGACTATCCCACATTCATTGTTTTTTATTTGTCTCGGCAGATTGTCTCTTGAAAATACTCCTCTAAAATGTTTTATTCCAAGTTGTTTAACCCAATTGATTAAATCAAAGTTGGATAAGGGTTTATTTACAAAATGGTTCCTAGTATGGGGATTGAATTGAATGGACTGTTTTTGCCTAGTAGAAGTCCTTTTCCCTTTGTCTTTTTTTTTTTCATTCCATAACCGATTGGAACGTGAACATCTAATGACCGTCTTGGACGGCTGCTTTCAACATGCAATCCTTTTCCAGTTAATTTTCTGATTGCTTCTATGGCTAAAGGAATTCCAATACTGGCGAGTATTGTTCCAATACCCTTTCCAGTCTGCGCTTTTGTTGGTTTGATAACAACGTCTCCACCATACTGCATTTTTTGAATAATATCTGCCATCTGTCTCGTATTCAATGAATTTCCTACATTCAATAATTCGAGATAAATTGGCATTAGGAATAAGAAATCCTCCACTTTGTTTCTTCCCAAATAGTTTATCAACACCGAGACTTGCTAATGAAGAAAGAGCACCAGTAGCCAATGCTGGAGCCGCTTTAGCTACTGCTTTACCTGCATAAGGCAATAGTCTTGTTCCAAGTGAAAAAAGACTGGACCAAAGAGAACCTCCTTCTACAACAGCTTTTCTGATTTGATTTTTTGATATCTTGATGTCTGAACCTTTCCTGATCTACTTCCATTTAATCAGTTTGTTGATTTGTGTCTTAGTCAACATTAGTTGATCATTTCCAGACAATTCACTATGTGTCAACCTGATTGTTACAGGCGAATTTGTTGCATAAGCTTTTGCTAGCTTTTGTTTCTGACCTTTTGATAGTCTCACACCATGTGGATGATAAGTAGTCATATAATATATGTTTATACTAAATTGTATTTAATACAAACAATCATTTAATTTAATTATTTAATTTAATTATTTATTTAATTTATTTCCAATTAATTATTTAATTTACATTGATCTCAGAATTAATTTTCCATCAGTCTTTCTCATCTCAATATCCTGCTCATAGAGGACCAATGCATACACACTGTAATCAGCATTTGTTCCATCACTCAAAGTGTATTTGAAAGTCAGTTTTGTCATTCCATCTTTAATATCCTGTTTCTGTTTTGTCAGATCGAAATAAACAAAAGGGAATATTGTACCGAAATTGCCCCTGTTAAGAAGGGTACTTTCACTGAAATCATTTACAGCTTGAACATATTTCAAAACATCTCTGAATACTCTTGTCGGTTCTGTTGAGGTTTATAATGAACCTCTGGATAATCATTACCATTGCCAACCTCAAGATAACAATCAGTCAAAGTCGGTTATTTGCAACTGAAAAGGTGTTATAGAGAAATTTATTGGCTGTCTGAGATGCATCACTTGCATCATTGATGATGAATACAAAAACATGCCTGGGTTTGTTTATTCCTGTGGAAATACGGAAATTGGCAGTCTGTTGTCTTGTTGAATTGCCTCTCTCAACCATTTCTCTCATGTAAGTCCACTTTCTGTTGTCAAGATACTTGCTCATGTATAAGGACTTTCCCGCAGAATTGAAAATAATACGAGGAACAATTAGCTGGAATTTAGTTAGTACCACACGACATTCATCAGTAGCTTGCCAAATCATATTGTCATCACTCTCAAGTGTCAGGTTCACCTCTACTTTTGAGTTAGGCATGAGTTCATCCCAAAAGCTCTTGAAAAAACCGTATCTGTTCAATGCTATCTCTGCATTTATTTCACCACCATCATTAAGCAAAGCTTTACGATCTGAGAATCCTTTGTTATAAGCAGCTTGTGCCACTCTGTTTTCAGCACCTCTGCTGGTGTCAAGATAGAAGAACTCATTGGTTCCCTGACTTACAGCATAACCCTGTGAATACTCAAGCAATGACTTAATATTTGTGGCTTGGTTTGCATCACGGCATTCATAAACATCAAGACCATTCATTTTTACATTAATGGTGTTAATAAGAGCGTGAACTGAATTAACAATACCATTTCGATCTGCAGCAGCAATGTCAGCTCCATCTGCAAGCTTATTTTCTTTGAAAATAACATTAAAACGGGCATTGTACCAATCAAATGGTGTAGTCTCTCCACTGTTATCAACAACGAAACGGTAACCTGTTTTCCTCTGATGAGCATTATTTGCTACTACAGTATTAAGTGCTGTCTCTAGTTCGAACACCACATCTTCATATCGCTCGATATGTTTTGAGTCACGATAGTTTGACATATATTATTGTGTTAGATAAAAGTTATTTTATTTTACGAGGTCTCCCTCTCTTTCTTTTGATTAAACCACCAGTCTGGCTCACACTCTCAGTTCCACTCTTGTTTCCACTCTTTCTCTTTTTCAAAAGTTCTATGATTTTGTCACCAGCTTTTTTGCCAGCATGTTCACCAATTGTTGTGGCTGCTTTTTTTCCAGCTGTTTTGATCATATCAGTCACAATACCTTCACCATGTTGTTCATATTTTTTAAACTCAAACCGTTTCATATACTATTAGGTTTTATAATTCCACACCTCTCAAGAATAACTCAATATACCAATCTATCCCATTTAAATCAACTGGTTGTCTAGAAGAATCAGTGACATAAAAGCGTATTGAGCTGATTGTGTGTGTTGAGACAGGATTCCATGAAAGAAAACGAGGTTTGTAAGTGAAAGGTAAACTTCTAACGAGATCTGTGACTGGAATAACTGCGATTGTATTTGTGCTATTGCCATCAACAATGCTATCTATCACCATATCACAATTGATATAAATTTCATCTACTCCTCTTGTAATATCAGGTAGATTTGTTCCATATTCTGTGGCTGAAACTAATTTTGAATCGAAACCGATAAGTTTTCTGAAATCAAGATTTCTCAGATCCACTCGATAGTTTTCATCAAGTTCAATCAAAATGCGATATGTTGACAAAACGAAATACATGTTAATACCATACAGGAATTTTGATTTGTCTGTTTCAGATGGATTCAGTACATGGCTATTTTTACTCATATACTCATGAATGTAACTATTGATATCGTCGTATGAATACATCCCGTCAACGAATGTTATTGTTTCCCAGTTTACACCTTTGTCATAGCTGTATTTCATTTGATTATTTTCAAAAATATCTCTGATATTGTACCAACTGTATGTCATATTGATAACATTCACAGCCATTTCATATTTCAAATCATTCGTTAATTTAAGAGGTGTATTGAATCTTTTTTCAAAATCATGACTCTTGCTGACACCAATTTTGTCTCTGTTTTTACTGTTGAATCGTAATGAAATTTCTGTCATATACTTTTACATTAGATATTTCATCATTATTTTATTCAACTCACCGGTTTTCAGGATTCCCAGTCTGTTCAATGTATGCAATATTTTTGTGAATTCATTTTGAAAATTTTTGCTGTTGTTGCCGGCTGAAATAGATCCACCAAGCAACTGCAGTCTGGAAAGCATGTCACCCAAAAATGCATCCCTTGAACCCATTGCACCTCTTCTCCTTCCCATGCCTGAACCAACAGTTTGTGCACCTTCCTTAACAGTTTCCATTCTTTTTCGGTACTTTTGCAGTAATTTGATCCTTTGAGTTAATTCATATATCTTATCTTTGTTTTTATCCCTATTTGTTTTGGTTGTTGATAGATGAGCTTTTTGTCTTCCAAGTTGTTTGGTTATTTCACCAATATTTTTGTTATACTTGTCGATGTCGATTGTACCATCCATTATCCTGTCTAAAATTGTTGTTGGAGGAGACAATTCATATTCTTGTAATACCTTAACCTCATCAAGTGAGAAACCTTTATCAAGATTTGACTTGTACTTTGGTTCTGTTTCAGTCATCATTTTAGGTTTGTAATCAATTGGTAATGTTGTTTTCAAAGGTACTGATTCAGGTAACGTGTTTAATAGCATAAGATCTTCAAAACCGGATGTCAAGGCTTTTTGATTCTTTTTCAACTGTTCAATGACTTCATCCTGTTTTCTGTCAACACTTTCTTTCACACTCTTCTGGACATCAATAGAGGGTTTCAGCAATTCTGATGTTGTATCATAAGCATCCTGTTTTCTGTTTTTATAAGTCTTGATAACCTCACGAACTTCTCTAGTTTTATTTCCAGCTTCAATTCCACTTTTAAGAAGCCTTTTCATACGTTCTATATCCATATACAATTGTGTTAGACTAATCTAAACTATTAACATATGGAAATTCCAAATTATGATATCATTCAGAATTCAAATAATTCATTCAGACAGTTGTATCCGTATATGCCAAAAGATACATTTAGAATGTTATTGGCTGGTAATTCTGGATCTGGAAAGACAACATTGTTCATGCATTTGATTATGGAACCATTGGTCTATTATGATCAGATACATCTTTATGCAAAAAATTTGGATCAAGACAAGTACAAATATCTTCGGAAAGTAATGGATGAAATAAGCAGTCACATTGGATATCCTGCCTTGGTTTGCAGTCAAGAAGAGATATTGCCAGTTGAACAAATAAAAGACACAGATTTGCAGCGATTGGTTGTTTTTGATGATTTCGTGACTGACAAGAAACAAGATCAGATAATCAGCTATTTCATTCAGGGGAGACACAAGAACTGTTCAGTCATATATCTCACACAATCATTCTATGGCTGTCCAAAATCAATCAGACTCAATTGCAGTCACTTCTGCCTTTATGATTTCCCATCCTCAAGAGAAAGGAACTTGATTGCACAAGAACTTGGAATAGACAAGAAGAAATACATTGAAGCCACCAAGAAACCTTATTCCTTCTGTTATGTTGACAAGCCGATGAAGACAATCAAGAGAAATTTTTATGGTGCAGTTTAATCTAATCTAATATTATATGGCAACATTCAATCCTTGTCCGAATGGATATGAAATGATTCTTCCAAAAGGTAAAAAAGATAACAATGGCAATAATGGCAACAATGACAACAATGACAACAATGGTAATTGATAGATCAAACTTCACTGTGTTATCTAATCTAATATTATATGGGAGTTTTTAATTCTCCACAAAATCAAGATAAAACAAAAAATGGAACTGGTGAAAGAGGCCCAGTTGGTCCAATTGGTCCCAAAGGTGAAAAAGGTGATAGAGGTCCAAAAGGTAATACAGGTGCAATTGGTCCACAAGGAGCTACTGGAGCTGTTGGTCCCAAAGGTGATGGATTCAAATTAACACAAGATGGTAATTATGACATTGAAAACAAAAAAATTAGTAATGTAGCAGACCCAACTTCTGATAAAGATGCTGTTAATATGAGATACGTCAACGATGCTGTTTTATCAATTGAAGGAACACGTGTTAATCCATTTAAATTTCTTCTTGAAGATACATCAAAAACAACCATTATCAGAAATGCGAATAATCTGCAATTAGAAGACTATAATAAAAGCCCTTACTCAATAAATAAAAAAGCCTTGTCTTTTGTTATTCCTACTGCTGGTCTAACAACTGTTCTTCGTTTTGATCTGACACAATTGGAAGATTCAAAGTACACTTTAGTTGTTGAGTTTTATACTGATAGTAACCCAAATAATGCAACAGTCGATGACGACAATCTGTCATCTAATTTAATTGAAAGAAAGGATTCAATAAAAAGAGCATTTCCAAAGACTCATCTTGTTGATGGTTATCTTAAGAGAATATTCTTCCTTGAAAAAACAAGTCAAGGAGCTACATCAATGGAATTATTGTTGATCTCACCATATTTATCAAATAATGCCAAACATCATGTCATAGTTTATGGTGTTTATGGATTTTCTAATATCATTTTATCACATATTCACGACCCAGCTTTTGAAATAGAAGAAGGAAGAATTGTATTTGATCGTGAGCTTAAAATGAGTTTTTATAGAATAGTCAATGTTGCACGCCCTATACTTCCACAAGACTGTGCAAATAGAAAATACGTTGATGATGCTGTAATAGGTAAAGTGAGTACAACATATCTCAATAATAACTTTGTGAAAAAAGATGGAAGCGTTGCGATGACTGGTGATCTTGACATGAGCAACAATAAAATAACAAATATACCATTCCCTAGCTTATCATCTCCAGTTAGTAGTTATGATGCGGTGAATTTTGGTTTTGTTGTACAAAATATACAAGATATCAGAGCAGACACATTATTATTGGATGGAACAAACCCGATGACTGGTGATCTAAACATGGGTGACAACAAAATTACAAATGTAGCAGCGCCAACAGCAAACAATGATACAGCCACAAAGGGGTATGTTGATACTGAAATTGCTGGAATTACTGGCATTGATGTTTCACCATTTCTTAAAAAAGATGGAACTGTTGCAATGACTGGAGATTTGGACATGGGTGACAATAAAATAACAAATGTTGGGGCTCCAAGTTCTGACAAAGATTCTGCCAACAAAAAGTATGTTGATGACCTTGTTCTTTCAGCATCTGGTACTCAACGCAACCCATTCGCTTTTCTGTTAAAAGACAAATCCAAGTCTTCTGCAGTCAGTGGTGTGGAAAACCTTCAAATTGAGAATTTTGACAGATCACCTTATCACATAAACAAGTCATCATTGTCTTTTTTCATCAAACGAAGTGGCAACTTTACATCCAAAATTCGTTTTAATGTGACATCTTTAAGAAATGGACAGTATACATTTGTTACTGAGTTTTATTCACCATCAGACCCACGCCAAGCTACAACTGGGCTTGATCTTCGCACATTGAACATACGTGACGTCGGACAGCCATTTCAAAAACCTTTTCTCAAAACCCCGCATGTTGATGGTTATATGAAGAAGCTTTTCCGAATCGAAAAAACTGGTGGCGGTCAAGCGTTAATTGAGGTTTTACTTTTTGGCACTGCTCCTGCGTCTAACACCAAAACACATATCATTGTTTATGGAGCTTATGGCTTTCATACCAACTTGTCTTACTTTGTTCATGACCCAGCTTATGAAATTGAAAACGGTCATGTTGCGTTTGGTAGTAATATTGACATGAAATTGAACAAAATCATCAACCTGCAGGATACCCCCTCAAACCCACAAGATGCTGTAAACAAAAGTTATGTGGACCAGAGGTTGCAAACCAAACTCGATACGATTGCACAACAAAATCTGAATATGAACAACAATGCCATTACTGATCTTGCTCCACCCGTCAACGCAGACGATGCGGTTACAAAAAGATATACTGACGAGTATTTTCTTCGACGAGACGGTTCGACTGCAATGTATGGCGATTTGTCGATGGGTGGAAATAGAGTAACGAATTTAGCGGACCCGTCGAATGAAACTGATGCAGTGAACTTCAGAGTTTTAAATCGAGCTGGAACAGTTATGAGAGCAAACGTTTTATTATTGAATGGAACAAATGCGATGGCAGCGGATATGAAACTTGGAGGGCATAAAATCATTAACTTAAAAGAAGGAACAAATAAAACTGATGCCGTAAATTTAGATCAATTAGAAAAAAGTCATATTTCATCTGCTTCTCATCCAAAGAATGCTTTCAAATATTTGATGAATGATATCGATGAAGTAAGTACTGAATATGGCTTGACAGTTAATGGATATGTCAATTTACCTCGGTCACCACATTTGATTTCAAAGAAGGTCATTGATATAGACTTGAATAAGAAGCTAATCATATTTACAGAGCTAGAATTGGTTTTAATATGTACACAATAAAAGATGGAAAATACACATTTATTCTTGAATGGCTATTTCCTGATTATGAAGGAATGAGTCTTAGTAGTGTAACATTCAATGCAACTGGTGGAATTACAATTCATAAAACTGTAGGGAGAAAATTTGATAACAGAAATGAAGATCATTCGAGATATTTATTATGGATTGAAAAACCTTCAGTAAGTTCACCACCTGAATATTTATATTGTACAATACATATTAATGCTAACCCAACTTATCCAAATAAGTACAAAGTTCATTGTGTTGCATATGGTATTGATTTCGAAGCAGCAGAGGTTCCATCAAGTGTTTACGACTTCACTGAAGCTTATAAAATCGTGAATGAAACAATACAATTACAAACTGATTTAGATTTGAATGGTTTTGATGTGAAAGAAAATGAAAAATGGTTGTTTGGTGGAGACAATGGCGAATTGACAATGCTGAATAATATTAATATGAACAGCTATTTGATAAAAGAGGCTAAACTTGGTGGTGATTTAAATCTGAATGGGTATAGAATTCATAATAATAGTTTGAATCTATTTCGTTCAAGCGTTACAGGTGTAATTATGGAAACAGCTTTCGATTTGGGTGGATTTGCTCTTGACAGGCCGAAATTAGGAGGTGATCTAAATTTGAATGGGAATGGAATAATCGGTCAAATACAATATTTAAATTGCTCTGTCAAAGCCAAACAAGGACATGATAAGAATGCTTTAAAGCCTGTATTGATAAATGGCGCTGATTTTTTAGTCATTCATAACAATAACTTTCATATTAAGAAAATGTATGTAATACAAGGAACAAAACCCGGAATATTCTACTTCAAGACAAAAGCTGAAGGTGGTGGGCCTTTGCCATTACCAGCAACTATTTATGAACACAGACAATCTTCTTTAAGTAGAAACATCACAACGGTCAACATCAACAAATCATTATCGAGAGGCTATTTAATCATTGATTATTCACATCCCAATAGTGGAGAATTTAATACAGCATTTACACTTGAAGTGGTCATGAATTAATTTAAATTAATATTATAATGGGAGTTTTTAATTCTCCACAAAATCAAGATAATACAAGAACTGGTGAAAGAGGCCCAAAAGGTGATACTGGTGCAATTGGTCCTAAAGGTGATAAAGGAATTGGTTTTACATTAACACAAGATGGTCACTATGATCTTGGAAACAAGCATTTGACTAATGTAAAAGCAGGCAATGATTCTGATCATGTTGTAATCAAATCACAAGTTTCTGATATTGTCAGAGATAGTTTTTTAGATTTATGGGTTTCTGAATTCATCAGATTATACTCTAAATGTACTTATCAAATCGACAGAGCGAATAATAATTTTTTAGATATGAATGCAGACAGAAAAGTTGAAACATTGTACGATCTCTCGAATGAAGAAAATAATGCAACACAATAAACTTTAAACATAAGACCCACTGTTTGTACCAAGGCTGAGAAACATAATGGACGTTATTTTTTGAAGTTTGATGGATCACAGAGAATGATAAGTCAAATCAATTTGAATAATGATGTTGTTAATGTCTTCATTGTTTATAAATTAAATTCAAATACAGGTGGAAGTCCATGGAAAAATGGTCTTTTTGGTCATGATAATAGAGGTTATGATAAGTTTGTCAGCTATTACAATGGTTCAAAGTTAGTTATAAGTGGTGTTGATGAAAAGAATTGTGTGTATTTCGGTCCTGATGCTTCCATACAGAACTTCAGAAAGATATCAGATTATTCCTCAAATGACTTGGGGCAGATTAATGTTTGGCACTGCTTGTCCGTTCATTGGGATAATTTATCTTCTCCAAATACCAATACCAGCAAGATCTATTGGAATGGAAAACATATGGCAGATTTTACAGCGGCTAACAGAACTGGTAGCACACAAAGGACTTTCGGTGATTTGAATCCTAGCTCCATAGCACCATTGGACGGTTGTATTATTTTTTTCTGTGTTTACTTGGATTTCATGTTAGATGAAAAAACAATTTCAGATCATCATAGCATTTTAATACAACGATATAATATATGATAGAAGAAGCAATCAAATATGTTGAATTCTTTTTTGATGAAACAAAACAACAATTTATTCAAGTCGATGATGCAATTTTAAAATCAGCTTTGGTATACCAATATCTGTATCACAAGCATTTTAATGTAAAAATTTCGATAAGCAATATTTTACACACTCACAGGGATATTGGACTTATTGGCCCAGGTAGTGGGTGCTTGACACATTTCTTGGAACATACACTTGGATGGATTGATGCATTACAAACACATGGTATACTTCATGATGCGTATGGAAGATTTTATAACAGTTATTCCTTAGACCGTGGATATTGTTATGCCATACCTAAGTACCTTACACCAAAGCGAAGAAAAAGATCTCCATTATGTGGTCAGATCTCTGGAATACTTTATTGCATATTCAAGACAATCATTATGTAAAAGATATATATGAAAGAGCGAAAAAGCATATTCAGCTGGAACCATATTTCAGGTGAATTAACAGAAGATCAGGTAAATGAATTAAAATCCTATTACCGAACATATCACAGAAAGTGTTGGGCTCATAAACAGGCTGTTAAACGGTTCAAAAAATGGAAATTACTGGGGAATTCCTTGTCCATCATCTTTGCAACTGGGGGTCTCGCCACAAGTGTGGCAACAGGTGGTGTTAGTTTGGTAGCCATCTGTACAGCAGCACTTTTGATACAAGGGTGGATGAAGCATAAAAACCTAGATTTGAAAATCCAAAATTGCACATATGCTTATCAAAGCTATCAACATCTACTCAATTCAATAAAAGACAAGTTGAGAAGTGGTGATTTTGATGCTTCAAGTATACAAATCTCAATGAAGAATATCGATGATTATGTGACTGACAATAGTCCAATTCAAATGAAGAATGATCCTCGCAGTTGTGAACGCAATTTATGCAATTGCGAAAAGAAGCCTGAAAAAAATTCAGGACTTCAACGGGGTTCGAACCCGTGACCTCGCGATTACCGGTGCGATGCTCTAACCAACTGAGCTATGAAGCCACTGACGTTGGGAGCAGGTCAATTGTGGGTTCATATGTTCCCGAGAAAGAAATGAGTGTGAATGACATATGAAATGAATCATATATGAACTGCGGAAATGAAATCAAATGAAGAATGATCCTCGCAGTTGTGAACGCAATTTATGCAATTGCGAAAAGAAGCCTGAAAAAAATTCAGGACTTCAACGGGGTTCGAACCCGTGACCTCGCGATTACCGGTGCGATGCTCTAACCAACTGAGCTATGAAGCCACTGACGTTGGGAGCAGGTCAATTGTGGGTTCATATGTTCCCGAGAAAGAAATGAGTGTGAATGACATATGAAATGAATCATATATGAACTGCGGAAATGAAATCAAATGAAGAATGATCCTCGCAGTTGTGAACGCAATTTATGCAATTGCGAAAAGAAGCCTGAAAAAAATTCAGGACTTCAACGGGGTTCGAACCCGTGACCTCGCGATTACCGGTGCGATGCTCTTTTCGCAATTGCATAAATTGCGTTCACAACTGCGAGGATCATTCTTCATTTGATTTCATTTCCGCAGTTCATATATGATTCATTTCATATGTCATTCACAATAGTCCAATTATTGATAAGTACCTACAGAAATATGATGAAAAATTCACTGCTTGATAATACGAATAATCTTATCAAATCTCAACAATAGAATCTCAACCCAATATCGATCATAAAATCCAAGCGTCTTTTTTGATCTAGTAACTATTATTTCATCAAATGGAAGATCAAGCATTAAAAATATTTGCTTAAGCATAAATTTCGTACTTATCATCCTTTTACGATTCTTATTCACCAAAGGAAGGACAGTGTCTATCTCTTGGAATATTTTCAATATTTTGCCTTTATCTTTTACAGAAATTTGAAGTCCATTCTTACGACATATACCATTTATCACATTTTCAATATAGTACTTCCGATGATATACAGATTTTCGCTTTATTTTATACATATTATTATGAAAGTCAACGTACTCTTTACAATAATCATAACCATGAACTGAACCACAATTTAGACAAACATTTTCACCATCATCGTTAAACATTTTCTGATTATCACAGCAAGGTGCTTTCACACTTTTAACAACTTTGACCAATAGCTGATCACAAAAAGAACATGTCAACTCTCCCATATTCTTTAATTCATTGTGGATTACTGAATTACAACTCATTCTATAATATTATGTGATATTCTATTTTTAAACCATGAGACGAAACCAGTGAGAAATAATAGCTATAGGCGATGACTCATTTCCTGTTTTTCCGAGAATGTCACGCTTGGTGATTTTTCCAAGAATGTCACGCATTTTAATAAACTATAGATTCCATCAGATTGAACCATAAATTCAAAAGTGTGCTGACCTTGGTTCCATCAGATTGAACAACTATATATTCCATCAAATTAAATAACTATATATTCCATCAAATTAAATAACTATATATTCCAGAATACGAGATCATTTTGCTAAAACACCCCATTTTTGATCTGGTACCCCCAAACACTATACTACTTGTTAGGGTTAGTTGGGGTAATGTTTTTGACCTTTAGCGTATGTTTTGCTTAATGTTTGGCTTGGATTTCAATTTTGGGGATCTCCTAAATATGGGCAATTCCAATAGTGTTGACTAACCCTAAGCTTTTGTACCCACTTGCTATTTTGGCTTATGTTAAGGTTGGGGTTAGTTGGGGTAATGTTTTTGACCTTTTGCGTATGTTTTGGTTAATGTTTGGCTTGGATTTCAGCTTTGGGGATCTCCTAAATATGGGGAATTCCAATAGTGTCTAACCCTAAGGTTTTGTGCGGATTTGTAATTTTGGTTTATCTTAGTGTTGGGGTTAGTTGGGGTAATGTCTCTTACCTTTTGCGTATGTTTTGCTTAATGTTTGGCTTGGATTTCAGCTTTGGGGATCTCCTAAATATGGGGAATTCCAATAGTGTTGTCTAAACCTAAGCTTTTGTACCGATTTGTAAGTTTGGGTTATGTTACGGTTGGGGTTAGTTGGGGTAATGTTTGTGACCTTTTGCGTATGTTTTGCTTGATGTTTGGGTTGGATTTCAGCTTTGGGGATCTCCTAAATATGGGGAATTCCAATAGTGTTTTCTAAGCCAAACCTTTTGTACCGATTTAAAAGTTTGGCTTCTGTTAGGGTTAGGGTTAGTTGGGGTCATGTTTTTGACCTTAAGCGTATGTTTCGCTTAATGTTTGGCTTGGTTTTCAGTCTTGGGGATCTCTTAAATATGGGGAGTTCCAATAGTGTTTTCTAACCCTAAGCTTTTGCACCGATTTGTAATTTTGGCTTATTTTAGGGTTGGGTTAGTTGGGGTAATGTTTTTGACCTTTTGCGTATGCGTTGCTTAATTTTTTGCTTGGATTTCAGCTTTGGGGATCTCTTAAATATGGGGAATTCGAATAGTGTTGTATAACCCCAACCTTTTTTACCGATTTGCAATTTTGGCTTATCATGGGGTTCGGGTTCTTTGGGGTAATGTTTTTGACCTTTAGCGTAAGGTTTGGTTAATGTTTGCATTCGATTTCAGCTTTGGGGATCTCCTGAATATGGGGAATTCCAATAGTGTTGTCTACCCCTAACATTTTGTACCTATTTCCAATTTTGGATTATCTTAGCGTTAGGGTTAGTTGGCGTAATGTTTTTTACCTTTAGCGTATCTTTTGCTAAATGTTTGACTTGCATTTCACCTTTGGGGATCTCCTAAATATGGGGAATTCCACTAGTGTTGTGTTACCGAAAGGTTTTCTACCGATTTGTAATTTTGGCTTCCGTTAGGGTTGGGGTTAGTTGGGGTAATGTTTTTGACCTTTTGCTAATTTTTTCCATAATTTTTGGCTTGGATTTCACCTTAGGCGATCTCCTAAATATCGGGAATTCAAACAGTGTTGTCTAACCCTAACCTTTTGTACCGATTTGTAATTTTGGATTATCTTAGTGTTAGGGTTAGTTGGGGTAATGTTTTTGACCTTTAGCGTATGTTTTGCTTAATGTTTGGCTTGGATTTCAATTTTGGGGATCTCCTAAATGTGGGCAATTCCAATAGTGTTGACTAACCCTAAGCTTTTGTACCAACTTGCTATTTTGGCTTATGTTAAGGTTGGGGTTAGTTGGGGTAATGTTTTTGACCTTTTGCGTATGTTTTGCTTAATGTTTGGCTTGGATTTCAGCTTTGGGGATCTCCTAAATATGGGGAATTCCAATAGTGTTGTCTAACCGTAAGCTCTCTTACCGATTTGCCCTTTTGGCTTATTTTAGGGTTGGGGTTAGTTGGTGTAATGTTTTTGACCCTTAGCGGATGTTCTGCTTACTGTTTGGCTTGGATTTCACCTTTGGGGATCTCCTAAATATGGGGAATTCCAATAGTGTTCTCTCACCCTAAGCTTTTGTACCGATTTGCAATTTTGGCTTGTCCTAGGGTTAGGGTGAGTTGGGGTAATGTTTTTGACCTTTAGCGTATGTTTTGCTTAGTGTTTGGTTTGGATTTCAGCTTTTGGGGATCTCCTAAATATGGGGAATTCCAATAGTGTTGTCTAACCTTAAGCTTTTGTACCGATTTGTAATTTTGGCTTATGTCAGGGTTGGGGATAGTTGGGGTAATGTTTTTGACCTCTTGCGTATGTCTTTCTAAATGTTTGGCTTGGATTTTAGCTTTGGCGATCTCCTAATTATGGGCAATTCCAATAGTGTTGTCTAACCCTAAGCTTTTGTACCGATTTGCAATTTTGGCCTATGCGAGGGTTGGAGTTAGTTGGGGTAATGTTTTTGACCTTTAGCCGTTGTTTTGCTTAATGTTTGGGTTGGATTTCAGCTTTGGGGATCTCCTAAATATGGGGAATTCCAATAGTGTTGTCTAACCCTAAGCTTTTGTACCGATTTGCAATTTTGGCCTATGCGAGGGTTGGGGTTAGTTGGGGTAATGTTTTTTGACCTTTTACGTATGTTTTGCTTAATGTTTTGCTTGGATTTCAGCTTCGGGGATCTCCTAAATATGGGAATTTTAATAGTGTTGTCTAACCTTAAGCTTTTTTACCGATTTGTAATGATGGTTTCTCTTGGTGTTGGGGTTAGTTGGACCTTTTTGGTATGTTTTGGCTTGGGGATCTTCTAAATATGGGGAATTCCAATGGTGTTTTCTAACCCTAACCTTTTGTACCGATTTGCAAGTTTGGCTTATATTGGGGTTCGGGTTAGTTTGGGTAATGTTTTTGACCTTTTACGTATGTTTTTCTTAATGTTTGTCTCAGATTTCAGGTTTGGGGATCTTCTACATATGGGGAATTGTAATAGTGTTGTCTAACCCTAAGATTTTGTACCGATTTGTAATTTTGGCTTATGTTAGGGTTGGGGTTTGTTTGGGTAATGTTTTTGATCTTTTTCGTATGTTTTGCATAATGTTTGGCTTTTTTTTCAGCTTTGGGGATCTCCTAATTATGGGGAATTCCAATAGTGTTGTCAAAGTCTAAGCTTTTCGAAAGATTTGGAATACTGGCTTATCTTAGGTTTGGCGTTAGTTGGGGTAATGTTTTTGACGTTTTGCGTATGTTTTACTTAATGTTTGGCTTTAATTTCAGCTTTGTGATCTCTTAAATATGGGGCATTCCAATAATGTCGTCTAACCCGAAGCTTTTTTACCGGTTTGTAATTTTCTCTTATCTTAGCTTTGGGGTTAGTTAGGGTAATGTTTTTGATCCTTTGCGTATGTTTTGCTTAATTTTTGGCTTAGATTTCAGCTTTGGGAATGTCCTAAATATGGGGTATTGCAATAGTGTTGTTTAACCCTAAGCTTTTCTACAGATTTGTAATTTTTGCTTATCTTAGGGTTGGGTTTAGTTGGGGTAATTTTTTTATTTTTTGACGTTTTGCATATGTTTTGCTTAATATTTGGCTTTGAGTTCAGCTTTGGGGATCTCCTAAATATGGGGAATTCCAATAGTGTTGTCTAACTCTAAGCTTTTCTACAGATTTGCAATTTTGCTTATTTTAGGGTTGGGGCTAGTTGGGGTAATGTTTTTTACCTTTTGCGTATGTTTTGTTTAATGTTTGGCTTTGAATTCAGCTTTGGGGATCTTCTAAATATGGGGAATTCCAATAGTGTTGTGTAAGCGTAAAGTCTTCTACGGACTAAGTTTATCCCAATATGGTTTTCGTCAAGCAGACTCAACTGAGCATGCTATACTTGACATGGTAGAAACTATCTGTGCCAATATGGATAAAAGACGTTTTTCTTGTGGGGTGTTCATTGACCTTAAGAAAGCTTTTGATACTGTGGACCATAAAATATTACTTGATAAACTTAATTTTTACGGTTTTCGAGGAATTGTTAATCAGTGGTTTTCCTCTTATTTAACAAATCGTACTCAAACAACAGATTAATCCTTACTTTTGGGATAAAGAAGTGGGTACTTGTGGTGTACCCCAAGGATCCGTTTTTTTTTTTGTATTTTAACCATATTCAATATTGCTCCAGAAAACTTAAATTTTTTCCTTTTTGCAGATGATACTAATATCCTTTACTCCGACGAAAATCTCAGAACATTAGAATTAATTGTAAATGCTGAATTGGACAATTTATTTAATTGGCTAACCTCAAATAAACTTATACTTAACATAAAGAAAACAAACATTATTTTTCGCCCACACCAAAAAAAACTTAATTACCGACCCCAGGTTAATATTTTTGACAATGAAGAAAATAAGAATGTACCTCTTGAACCTAAGAACTGTATTAAATTTCTTGGGTTATGAATTGATGAAAATTTAAGTTGGAAAAGCCATATTCATGCCCTCACAACAAAATAACAAAAATGTTTGTTTAATTGCGAAATTAAGACATATTGTTCCTAGCCGAACCCTTCTTGATATTAATGAGACTCTCATTGCTCGTTATATAACGTATGGACTAACTTCTTGGGGAAATGCATCTAAGACCTTGTTAAATAAAGTCCTTGTCCGTCAAAAACGTGCACTCCGTCTTATTCACTTTGCTCAACCAAGGGAGCATGCAATACCCCTCTTCTTGAAAGGAAAACGTCTGCCGCTCCAATTCCTATATTATGAGAAAATTGCTAATTTAATGTACAATATCAGTACTAATTCTACACCGACTAATATTTCAAATTTATTCTCTAAAATTGCCAGTATTCATTCTTACAGCACACGTTCATCAACATCTGAGCATTTTTTTACTAAACAATCCGCTCTTAATGTTCAAATTAAGGCCTTTTCACGTGTTGGTGTTAAAATCTGGAATGGGATACCAACTAGACTAAAAAACTTATCCAAAAACTCTTTTAAAGAACTATAAGAACAAAACTAATTGAAATACTAGAATCTGAAAACGATTGTAATATTGTCACCCTTCTTACCACATATAACTCCTGTTTTTGTTGTTTTAAACTTGGGAAGGGATTTTTGCTCGGACTAGGAAGTCTTTGAGCGATTTGTCCTTCCGATAAGCGACAACAGGGGTGTTAGAAAATATTTGAGCGAGTTTAGGATTGTCTGAAATGAGGTGCCAGTGTTTCATAAGAATCTTTCTAAGATTCGGTGAAGCCGGGTTGTATGTAGTAACTAGTGGCAAAATTTCGTTTGATGTCTTAGTTTTCGTTTGTAAAACCTCATTCCTTGATGAGAAATTAACTTCAGCCATTATTGTTGTGACGATCTCAAGAGAATAGCCTCGGTCGAGTAATCGGGATTGAAAATCCCGTTTGAGTGACTCGAAATTTTCTTTAACTGAGTTTGTTCTCAAAAGACGCGATGTTTCTCCTTTAATAAATCCTTTCTTAACACTGAGAGGGTGACATGAGGAGAAATGCGTATATTGGAAAGTTTCTGAGGGCTTAAAATGTGTTTGGACATCAAGTAAATTGCCGTTAACGAAACGTGAACCTTTGAAAACTTCAGTAGTTTATTTTCACGTTTAGAAAATACATAAATTAAGTGATTTTTGATTCTGTTTAATGTAATCGTAAGACGAATCAGTAATAATATTAATAATAATATTACTATTTATAATAGTAATATTTAAGGACTGGTCCGCCTCGATTAGCTGTAAAGCTATTTGCGGCCTAGTCCACCAAGAATTATCCATTTGTAAAAGAGTTGAAATAAACTTGAATTTGAACTTGAACTTGAACTTGAAATGGAGAAAAAAAGGCGAAGACTGGAAAACTTTGACGTTCCCCGATGAGATGTATGGGTACACCAACCTCGCCTTGTCTTTGCAGGCGCACACTCGGTATGTCGACCCTTCCTGCCGCGGAGAAAAAAAATACATTTTTCATCTGTACCTTGATTTGACAATCTATTGAGTTGTGATCGGGGCCGACAAAGACTACGAGCTCGACCTCTCTGTTGGGAAGTTCGCTGAACTGCTGGGCTTCGACAAAAAGATTTTGACAAGTGCGACAAGTTTCGTCGGCGACAGAATCCCCAACATCACAAGGGGGGTCGACAAGGTTTTTGTCCACTGCGACTTGATCACGAGAAGGGTGAACGATGTGGCAAACGACGTTTTGTTCAGTCTTTCCACCGTGGGGCTGCCGGTCAGTTACCCTTTCCACAAAGAACCCTTGCGCCTCAAATATCACCTGTTGATGGAAATACAATCAACTCAATTGGAGTACGTGTCACAGATGGGAGAAACAACATTTTGGACCTCAACGGGTCTAAATGTGGCTTTTGCTCTTGTGATTCGAGAGGTTGGTTTGAAGGAAGAAGTGCAATGAAATTTCTCTCAGAAGTATATTGCCCCATCTCGAATGAACAACACCAGTGAGTGGACAAAAATTTTCGACCCGAGTGCGGGATGGTATCGGTACATGCACAAAGGGTCGGGCATGATTCGCGATGAGCTCTTGGATATAGGCCTTGCGAAGCCAGCGAAACAAGAAGTGGTATACCGTTGTCACGTGTGACAGATAAAGCTCCCAAAGAGATGTACACAGAAGAAAGGGATGCGAAAAAAATTCGACAGTTGTTGGGGAAGCCAATGGGAGACCAAAGGGGGGAGATGCGATGTGGAAACTTGCCCAAATTTTGGCCAAACGCCTTTGAAATTTTTTTTGTTTGTATATTGTGTGTGCACGAAGCATGGCTTGGTTTCGTTCGCCAAAGTATCTTGAAAAAGTGGACTATGAGCGCATCGATCTCGAGACGCCGATCGTGTTGCCGGGAAATGGTCAGTACCAGGGCAAGAAGGGGTACAAATTCTATTCAAGAGACAGAGATGTCATCCACGATTGGTACAACGCCTATTTTACTGTCGAGTACCGCTTCGAAGCAACGGCTGATGGGGCCAACATTGCGAACAACACAGAATCGGCGCCAGTCAACGGGTCTTTCTCACTCATCAGCATAATGACGGTGAGGTCCGCAGGAAAGCCTCTGTACCAGGCAGACGGTATTCACAAAGTGGTGTTCATCAAAACCTTGTTGGAGGACTCCCAAGACTACGCGATTAGCGTGGCGGAAGACGAATTTTGGTATCTCGACACCGCTGCCGCGACTGTGACAACAAACCCCGCCGCCGCCGCCAACAAGGGGATTGTGGCGCGACACAAACTTTCAAGGGGGGCTGGAACGGTGAAAACCATAATTCCTTTCAAACGTTTTTCGTTCGTTATTAAAGACGCAAAACACGTCTTCGTATTCTTCCAACAGTCGCAGAAGCAGAATGCTCTGGACCAAAACCCGTACTTCTTCGACACATTCGACCTCGACGGAGACAATTCGGCTAAATTGAGCTCTTGTCGACTGCAGTATTGTTCAACGTACTACCCCGATTTCGACTACGAGGGTGAAGATTTGATACGTATCCGCTGCGATCTGATCGAGTTTCGTTACAGGAAGAACGACCCCAACTCAGGAACCCAAATTAACCCAAGCAACTATTCTTCTCTTTACCCCATTGTCTACTTCGACCTCCGCGCGAACAAAGAAAGTATGACGGGCGATGCGATGAAAATGATTCTGCAGTGGAAGTTGAATGAAGCTGCCAACGCTCACGATTTCATCATTTTCACAGCCATCTTGAATGAGGAAGAGGTTGTGATCAAGGCGGTTGGAAACGAGTTGGTTGTGGGTTGAGACAGAAAATTCTTTTCTTTGGTATTACATGGCAACGAAGTACCATCCGTTTCAGATTGCCTTGACAGATGGCCAGAAACAAAGCCTGCGAAAGGCTCTTGCCTCGCGAACGGCCGTGACTCTGCGGGTCAAACCCGGACAAATCGGGCGTGGCGATACTCTTCTTTTGACCACCACCCAGATAAAACACGCAAAGAAAGCCGCCAGCGAGAAA
>JAEMWC010000133.1:1167500-1187500 GCA_016490735.1 Pachyseris speciosa | reverse complement strand
AAGTTAAGATTTTTTTAAACACGAAAAACACATATCATCAAGCCAACAAAACCCATATTTTCTACATTGTGTTATATTTGTAATTCTTTCAAAATATTTACAAAATGGCGCGTTCTCAATAAACTCTAAAATAGGCCCTTAACCTAATTCAGTCCGTTGTTTTAATTTAAGTTTAATAACTTCCCACAAAATCTTTTCCTTTAATTCAGGTGGAAGGGTGTTAACATAATCCAACACATCCATTTATATTTCATTACATAAATTTTAATTGGTTTTCAAAAATAAATATTACTAACAAACTGTGTCATAAAAAATTAATAAAGGGGATTAGTTTCTAAAGAAACTGTGGTGCTGCGTCGGTGGGGGAGTGAAACACGAAAATTTGGCTTATCAACGGAGTTGATAATGTAAATTGACCACCGTACAGGGATTCGATTAGCTGACGTTTCGAGCGTTAGCCCTTCGTCGGAGCGAATCGATTCGCTCCGACGAAGGGCTAACGCTCGAAACGTCAGCTAATCGAATCCCTGTACGGTGGTCAATTTACATTATCAACTCCGTTGATAAACCAAATTTTCGTGTGTCATAAAAACCTTCCTTTATCAACCATCTTACTAAAAAATCTTTTTCATCGGTTGACAGAAGATGATTAACATTAGAATGAATGTCCGAAAATTCTTCATAAAAAAGATTCTCACCTTTTTCTCTAAGATATTTCCAAGGAGACATATTAACCCTTAATGAATCTCTTAAACAACGCATCAATTTTAAAGTCTTTCCACAAATAACTTTTGTTTTTTCAAACCAATTATTTATAACTTCAATCAAATTTTTCCTCACATTAAAACGTAAAAGATCCTTTTGGTTTTGCAACAGTTTATGTCTCACTATCTCACTCATCCTTGTGTCCGTTCACGTAACACGAATATTTCCTTCTCCCCCTTTCTCTAATTGACCGAGGCAAACTAAACCGGTTGTAACTGGTTCGGGGCGGTTAAGGGGTGTAAGGGCTGCCGTTGTTAACCCCTTTCATTAGTAGTATATATAGAGTCAGTCAAATACTGTTCGAATTTTACCCGACTTTCATTGAAATAAAGTCCCCAGCTTTATCTTCGCGTGAATAAAAATGAGCGCGAAGATAAAGGTGGGGGCTTTATTACAATGAAATTCAGGTAAAATCGGGCGGTATTTGACTGACTCTATATATAAAACTCCTTGATTTCTTTTATATCAGCTAATTTTTTGGTTATCAAGTTTCCTCCTTTTTTGTCTTGTGACGTTAGTGTACAGTTGAAGTCTCCTCCAATTATAATTGTATCCTGTGCAAATTCTTCAAGATGTTTGCTTAATTTATTGAAGAAAGCGGTTTGTTGGGCAACATATCATTAGGTGCGTAGATGTTAACAAAAACAAAGGACTTTTCTTCAAAAGTTGTAAACATAATAATCCTCCCTCTCAACGAAATTGGAAATGACTCCGTCATTTTGCATAATAACTGAGCGATTATACCTGGTCCCAACAACGATCGAACATGGCCGTGAAACTGACACGAAATTAACTGGACTATTGTCATGGAAACATTTGATTGACGTCCACGAAAACTTAGTGTTCGAAAATGGGAAAAAATCGTTGGAGGGCACGTGTGACTGGTAACCGCTGTAAGGGTTCGGTCTCTAATTATTTTTTGGCGTTTTCTTTCGTTTTGTTTAGAGTTTGGATTTGATTTTAGTTTCGGAGATGTCCTAAACATGGTGAATTCCAATAGTTTTGCCTTTCCCTGAAGCCCGCGTTAAACGCCGTACTTCATACGAGCCGAACTCAATGACAGTTCAGGTCGACCCAAATTAGTTAAGTTCGCGTATTGAGTCAAACGTCCATCTAAATTCAGCCGAACTTAAATAGATCGCGAAAATGAACAGATTGAGGCTGACTTCTTCATTAACATGATTATGCGTTTGGTTCGGCTGATGTGAAGATAATGGTTTTACCCAAAGTTTATCATCAGTCTGCTGCGAAAACTGGTGGCTTCGCAGCAATTTAAACATTTACTTAGAAACACAAACAAACAAGCGTCAACATAAGCCAGCATAGTAGTTTATTTTTCTAGATTTTAACTATTACCCATAAAATTTCTTACCACGTGCACTACAATGTGTATGTTGATAGGAATCGTGTCCACATGACTTTGCTTTATTTATTAATAGAGAGGTATTCAGTTGCATTCAGGGAAAAATGTGTCAATTCCAGAGCTAATTTCTTTGCTCTGTGTGAAAGTGATTCATGGACGTCCTCAAAGTAGCGATGGAGGACTCAAAATAAGGCCAGGCTCCAACGCACTGCGGACGCCAGGAGAATTAAGGGAGGTCTCAGTAACATCCCTGAACCAGTTGTAAGTAATGGGCGACGTTCTATAGAATGGAAAAAATAAATCCATTTAGTTCCAGGAAGATTTTAATATCGTTTAATTCGAGCGCAAGAGTATCTCACCAGATAAAGGATACAACAGAGCAGTTGCACAACCGTCTTAAGCTTAACCAAGGCCATGTGAAGAGGGGTATGGCGTCAGATTACATTTTTCTAGTGCTTCAAAACCAGAGCCAGAAAAGGACTGCTTTCGTAGCTGGTTTAACAAAGGATCCGTTGGGCTGTTGGAAAGGCGACGGCGCTTTAACAAGTTACGCCGTATTTATACAGAGGAAGCTACATAGTCCCCAGACCGTCCGCGTATATAATTTGGCGCCAAAACGATAAAAGGCGACGCGAAGAGTTCATTATTTGAAGTGCAAATCAATAACAATAATCACGCTTGCTTTTATTACTCTGTGAGCAGAAATCGTCTCGTCAAGCACGTTGCTACTTAGTCACTCTCGGAGTCGTTTTTAGAAGAGTCGTATTTCACTACCTCCTGAAAAAGGTGGAGGAGGTGAAATAGGACTCCCCCAGAAATGACTGCGTGGGTGGCTAGTGGCTGCCGTTCTGATTCAAATGAATTAAGGTCATATGATATAATGCATTAAACATGCGGCTAGAATCCAATGATAAATGATCGATTTTAATATCCTAATTGTCTTAGCAAAGATGTAGGAAATTGGAGAAATGAAATTTAATATTTGGTGTAAAACACACAAATAATAACAGAAATTCAAGTGTTTCAAAGAATGTTTAGGCCATCCAAGCATATTGAATACTGCCAGCTAACCAGTGGCCCAAACATCAGTTGTCAGTAAAATTTTAGGCTATTTTTAAGTTAAACAAAGATTTGGTAAGGCATAAGCAAGTAAAAATTAACGATGAAAATCGAAGTTTCGGAGTCGCGATGACACTATTTTCAATTTCTAATAATTTATTCCATATCTTTTTATACCTGAAAATGGTGTCACGACGACTCCGAAACGTCGTTCGATTTTTTATCGTTAATTTTTACTACATTGTAGCTTGTGTATTTGTCAGTTGTCGTTTGAATTTTAAGTCTTCTGTCAGTTGTCAGTAAACCCCATCCAGACCCTCTAGCAAAGGTTGATAAATATATATTCTCCAAGCTTTTTTGGGTTGAGATAATTCAGAAGAAACAAAGGTTCAAATCCTGAAATATTAGCAAAAAGTGAAAGTGAAAGAGAAAATCGCGGAGAAGTAACAGTAAAATGTACACTGTTTTATGTCGTTTTTCTTCTGAACAGATTTCGCTGCCTGTAAATTATTGGGGTCTTGGTTTCTGTGTTGATTGTGTGTCGTATAGCAAATACATGGAAAGGTTTTCTTCTTGTCTTTTATCGTTGTAATTTTTCGAACGGCCGTGTAACGTCCTACTCTGGAAATCGAATTGATATACCAGATAACTTATGCATGCAGCTCAGATTAAATAAGGCTGATTTGAGTTTGAATATTCACGCAGCTTACCTTCTGTAGAATTCCAGGAATAGATCACAATGAAGCACAGGATCACGAAAGCAATGGCTCTTAGTGATATACCCATGCCGAGTCAGGGCTCTTAACCCCTTCCTCTATCGATCCTTTGAGAATAAAGCCTGTCTGGTGTCTTATTCCAATGTAATGAGATCAGACAACCAGGCAATACTTATTGCTGTTTCTGATTTTATGACATCACAAATGAATACAAATATATTTGCGCGCGCATCTTATCTTCTTAAACGTTTTTCTTTTTCCTTAAACTCGTACTTCGAGTCTTGGTTCCTTGCTATGTACGCTTGAAGAAATGAGCTTCTTGCTTCTTTGTAACTGCAGTTTAAAAACAAATGCTTAATACCTTGATCTAACATTACTCCATCACCAAGAAATGTTTATTTGCTAGTTTTCTACAGTTAATAATATCTCATCCATTGGAGACTGAACAGAAAAAGACGTTGAAAGAGTCAACAGAACTTCATTTTTGTACTCATTTAGAAATTAGAATGTAATTACCACTATGGACTTGAGTTTTAAGTTGGAAGAAATAAGCCAAAAAAATTCCAAAACGTTTTCAGGGATTAAAAGATTTACGATTAAAGAAGTTTTATTTTTAGACAGATAACCTGTTAGCGCGCGCAGGGATTAATTTACTAGCTTAGTAGTTATTTTGTTACAAAAAACACGCCCTCTCGGAATTTCGTTTTCGCGCAGTAACGGCGCGGAGATAATTGTGGTGGACTTGTTCCTTAAAATGAATTCTAACTCTGAATTCAACAAATTTCATAAAAATAACAAACAAACAAAAGAAAAAATGACCACTGAAAGATCATTAGAATAGGACACTCTGAAGTTGACGTCACATTGAAGCTTGTTCGTAATTGTTGTCTTTGTTTCGAAGGCAATTACAGAGCATAGTGTGTCAATGGAGAGCTGATCGCACGGAAACTTTGCTTTGAAATCATCTTGAAAGAAAGCACCATTGCGTTAGTGTACGTGTCTCAAGGAGATGTGTGGGTACCGACCCACGGCAACAAATCTACGAAAGAGCATTGTTCGTATATTTACCATTCTTGCATTGGTTGGTCTTGTTCAATCTTCTAAAGGTAAGATAAGTCAATTGCGTAAGAGGTATCTGCGTTCATTTTTCAGTCTAACGCTAAGTATGTTGAAATTAGTTAGTAGCTTGTGAAACTGAAACTGTTTGTACAACTATTTCAGACTCCGTTACTCTTTCAATGTTGTTTCTAATACCGAGGCTGCAAGTAGAATAAAAACTTAAACTTTTCAGTGTAGAATTCAATGCACGTTGCTGTTAAACAGACGGTATAAGTCATGTTCGTGGATCATAAGGCGTCATAACCTGGTGACAACTGGGAAATCGTTAGGTGACTGATTTTGTGTGTTCGGTGATTTGGTGTTGTTGGTAGTGGCGTTGGCGGGGTGTGGTGGTAGTAATAGTTCTTTATAGTTCTTCGCGGCTGGTCTTTCAGTTTTATTGCAAGAGTACATGAGAAAGGGAATCTGTTTGGACACCATTAACATGACACGAGCCAGTTTTAGATTTCGCTACGTGGGCAGTAGTCACGTTCAACTAGTTTGTGATCAACTCCTTTGTTCTTAGAATTACCAAAGACCTTGGAGAACATTGCTAGAGGCAGACCAACTATTCAAAGTTCAACCAATCATTATCATTACAATCGACCTGCGTTAGCTGTTGACGGAAACACAAAGACATGCGCTCAGACACAATGGAGTACTAATCCGTGGTGGCGTGTGGACTTAGGAAAGGAGGTTTGGGTGGAGAAAGTCCGAATAGTCAACACGAAACACGAAATGTCAAATCTTGACATCAGGATCGGTAAGTAATTTCTGTTGTTAAGAAATGCACTTCTCGTTAAGAGCTGACTCACTGACTGATTATGAATGACTGGATGACTAACTGAAGCACGTATTATCTGTCTGAGGGACTGATTGACAACAAATTGAATGAGTGACCAGTGACTCCTTTACGTAAAAAATTGTTGTTGATTTCTTGCTGGTTTGTACGACTGATGGATTGATTGACTGACTGACTGACTGACTGGCTGGCTGGCTGACTGACTGACTGACTGACTGACTGATGACTGACTGACTGACTGACTGACTGACTGATAGGTGGACTGATTGATCATGGACGGAAGGACAGATTGATCACCGATCAGTTGACCGATTGATTGATCTGAATGACTGGTTAATGTCAGGATTGATTGACTGATTGATTGATCGGTCAGTTGATCACTTATAGGAGAATTTCCTTTCGATAGACGCCTGCTTGAGGCCGGCATTGAAAATGGTGCAGGATGACGCCGGCTTATGCCTTTTAGGACTGAGCTTGCGTTTTATCACCACGATCCCAAGGTTTTCTTTGGTCGAAGAAGACTTACAATACCAATAATTCCTGCGTTTATACTATATTCCCTGCTCTTGTGCTATCGTTGGCATAATTCTTTAATTGAATGCTCTTTAGTATTACGGGAACCCACACACTGTTAGCAAAGAGCAGGGGACGTAATACCCGATGTTGTGGTCTGCCTCTTTCGCGGTAATCTCTTGGGTGACTACCACGTATGGCACTTCATATTCCCTTGTAGGCGTCCCTACTGCATTTATTTGTAATGCAGTGAAAATGAATTAAATTTATACTATTATTTATTTGCCTCTGTACAGGGAGTAGTAGCGTTTCTTATGGTGCATTCAATCCACTGTGTCGACAAGGACTTAAGGTACCTAAAGAGCCCTGTCTTTACAGTTGCGCTGAACCGATGCTTGGGAAATTCGTCTACATTCGCATACAAAGGAAAGCAACCTTGACGGTCTGTGAAGTGGAGGTCTTCGTTAACAGTATGTTTTCTTTGGATGCTTTATCGTAACTAGTGCTGCTTGCAGCTCACCGGTGTCCGTTTTGCAAAATGCGCGGACGTTTTGGGACATGCATAGGAATAACTTGTAAATTTTCTCTTAAATCGATTGGCATATTCTTTTATCTTCTGTTACCTCACGTCTGAAAACGGCTGATCTGTTTTATTGTAGATGAAGCTAAAAACGCAGGCTGGAAATACCTTGTACCCGTTAGTTATGGCCGCCTACTACAGAGGGCTTCTTTTGTGCGATCGGATCAAAAATACGTGCATACAAGCTTTGGCCGAGTTCCATGGAAGGAAGTAATTATCGATCAACCACCAAAGAAAGGAAGCCTGCGTTTCAATGACAAGGTCATAATGCCAGTGACATACAAAGTTGATAGATACAACGTGCTAACAGCAGTTTGTGGGCCCCTTCTGAAGGAAATATACTTCAACGCTACTGTCATTAGCGACCAGAAGACGGGCTATTCGGTGAAAGCTCTTTTCAAACGTAAGTAAGCAGATTGTTAATCGCGGGCTAATCTCCGAGCATATAAAAGCCTCAGAACAAGATTTTTGAAAATTCCATATACTACAGCTACGGAGATGAATTTTCATCAATTTTGTCAACCCTACCGGCTATTGAGTGATACAGCCCAAAATATCCATTTTTTTTATTGAATTTCAAACGCCTGAGGTTTTTCTCAGTAAGACCTCAGTGAGACCTAGCTTGGTCTGTCTTCCAACTTTCTCTGCTCTGGTTTATGATTATATAAGTAAAACAGTCATTCCCGGCATTCCGTGAATCGAGTCAAACAGAAAACCACTGCCGCGTTACTCTCCGAGTTTCATTGGCTCTAAGCTCACTAACTAGATTACTTAAATAAATGTGGATATTTGTGTGTCTTGTGTATTTCTGTCTAACAGATCCTGCTGGAAAAACTGAATTTGAAAAAGAGGAAAAATATCAATGCGGTTGGAAGGATCTACGACTGAGAGGTAAGCACTGCAAGTTTCATATGCTTTGGACTCTGAATAGAAGAGCTTAAGAAAGTTAGCGAATTAAATAAGATCCATCTTGTAGCGGGTACGAACAAACGTTACTTGGACAAAGCTCTTGCTCATGATCAATCCGTAACTACCAGATCGAGCTAGCTAATGGGGATGTTACCTTGTCTCTGAGAGGAAGCGAACCATATGCTGTGTATGATCAGAACATATTTATGAACTGGGCCTAAAGATAGAAGTAACCTTAGCTTCCCTTTTGCATAAACAGCCTTGTTTTCCTCCTTACAGAGCCCGACGTCTGCAAACTGGAAGTGTCATGTCCTGCGTTTTCCCGTTGTGATACAACATACATCAGCTCTTCGTTTCCACCGGCTTCTTATTACTGCATCTGTAACCCGGGTTATCAACCTTCAGTGCAACGCACCGGGAACTTTGTTCTTTCACGAGAGAAGTGTGTAAAGCAAAAAACTGGTAAGTAAGAAACATGGAGCGGTTTTCACTTGCCTGTGTTTGCCTTTGGTTTAACATTGCTACGCTCTGTTTTTATTCGCAATCTCGCCACTTTCTTAACCAAACAAAGTCCAGTGAAACAAAACCAATCATGACTTGTTAGCTCTCGCGCCTTCTTCGAATTATGATTGGTTCGTTACGCAGGTGGTAGCTGTTGTGATTGGTCAGCGTAGTACCGAACGTTGGTGGAAAAGCGCTCTAAGCCGCTAAGGAAGTGAAATAATTACTTAGGTTGGATATACGTGTATTGTACCCACTCATTGAGTGGATTTGTTGCACATGCTTCCTTGGCTGCCTACTAGCTACCTCCTTATTCAACGTTTGGTCCCTATTACCTTTCCTAAAATGGAAACATAGCCTATTCAGTGTAAAAATCAAAACTATTTTTGTATTCAATTGATGGCTAGCGTAACGTGTTTGAATTCTCTTTCTCCGTTTCTTAGGGGCATCGGAAATAGACGGGACGAGTCTTGTGTTAGATTAAATCTTCAATAGTCCTTTCTAATTTTTTTCCTTCAAAACATTGCTAGAACCCTTCATAAGACACAGCAGACAAAATCTGGCGCTGAAAATGAACACTGAGGCATCTTCCATGGATAACTACAACGGATGCAAGCACAAACTTTGTCGAGAGCGTCCTGGTTTGAGCCGGCTTGCTGTAGATGGGTCGTTTGATACCTGTTTTCTCTCCCTGACCGAACATAGCCCGTGGTTCACTGTACATCTCAGCAGATACCATCCTGTTGCACTGATCCAGGTTGCTCTGGGAGGCAGTGACAGGCGGCAGCCGAAAAAGGTTTACGTAGGTGAGCATTCGAGAAAAATGGGGATATTCACTTACTGCATGAATTCGTAATACAGCTTGAGTTCAAATTGCGGAAATCCAGCACCGGAAATCGCACTTTTACCAAGGGAGACGGATTATTACGACAATGTTTCAGTAAATTGAGGAAGGTGATCGAGATTGTTATTGCGCAAAGTTCTGAGCATTACGGCTGACCAGAGAATCTCAAGGCGGTTTGTTTAGGACGGTGCTATATCTAATACAAAGTTATTTTCGTGTGGTTTATTCTTACGCGGGAAGAGCAGCTGACTGAGCAAAGGCTGTTGGAGTCCAAAAATGGAATAAAACTTAAATCGGAACAACTGCCTATTTAGATACTTAGCCGCAAAAATACCTTTGTAAAAATCATCACTGAAAAACGGTGTAGCAAAGAAGAATAGTTTAAGTTTACACTAGCGCGGTTATTGAGAGGGATCATAATAAATGTTAAATGGCTTCGTTTTTTATTAAGCCATGACTTCTAAATAGTCCACATCTTTGAATTTTCGATTCTCAAATATCTCAAAACCATTGGGGAAGCATTTTGACAAGTTGCGGATCTTAAAGGCGAAAATTAGTTGCTATAGAAAAATTCCTTTCGGCCCTTACAGGCGTATATACAACTTATCTAACGGAAATATGAGATTTCAATGTTTTGCAATTATCTTCTATTTTCTTAGCTTTTTAAATGATGTTCTGCTTATTTGCCTAAGGGAACACGAAAGCGATAAAAAATCAATATTCCAGATGCGCGGCTGTTGATACTGACCTCAAACTGTGGAGTGTGGAGTGCAAAAGTGGTAAAGAGAATTACATGTGGGGCGACGCCGTGAAGATAACAACTGATGCTGAAATACTCCAACTCTGTGAGGTTCAAGTCTACGCTGAGACGTATGGTGAGGAATAGGGCCAAGCTTAAATGATAGTTTACATCTTCATTGTCTTTGCTTAAAAAGAAAATGAAGCACCACTTTTCAAAGACTACTAGATATCTGTTCATCGTTTCCCAAGGATAAAAAATGCTGTTTTGTAATATAAGGATCTTAGTCTACTGGTAGTTAACTTAACCCTCTTTATTTCTATTTGTGTGTGTGTCTATGTTTGTTTGTTTTCGTGACCCTAACCTAACATGTAAAAGATTTTTTCTTTTAACTGGCTGCCTGGAATTTTTAATTCTCGGGTTATTTCAGGTAGCCAGCACTCTTATCATTTGGCGTAACATAGTAAATTTTTCTTCTTTTTCTTTTTCAACTTTTGGGGTGACATAAAGTGTTGTCGTTGTTATTGTTGTTGTTGTTGTCATGGTAGTCAATAACAACATGGCAACTATCGCATGAAACGTGTTAAACCATTCGTAAAGTTAGTTTTGATTTAATTTCTAAAGGTTAAAAAATTTGCTTTTTTGTTGAACAACGAAGCAGTGTAAATAGCTAAAGTTGAAGCAAACTCAACATCACCTCCGACCAGCCATTCAAAACCGCTTTGTGAAGTCGTCTACTTATCCTCTTCGCTCATACATGACGATGCTAAGTATAGAAAATAAAAAAAAAAAGTTACGACATGTCATTTAGATAACAGTGACATGTAAGCGATAACACCTTCTGTATGATGGCTTTCAAAAAAGTGAAAACCATTCTGTAAGCCAACATAAACTCATGCGCGTCTGGAATTCCTCACTGACTCTTGTTTGAAATGGCACCGCAAAATGTCGCAGTTACTTTGTCTGCATAGAGTTTTGAACAAAAATCAAGTTCTGCTGTACATCTACGAAAGTATCTCGCTTAACCAAAGAAATCATTTTATTACAGATGGGTTTGGGGAGGGGTAGTCTCCTACGCAGTCGTACTTTGTGTCGTCACGCAACGCTCCTTGTGGGGAGGAACGTTGCGTGACGACTCAAAGAACGGCTGCGAGGAGAACAGTGAACTGGGGGGAGTAATGACGTGCGCTTTCAAATCTTATTGCCGATTTTCCTGTTTGTTGGCACCTCCGTAGTCCTAGCAAAATAACCGTGTTTGGGTTAAACTTGATTTACATTTTTTATTATTCTCCGTTTCTTTGAAGGTAATATCGCGTTGAGGCACGCCACACTTGACGCCGAAAACGCCGTGAAGGACTCACCAACGACCGATGGAATTCTTAAAGGAGGTCCATGTTTATCGAGTAAGAAGCCTTATTGGTGGATAGGATTTGGTTCCTCGGTGCGAGTAGCCGTCGTTTTTGTGATGGGTCCAGAAAACTCGCCCTCAGCCGGCATTGATATTACTGTTCATGTTGGTGAGTGTGTTGACTGTTATAAGCAATAGTGTTTAGAGTGATTTTCAGTGGTAGTATGGAAAGTAATTCCCGCTCGCTTTGGTTTTGCATTGCTTCACTCTGTGATTGGTTTGCAAAACTCGCGCCACTTTCTCAACTAATGAGAAGAAAAACCAAAACCAATCGTGACTTGCACGCGCGCATTTTCCCGCGCTAAGCGGTTGAAAAATAATCATGGAAATAAGGTGCGTAAGAAGGATCTTGTGTAGTCCTGAGCTGGGACGTGAGGGCATCACGTAACCTACGATCTTGCGACTGAAATTTGTTGCAATCTCGTCCACAGAGCCATCCCTGCTTTTCGAGAGGCTATGGACGAGGTGGCGCTTGTTGTTGTTGTTGTTTTCATCAAGTTTAATAATCATTTAGCAGCGCTTGTAGTAACTGTTGGAGTTTGAACGGTAAATAGTACACTACAGACCTACACTACACTATACTAAGATCTACTTCCTCTAGTTTTCTCACTCTTTTTTTATGAAAAAATCTGTTGAATGACAGGTAATGGGAATTACAAGAGCTGTGCGAGTGTTTCACCCTATACAACAGCTGCAAACTATTTCCAGTGCAAGCAGCCACTTGTGGGGAGTAAGGTGCACATAGTATCAAAACAAAAAGGGCAGTTTTCACTGTGTGAAGTGGAGATATTCCAAACAAAGACAAGTGAGTAACACACCATTTTTCTTGTTTGAAATTCTCATATAGTATCTGGTATGCAGTCACTTTTCAAAGTATTGCAGTTCAAGGCAACGCCTAATTATGCAGCGCAGATCTGGGGCAGCATTAATGAATTTACCTTAATTAGCATTTGACATCCAAGGTTTGGAAACAAAACAAGTACTCCTTATTCATCCAGATGCAAAGTGATCCACCATTATGGCTAGGGGAAATTTTGTACGCCACGTGCAAACGATCTATACTCTTCTGTCTTAACGTAGGACAGCTCTATGAGTCTGCAATTGAATATGTACCTTTTCACTCTCTTTTATCACTTAATGGCTGATTTGTTGCTATTTTGACTTTAATTTTGGATAACACGTTGAAACACGTGGAGTAGCTGAACTAGAGATCATCAGCCTGGCCTACGGACTAACTAATAACGTAACTGAATGACCGACTGACGAACTGTGTTTTAACTGACTAGCTGACTGGCTGACTGGCTGACTGGCTGACTTATCAACTAAGTGACAGATTCATATACTGACTCCATTGCCCATCCGGACCACTCACCTTTATGTTTTTTTCTTATTGATTAGTTAACTTTGCTGCGAGGCGCCCAACTTCATCCTCGTTTGGTGGGAACCAGAAAAACAATATTAAACCAGAATTAGGGTGTGATCAAAAGATTGGTGAGCGCTTGTAGCCAGATAAACATTACACTAATAACAATAATAATAATAATAATAATAATAATAATAATAATATATCACATTTATATTGTGCATTTTCTATGCAATATCCAAATGCGCATTACAAAACTGGCCGGGGGACTTTGCCAGACTGCTTATAACGCAGTTTACAATTAATGAAGTTGAGTTGTGAGTGCCCCCGTAATGTCAATATCAACTTAAGACAGACACTAGGGATGGTCACTGCCAGAACTTTCTTACGTCCCTAGTGGCTCTTTTACGTCCCACAGAATCAGAGAAAAGAAAGCAAATTGAAAATGGAGTTCATTCATTCGTTCGTTCTTTCGTTCATTCATCCATCCATTTTCATTGATTCATTGATTCATTCATCCATCGAGTCATTCATTTTCATTCATCCATCCGTTCATTTTCATTCATCCATCCATTCATCCATCCGTCCATTCATTAAGTCGTTCGTTCGTTCGTTCCTTCCTTCCTTTCTTCCTTCCTTCACTCATTTATTCTTGCATTTGTTTTCGTAGACGTGCCCTTTGTCGCGCGCTCAGACAGAGGACCCTGGTGGTCGGTTGATTTGTTAGTAACAGTGGAAATCCATTTGATTCGCATCATAACTGATGCTGCCTACCAACCGAAGCACCTCCAGGACTTACAAATCCTCTTAGGTAATAAAAACGTGGATCCATCACGGAAATTGGATAGCTTATAGTATGATAAGTATGACTTACCACTCCCACTTGGCTTGAAGACCTTCGCAGGCAATTTAGTGACTCAGTTCCAAATTAGACATAGCTAGAGGAGGCTTGAAAGAAAACCAGCTCAATTTTAATTGTCTAATTGCGTTGGCCATCGCGAAGCAATTTTTTGAGAGCTTACTTATAGCTGTGGCCATACCTTTTGCCACTATGGAAATATAGTGGACGAATTTGATTTGATAATGGGGGAGCGGGGGAGCAGGGCTAAGCCGCCACCCAGCTATTAACTGAAAGTCAATAGAAATCCAGAGCTAGCCGTCTAAATGCTTTCGCACAATCCTGAGACGTAACTTAGACAAACTATTTAACAACGAATTGTGGTAAAAGTGAATTTTTTTCCAGCTAGTTGGTTTGTAAGTTCAGAGTTGTTTTGCGTGTACACCCGGGCAGTCAATATAAGGACAAAATAAAAGGAAAAGAGAAAGTAACAGCTTAACGAAACGAAGTCCAGTTTGTCTACTCTTGGTCTCCAAGAACGGCACCTCCCCTTTTATTACTGCTTGTTTTTTTTCCCTTAGCTTCTTCGCAGCAAACAAACTCCCCGCCCGGAAAGGTTGTCTTTAACCTCAAACAGCCTACGAACGACACAGTTCAAAACATCACACTTCCAAAGAGGACGCAAGGAAGGGTGGTCAGCTTGTTGCTTGGAGGAAAAAGGGAATTGAGATTCCGCGAAGTGGAAGTTTACAATGGGCATATGCTAGGTAAAAATGTTCACGCTTCTATGATGAACCATGATAAGCAGGAAGTAAACAAATCCCCGGCATTGTACAGATTTGGTAATCATCATTCCGAGATATGAATCCCTCTATAGTTTTCGGGTTTGGTCTGTTGTTCAGAATACGGTCATTTAGACTTATATGCGTTACAACTTAGTCATACCACAATTTAAGTGTGAAAAAAAGAATTCCTTTCATTTACCTACCTTATGGATTGCGTGCTTTACACTCGGTTCTGCTGTGTAGGAAATTTTTCCGTTTTGTGGGTCTTGAATTGCATTCAATCCAATCAGAATGCGACGTTTTAATTTTGGACATAAGACCAAGTTAAAACAAGAGAATAACACTTGATACTTTCGTCAATATAGATGGAAATACCGATGAGTTTAAAAACGATGCACGATCCTTGAGAAAAAGCATAATTAAGTTTCAGATTAGCAATGAAAATTCTGCATCTTTCTTCCCCTGCTGTTAATCACTCATTTGTTATTCTACAGATGTAAATGAGTGTTCAATGCCTAACATTTGTCCCGCGAATTTCCAGTGTAAGAACACGCTGGATTCGTATTCCTGTGAATGTAAAGGCGGCTTCAAATACCAAATAAAAGGAAAAGGGAAAGCGAAGGAATGCGTTGGTAAGCTTTCACGATTTCCAGTTTATGCGTCTATAAATGAATCGACATTGCAGTATGTAGTTTTAAGGCCCACATTCACCCGATAAGCTTTACAGGCGTTTGTTTTTGTTTAAAAAGGTTCTTTTGTTGAACCCTGCAATCTGATTGGCTAGTTCTCGATGTAGATGGAGTTTTCATATACAGAAATTGTACCCCGGCATGCATTGCAACTTGGGTGAATGAAAGCCTTCAACTTTTATTACTAAAAAAGTGCGGATGTATCTGACGTTTTGTAAATCCCAATTCAGAAAAAGCTAAATACAAGCTGTATGCCGTTAGGATAGTTTCTAACGACCTAGTCTTGTCTCAGTGTTTCAATGTTGTTTCCTGTGATTCTGCAGGAAAAGTTTGTGAGGCAACCGTTGAGATGGAAAGGGGAACAGGATGTGTCGCAAGAAATGTGCAACTCTGAGACTGTAGTTACAATTTTAAACTGCCTGTAGTATCCATAGCTTAATCTGCTTTCTCCAACACCTGCCGACACCATGGCGTCTGGCAAAAAGATGTCTAAGATTAACATTTCACCAGACAGGAAATAAGGACAAATTTTGTAGTCTGTGGATTAAAACGGTGTGGGATTGTTTGGGTGGGATGCGATTATTTCTGCGTAATAGCTCACTTTGGGAATGGAACACCAACATGGCCGTCTTTGTTTCGGGACAACCAGCATGGCCGCCGTGACGTCATGTGAGAACATTCTAAACAATCGCGCAACCCTCTCGGACAATCCCACAATCGCTTGCGCGGCCACTCGGTCTCAATTTTTTCCAAATTGAGCTATTAGGTTGCTGTTGACGTTTCTTTTTCGTCTTATTTGTTGAGAAACTGGTGCGAGATTTTTACACTCTTATCTTTTAATACTGGGATCATAAAATGTTTGCCGAGATGTGGCGAACAAGGAAGGAAAGAGACGATCGTTCCCTTGAAGTAAATAACTTATTACCTGATTTGTTTCTTTTTTACCATTAAATTTTCAGACATAGATGAATGCCTTGTGATAAGTTCCTGTCGCAAGTATCACTCTTATTGCAAAAACACTTTCGGATCATATCGGTGCCTGTGCAAGAAAGGATACGAAGGCGTTTATGATGCTAACATGCACTTGAAAATATGCAAAGGTATGCAACAGAAGCCGACCAATTTCCATTTTCAACGGCACCACCTTTTCCCCAACGAATATAGCTAAATAAGATTGGAATAAGATGATAAACTTAAAGCGTGGTGAATGCATGAGCTAGAGATGTTTTTTTCCAAATTGCCAAATGCATACGGTTAAAAAAAAAAACCCGTTGCAATTCTCCCGACGAAAGTCGAACCTGCGGCCTTCCGATTACTAATTCGGATGCTATCCCACTGAACTACAGGAGACTCGTTAGAACAAAGCCGCTTAATAATTTTCAAGTCCACATGGATGAAATGGTCCTTTTTACATCTGCGTACCTGACCAGAACAAAAAAATGAAGCCCGCTTTTATATTTTGCTTCACTCGAAATTTGCAGATTTCAAACGAACGGAACCGCTAAAAGAGTCTGGCCCATGACACGTTGTAGGAACGCTTCAGATGAAAATTCTGTTCCATTCTGGTTCTAACCGATTTTATTAAATCCATAACTTTTAAAGCCTTTTATCAGTGCCAGCAAAAGAGGCGGCCACTTGAGAATGTTACCTGCTTTAAATGAATTCTGTTCTTCTGAGCGACCATTATCCGTCTTCTCCTTATAATCATAAATTTTACCAGCGCTAAGGGAATCCCTAAGCAGAGGTTCAGGGGACAGCGAGTCAACCCACCGCCCGGCCTCTGTCTGCCCCACTCTAAAGCTGAGTGATTAGACAGACCATGCAGGCACCGCGCAAGGGGAGGGGCTGGGAGTGGGGGGCTTAAGCCCCCCCCCCCCCCTCCACTTTTCAACAATAAAAAGCAAGTAATGCAAAAAAAAAAAAATCGAGGTTTGTTTTCTATTTAACGTTTTATCGAAAACTGATTATTCTTGTTTTTTGTTGCTAAAAGTATTTAAGTTTCACCACACCATGTTAGTTTTAAATGCATTTCCAGCCATTTGAAAGGAATTTAAGTTAAAAAATTTCCGGGGAAGCATGCCCCCAGACCCCCTAGTTGACTCACGCTAACGCGTTCGAAGCGGGCCCCCCCCCCCCCCTCCCCAGTTGCAAACTTCGTGCGCGATCCCTGTCCTTACACAAGTGCGTAGGTTCTTTCACTTCCCTTCCGGTTTTACGTTTGGTAGACTACGAGCAGTCCCTCTTTCGCCGCTTAGTTCTTTGAGCGTGAGGCTAAAACAAAACCGGTGCGAGAAAAAATGGCCGCGCGGAAACTGGACACTCTTTGTCATTTTTTCTCTCGCCGGTTTTGTTTTAGCCTCGCGCTCAAAGAACTAAGCGGGGAAAGAGGAACTGCTCGTAAGCTATGCGTTTTGAGGTCAAGGAGACAAGGCTGACAGCTGATAACGTCACTACCCAGTGACGTGATGATGCTGCAGTTTATTTATCATTTTGAATTTTAGATGTTGATGAATGCAAAAATGCTAGTCTCTTCAGTTGTCCTATTGAACAAACCAGATGTGTAAACACCCATGGCAGTTACACCTGCGGATGCAAACCAGGATACGAAGCAATTCCAACGGTTCAAGCGAATGGAATAAAGATCCAATGTAAAGGTGAGAAGCCACTCTTCCAACCCCAATGAGACCTGCTAAAAACAGAAGTGTGTTTTTGGAACTCATTTAGTTTAGCTAATCTGTCTCGAATAAGCATAAGCATTTAACAACTGTCTTTAATTAAGGATATCTTTATCTATCTTCCTGACCAATAAAATAAAGCCGCAAAATTAAACTGACCAAATAAGAACTCTACTGAAAATATTATATAATATCTGTCGCTCTCAGACTACAACACAAACAAATTATATTTTTTTCGAATACTGTCTAACAGTCAAGGGGTTCTCAGTTAGTTCCCAGCACCTGAGTACCTCCATAATCCAGTCTATATCGAGTAAAATCGTCCCCGCGGAGGGAAGTAAGTAAGTTGACGAGGTGGGGTAAACTAGGAGTAGTTACTAATTTTTCAAAGGGATGTAGCCATTATTTTTCTTATGGATAGCAAAGCGAACGAAATACTCGAGATGACGCGAAAAATGCCTCCCACGAGGTAGCCTGTGGTGCAGGCTTTACTTTTTGCGAGTTGCCGTTTAAAATAGTCGTTCGTGTAGTAGGTCAGCGTCTTGGATTTTCAACCCTTCTGCCAGTTACGCAAAAATACGCAGCACCTTTTACAGGGTATCCGCTAACCGCTTGTCACGTCTCCTCGTGGGAGAAAATTTCATGCGAGACGACTCGTGGTCTAGGAGTTGGATGCTTAGTCACGTGACCACCACAAAGGGACACGCGGGCTACAAGCAAAACTGTAAACGGAAGAATAAGAATGTCAATTTTTGTTATTATTCTAGCCATTTTTTAATAAAAAATATCTTCCGTTTACTTTACGAGCCAGACGTCAATGAGTGCGAAAAGAGGACCTATTCTTGTCACGCGAATGCCTCGTGTTCCAACACTATAGGATCCTATAAGTGTATTTGCTTCTCTGGACTCAAAGGAGATGGGCGTAGCCATTGCTCAGGTATTTATAAAAAATTGTATCTAGATACACATGATGAACCTTTCCAGCTACTGTTTATTTGAAAACGGAAATTTATCATTCCGCGCTCAAGTCTTTTTTTCCAACTCGCGAATGATTCCGCGGCTAAAAAAAAAAAGCGCTCCTTAAAACAGCGACTTGTTTAATGGACATCTTTAGTACTGAATTAATCTAAACGTCGGTTGTTGTTTTTTACATATATTTCCATTGGTAAGGCTGTACCCTTTTGCGTAGCTTACTTGAAAATTTCGCTTTTTACCAACAATACCACACCTCGATCATTTTGTCGTTGCAGATAAAACCCTTGTTACTTTTGCGATATTTGCGAAATTCGTGGCTTTTCCAGGATGCGTTGGTAGCAAATTCTTCCTAACGCTTTCAATACTTGCGATATTTGCGATTTTTGTTAACGATCTTTTTGGCAGTTGCAGGAAAATTCCTTGTTGTTACTTTTGCTATCGAGATTCGCTAGCAAATTCTTGCTAACGCTTTCAATACAGGACAGTGCCATTTCGTTAGACTTCCCACGCGCCTTGTTTACCAGTGACTTAAATTTTTTCAACAGCCTTAGATCTCTGCACCAAGGACAAGAAATGCAGCCTGGAACATCAGATTTGTAAAAAAGTAAAAGGAGTGCATGTATGTGACTGTGCTGATGGATTTTACCATGGCTTCAGACAGTGTGAAGGTAACGATTGAAAGTTAGAGATGGCATATGCTAAGTCTTTGGCGGAAAAGATCAGGAACTGATTGCACAAGGGAGCACTATAGTTCAACACGGTAGTAGTGGTAGAGCACCGGACTAGCGTGCGGGAGGTCGCGGGTTCAAACCCCGGCCGGACCAACACTTAGGGTCTTTAAATAATTGAGGAGAAAAGTGCTGCCTTTGTAATAGCATCTGCAAATGGTTAGACTTTCTAGTCTTCTCGGATAAGGACGATAAACCGTAGGTCCCGTCTCACAACACTTGCACCTTATAATCTGTGGGACGTTAAAGAACCCACACACTGTTCGATAAGAGTAGGGGACGTAGTTCCCGGTGTTGTGGTCTATCTCTACCTTTCGTCTGTCTTTGACATTCATGTGTGGGTTGGGTGGGTGGGTGAGATCAAATATGGACTGATAGCGGCAGCCAGAGGCGCCTTTACAGGCTGACGTCCGATCTCACCTAGTGAAGCATTGTAAACTATCCCTGAAAAGCCCCGACGGGGAGAGGATAAGTAAGTATAAGTATAAGTATAATAAGTATAAGTCTTATGATCCTGTCCCTTTCATAAATTTGCTTATAGGATAATGCAAACATACATGAGAAAGGTAAATGTCACGTATAAATCCTCCATCTGCAAGAAAATTCGTCATCCATATTTTTCATACCTTGGTGGCTGTATTTGCTTTTTC
>JAEMWC010000133.1:1145000-1162500 GCA_016490735.1 Pachyseris speciosa | reverse complement strand
TTTTCAAACAACTGAAGTTTTCTGGGGCCCAATTAGATTCCTTGGTTCGTCTCATCGAGCCTGATGTGGATAAATTCGACGCGCTGTACATAAACAAGTAAACAAATAAATAAATAAATTTAAAATACTATATATTTGCTTGCAACTTTATTTTGTGATCTTCACCTTATTCCATTCCTCTTCGGTGTCTTGTTTTTGCAATTTCGAATAATTCTTTTGGTATTTTAGTAGTTTGTACTTTTTGTTGAAATATAAAAGCGAAGGCTAGATCGTTTTTTGCGGTGTATATTGCTATGATGATAATCATAGTAGTCCTCCATATCAGTTGAGTTGCCCAGCAATTCCAAAAGCTGTGTTCCTGAATCCTCTTAATTTCAGGTTTGAGACCCCTATTCGAGCCTAGTGAATTATTATTCTTTGGGTTGATTGGCCATTCACAGTTAAACTTAGATGGCACACATGATCGGTTACTCTCTAGTCATAATGAACAAAGTAGTAAATTACACGCCAGTTTTCTTCGCTTATGCAATAATGAACCACCCCCCCTCCCCCCCCAAAAAAACCGCTGGCAACGAGGACAGACAAGGACAGAGTGCGTATGCTTACATTCTTCTGTGGACATTTGCGCACGCATATGGGATTCCCTAGTTTGCATCTGTGTTTTTCGTATCCACTTACGCACGCGCAAACTAAGTTATTAACCGAGATACCCCCTCAATTCCGGGCTGTAATAGGCCAGGATTTTGACCCTTAGCCTTATATTGCAACTTTCATATGCGAGATAACATCCCATATAACTAAATACAGCCGTGCTAAAATCTAAGATTTTAGTAACATTAATGAAAATCTGAGTGAGATTTCTGGGAATCTAACAGATTGAATATAAAGCAGGTACTTACTGGAAGGTCTCAATCTGCTGCTCGCATCACCAACTGCAGTAATAGTTTGATGAGGGTGCTCAGCAACGCCACACACCCTCCCTATCCTCCTGATGACGTAAATGTACGCTCTGCGGTAGGGACGAGACAAACCACAGTACAGCCAAGGATTGAGTATAGAATTTACGAGGGACATCTGTGCAGACAGTGATTGAAGTATTTCACGGTGCTGACCGGTGGCGAGTTCAAGTGTAATGCTTAGCTAATGGGTCAAAAATGGCACGTGATAAGTGAATGATGAAGTCATAAGCCACAACTTACCAATGGGAACTGCTCCTTACTATCGGCTGGAAAAGTGTTGATCTATATTGCAACCGAGGACAGCAAGTCATAATCGTTGCTTAGGTAGCCTTAAGAGAAGATGGAGTTTTTCGGCGAGTAAGCGCTAAATTTTCATTGTGCTTAAAAGCTACTATAACTTACTTTAGAAAACGTGCTAGACAAGACGATCGACTTAAAATGGTTTATTTGAATTGTCGGCAGCTAAACTCCCACGCAGAGAGATAAGTCATAATTGAGGCCTTCCGTGGGGTGGTCTGGTTTCGCCTTGTCCCTCGTTTACGACTCCGTCTCTCGGTTGTTTCGTTAGGACAAATGTCGCTGTCGCAATGAAACCAAAGAGGAACGGAAAGTGAATTGTAGCTGTCGCAAGCTGTCGCGCGTTTTCTGCCAATTTCTGTCGGCTGTTGCTGTTTTTCGCCTGTTTTTGGAGCCATGTCGCTTATCGCTTCTACCCCTTGGAAGGCCTCATAATTTGCCCGTTAAAAAAGAAAAACAATAAGGCCCGTTCTGGCTTTTTTCGACTTAAAAAAGGAAACTTTCTCACATTTTCGTTGCATAGCTCGCTGCATCACAATTGGTCCAACTTTTTCAATATGTGCAAACGTTCTGTTGATTACTTAGCCATAATCAGATCCCATCTAATTTTAATTATAGTCTTCCACCAAGAACATTCTGAGAGGTTAAAAGTGAGAACCCCATGAATAATAAATGAAAAAAGACCAAAAGTACAAGACATACAATGATTGGAAGCCAGCTAACATAGAAAAGAAGAACCGCTGACCCAAGGATCTTCATAAACTGACGGCTTTCCTTTATATGTCTGCTTATTCCCTGTCGCTTACGGGGAGCTCTGGAATGATTTCCAGGTTCTTTCTCGGGCATTGTAGTAATCTCTCGTGCATTTGCTTGTAGTTCCAAAGGTTGGAGGCCGCCGTTCTGAAAGGTTACCGTCCATCCACGTCTAAGTCCACCCAGTCTTTTTTCGTACCTTTTCATTGTCCAAGACACAGCAAACAAACTGGTCAGCACCACTACGAGCTGCATGTAGCCCAATACAGCTATTAGAAGAGCAAAGCTGCTGCCGAAGTCAAACGAACACAGGCCTCTGTGAGGGTAAACGTGACCCCATCCTAATGACGGCCACGTGGAGATGAATGCCGCCAACAAAACGACACAACCGATGATTTTAGCAACATTAACGCACGTGACTTTGGTACGATAATGCAGCGGTTGTAAGGTGGCGCATGCACAGTCCAGCGCCATTAGTGTAGCAATAAACGATGAAGACAAGCAAAGCCAGGATGACATCCAGTTGTAAAAATGGCACAATGCTTCCACTTGCAAACCTCTAAAACCATCAGGATTGATTTGGAACACAATGATAGAGATTAAAACGGGTCCAAAGTTGTTGAGAAGGTCTAAGGCTGCAAACGAACCGACTAAAAGATCGGGAACTCGATGGACTCTAAATGAGTTGATTGCGAGCAGAAGGAGAGCGTTGCCAACCAGAATGATACCAAAAATAATAGGTAAAATAAACAGAAACCCAGTTCCGCTATTGTCTTTTGAATCCATCGAGAAATTTGTCTGATTCATGGAAATTCTTTCCAGGTCTTGAACACGCTAAAAGTGTAATTTCAAAACTTTGCGCCCGCGGGCCGAAAAAACGCTGTTACAAAAACCTAGTTCAGTGATTCAGACAGTAGAAGCCGGAGAAAATGGCGGCTGTGTTTGAATCTTCATTTTTGAACTGAAACAACTGAAATGGTTGAAATGTTTTATAAATCTCCCAAGCCGTCCGTGAAACTTGCATTTCACATTTTGTAGACCACCTATCTCGTACGTAACTCCAAAGAAGTGGTATTCTGCTGGTTTCAGTCAGTAAAACGTTGGAATCAGAATAGCCATCTTTCCTCGTAAATGACCCTCCTGGAAGAGATTTGAAATTAAAATTTGTCGCAAGTATAGAGTTACTTTTGAGATCCCTAAGTTTTCACTCACTTGACTGAAAATATTTTCCTAACCCAACACTGACCCCATAAATCAATGACCAGTACAACTGACTGATCTCAAAATCACGGTAGTTTTCGAGTAGTTATGGTAATTTTACTCATTTATTCAGTGATCGACATGTATTATTTTTTTGAGGTTGCTAAGAGGTAAAAACAGTTTTGATTATTGGAAAAAAGGGATTATTATTTAAAGACGAGGAGCCCTGCCTTAAAGGGAACACACTGTGGTGTTTGTCGTTTTTAATTATCTACTGCACGCGTTTTGTTTTTTCTTCGCTTCGTCTTAGCGGACAGGACCTATAATAAAAAGTTGACGAAAGAAACTATAACGATATTAAGGGGTACTGGTGTAGAGAGTCTGGCCAAAACAGCACAATTGCGAGTGAAACGGCTTCGTTGAGCGACCAAAGAACACCTGTCCTATATCGTACTTTCGAGGAAAGGAAAGTTTAGGATAGCTAGCCTAAGTGTTGTGGAATGAAGGAAAATGCGTTCTGTCCGAGACACCGTGAAAGTGGTCTGCTTTCTTAGAATCCTGAATACAAAATACACCTACCTTTCTTAAAATCAGGAATAGCACTCATGCAGTGCAAGATCGTTGGATTAAACTGACTCCGAAATTAAGCTGGTAATATAATATTTCATGTTGATACAATAACGTTTGACACAAGGAAGCTAAAACGTCACTTTGAACAGATGGCGCAGTACAGGAAATAAATTAAACTTGATATTCGATATTTAGTTCACTAAAAAGAGTAGTTTAATTTATAAAAACGTCCAAAAAGCTTTAAAATATAGACAGCGTAAGACAGGAAATTGCTAGCAGCTTAATTACTTAAAAAATAGCACAGAGATTGTCAATATATCGATAAGTCGGCTGTCCCGAACAGCCAATCGTTTCTTTGAATACCATATAGTGCAATCTACACTGTCCAGTGCAAACTTCCGTCTCCTCTGAAGGAGTTTTCATTTGCTTTTCCGCTCGATTCACCACGACTCTGCTGTAGACAATATTTACACAAGACTGATTGATTCATGATAAACCGGTCGAGTCCATCTGTAATGAGAAAGATTGCGCTCCTTTGCCGTTTTCCGCCAGACGTTCTAGTTTGGATATATTTGCTAGGGAGAAAGCCCATTTTATCCAATTTGTTATGCTAATATTCATGGAGTTGAAAGACGATGTATTGTGATTCAGTAAGTTAAATGGCTCCAGACTGGACAATTTCCTTTGACTAGCAAAATTAAAACATGTCCAACGTTGTCATAGATCCCCGGGGGGAGGGCACTCCCTTATTTGGTCTAAACGGGTATGTGCCGTCAAACAGGGTTTGAAGGCCTCGGCAGCAAATCCCCATCCAAACTTCCCTTCAAGAGCCCCACTGGGTCGTAGACCACCGGGCACGTGGTAAGCCGAAACGAAATCCTTGGAAATGACCACGTTAATGCTAACTGCCAGGAAGCAATATAAAAGACTTTTTAAGTAAACGCCTTTTTATCAATATCACTTTAACAATTCGGTGGCTAAATGATCGATGAATCTCGGTCACAATTTCTCCCTCGAAGAATGGCCAACAATTTCGATATTTTATTGTCAGATTCTGGCCGATTAAGACAATTATAACAACTTGATGGGTTTCCTGTAAATTATTTGTCTGTCAAGCGTTTATATTTAAATTAAATGTATAGACACGTCGCATATTACCTATCATGCTATGATACAAAATTGATGCTACAGCACAGCCTCGCCTCTTCCCCTCCCCTCCTTCGTCTTTCTGCCTGACAGCCACCCCCTTGGTCAAATTAGTGCTTCTCCGGTTCCCCGATCTCCTTGTTAAAGATGGTTTTCGAAGCTTGCCCCCAAACAGCCTGCCTTTGCTAATTTTTTCCTTTCATCAGAAACAAAACAGAACGAAACAAAAACAAAACAGAAAACGCTCATAAAGCACACACCCCAGTGTTCGCTCTTTTCATCAGTACAGACGTATTGAACCTTCGTTAAGTAAAGTTCTTTGTAGCAATAAACTTGACTTTTATCTGTTTGCTGATGACACAAACCTGTTATATGCTGACAAGGACTTAAAATCCCTGGAAACCGTAGTTAATAATGAGCTAAAAAAATGTTTGTGACTGGCTTAATGCTAATAAACTAACCATTAACGCGAAGAAATCAAATTTTGTCATCTTTAGGCCAGCACAAAAAAGAATTAATCATCAACCATGTATCACAATTCCGGAAAATAACAATAATGGATTCGCGGTTCTTGAATGTAAAGATTGTGTAAAATTCTTAGGAGTGCTAATTGACAAGAACTTAACCTGGAGGCCTCACATTGATCATATTGCTTCGAAAATTAGCAAAATAGTCGGCATAATTGCTAGGCTGAGACACCATGTACCTTTAAATACCCTTCTTCAAATTTACCGTTCGCTGATATTTCCCTACACGCTTTACAGTATACCTGTTTGGGGTCAGGCAGCACCGTGTGATCTGAAAAAGATTCTTACCCTGCAAAAGCGTGCCCTACGTCTGATTTTCTTTTCCAATAAAAGATCTCATGCCATCCCTCTTTTTATTGCTTCGAACATCCTACCTGTTAATATGCTCTACTTTGAAACGGTTTCCACCATAATGCATGATGTTTCTACTAGTTCTACACCTAGGAACATTCGTAAACTTTTTATTCATTCATCTGACGTTCATGCATATAATACGCGTTTCCCTTCCGCAGATAATTTTTATGTACAAAAATCTAGATTGCATGTGAAACTCAAGTCTTTCTCTGCGTATGGTACAAGGTTATGGAATTGTCTACACCCTGCCTGGCGTAAGCTCACGAAAAGAGCATTTAAAAGAAAAATTCATAAGTTGCTTTTAACTGTACTTGGGATTGAGGACTATTATGTTGACGCCCATTCTCTAATATTGAAACTCAACACACTAATTATTGTGCCTTATAGCTATATACTTCGCTTACAGACGTATACCACAATTCTCTTAACTGTAGTCCATGTCGTTAGAACGTTCTCTGTTTGTTTCTTCCTTTCGTTTTTATTCTGAAAACTTATCGAGGACCTTGAAGTGGGGGAGGGGGCGGGGTCCAAGCTACGAGGCAGAAACGTCGAACACTTGCCGGCCACGAGGCTGAAAGTGAGGACCTTTGCAAGGTATGAGTTTGAAACCGAGGGCGATGGCATTATTATGAATGTTTGTGAACTCGATGCAGTTCCTCTCTCAAGTCTAAGTGTCCTCTACGTGAAACCAAAATCAATTTTGTCAGATACACCTTATTCCAAAATGGCAGCCAATTTATTATTCTTTTGTTTGTATGTGAATTAGCCCTGTTTGCCTCGTCAACATGTACAAAATACAAAAGAATTTTGAAGTGAAAATGAGGCAAAGAGGGCTAATTAACATGCAAACAAAAGAATAATAAATTTGCCGCCATTTTGGAATAAGGTGTATTGCTGTGTTTCAGATGTTGACGAGTGTTTAAACAACAATTACCAATGTGACACCAGATCTTATTGTGTGAACACACCCGGATCATATGAGTGCCAGTGTAAAGAGGGATACTCAAAAAATGCAAAGAACGAGTGTGAAGGTAACCTCAAAAGTTACACCCATGTTACATCTTTATAGTCACTCTGCACCTCAGCTTAGTTTTAAGTATTGTGACTTGCCATTTCACTTTCTTTACCGGACTTTCTGTTTTTTTTCTTCTGTGCCTTTCTTTTCGAAAACCGTATTTCGCACAACCACAACAAGAATAAGAAAAATAGCTGCAAAATGAACGTGCCCTAAGTTTAAGATCATGTTCTGTTTCATTTTAACAGAAGAGTGCACTGAAGACTGCCCTCACAACTGCATGTGTGTTAATGGCGGGTGCTATTGTCTGCCTGGTTACGTCTTTGGACCTTACAAAGAATGCTATGAAGGTAAGAGAAATTTTCCCTGCAGCAACTACAATGAAACAGTATTATTTTGAACAAAGATCAAGAGAAATATATAGAGCACTTCTTTTTTGACCTTGAAACGACTACCCACGAACAGAACCGAAACAACAAAACCACTGTAGAATAGGAATTTGATTTATTATTGGTTTAGGGAACAGACACAACCCTAAGCGGTTTTTTGTTGGTTCAGTTAACCGTTCAATGTGGTCAGCTTGAATTTTCTAGAAAGCACAAACAATATTTTGCTTTGTTGTCGCTCTGTTTGTCCAGTACAGCTGGACAATCAAGCAATCTCTAATGATTCTAATCCATGTTGCTATTGTTAGTTCGGATATTTTAAACAAGCAGCGGATTTGAAACAAATTGCGAACATTTAGGGAGCCGTTTTTCCATGGTCAAACGAACAACGCCCTATATTGTTATTGTTTCTGCTCTTGTTTTTGTTACGTACTTAAATCGACGGCTGAGATATGCCGAGGCAACACAAAAGAAAGCAAAGAAAAAGAAAACAGGGATTAAACAAAGAAATCTTTTTTCTGCCGTGTGTATCCTCTGCCTCGCTTTTAAATTCACATCTTAAGACTTTTTTTTTACCAAATATTGATTTATTTACTTCTTTATTTTCGCTTTTGTAATTGCAGAATCCTTTTTACTTGCGCGTGAGTCAGGGATGTCACTGCAATCTCCCATCATGCTTATCGTGACTGCTCTGCTTGGCTGCCTGGCCTTATCCTAATATTTCCTTCTTCTTTCGCACCCACATAAGAAAACCGTTGTCTCTCTCTAAAAATACTTCTGAAATAAGTTGATGTTATGATTAAAAGGGATTCTCAGATGGAGGTATTTGAGATCATTACGGTTATAATTAAAATTAAGAAGTAACTTTCGAATAAACAATGCTAGTACAAATATTTGTAATATTAATAAGTTAAAACCAAACACGTGGCTCTCACTTCACACTGAAATCATTTAATAATCGTCATGAATTTTCTTTTAACTCGGAGCAAGGACAAGTTTCCTGTAAGACCTACATCTGATGTTTTAATCTTTGCGGCACTTAATAATGTCCTTCCATGTCATGGCTTGTAAGTAAAATATGCGTAAGTGGACCACTGTACTCTGATATGCACAAAGCACAGTTTTCATGTAATACGTAGCTTAAATTTCCTGTCAAATAAATATCAGCTACCAAAACATTCATCTAAATAAAACTCCTTGCAACCCAGCTGTGCGTGAGAAGTGTTTGTTGCTGCACTCTTGAATACTAACTTCAAGCATCTGTCAAGTCAGCTTGCCGTTTTCAAACAACTGAAGTTTTCTGGGGCCCAATTAGATTCCTTGGTTCGTCTCATCGAGCCTGATGTGGATAAATTCGACGCGCTGTACATAAACAAGTAAATAAATACTTTTCAAATACTATATAAGATTATTAGCTTGCAACTTTATTTTGTGATCTTCACCTTATTCCATTCCTCTTCGGTGTCTTGTTTTTGCAATTTCGAATAATTCTTTTGGTATTTTAGTAGTTTGTCCTTTTTGTTGAAATATAAAAGCGAAGGCTAGATCGTTTTTTGCGGTGTATATTGCCATGATAATAATCATGGTAGTCCTCCACATCAGTTGAGTTGCCCAGCAACCCCAAAAGCTGAGTTCCTGAATCCTCTTAATTTCAGGTTTGAGACCCCTATTCGAGCCTAGTAAATCATTATTCTTTGGGTTGATTGGCCATTCACAGTTAAACATAGATGGCACACATGATCGGTTACTCTCTAGTCACGATGACCGAGCTAGTAAATCACATCCTCTAGCTTGAAAGAACTGCCAGTTTCTTCGCTTATGCAATAATGAACAAAAAAAAAAAAAAAAAAACGCCGGCAACGAGGACAGACAATTTTGCGAGTGCGTAAGCTGACATTGTTCTGTGGACATTTGCGCACGCATATGGGATTCCCTAGTTTGCATCTGTGTTTTTCGTATCCACTTACGCACGCGCAAACTAAGTTATTAACCGAGATACCTCCTCAATTCCGGGCTGTAATAGGCCAGGATTTTGACTCTTAGCCTTATATTGCAACTTTCATATGCGAGATAACATCCCATATAACTAAATACAGCCTTACTAAAATCTAAGATTTTAGTAACATTAATGAAAATCTGAGTGAGATTTCTGGGAATCTAACAGATTGAATATAAAGCAGGTACTTACTGGAAGGTCTCAATCTGCTGCTCGCATCACCAACTGCAGTAATAGTTTCATGAGGGTGCTCAGCAACGCCACACACCCTCCCATCCTCCTGATGACGTAAATGTACGCTCTGCGGTAGGACGAGACAAACCACAGTACAGCCAAGGATTGAGTATAGAATTTACGAGGGACATCTGTGCAGACAGTGATTGAAGTATTTCACGGTGCTGACCGGTGGCGAGTTCAAGTGTAATGCTTAGCTAATGGGTCAAAAATGGCACGTGATAAGTGAATGATGAAGTCATAAGCCACAACTTACCAATGGGAACTGCTCCTTACTATCGGCTGGAAAAGTGTTGATCTATATTGCAACCGAGGACAGCAAGTCATAATCGTTGATTAGGTAGCCTTAAGAGAAGATGGAGTTTTTCGGCGAGTAAGCGCTAAATTTTCATTGTGCTTAAAAGCTACTATAACTTACTTTAGAAAACGTGCTAGACAAGACGATCGACTTAAAATGGTTTATTTGAATTGTCGGCAGCTAAACTCCCACGCAGAGAGATAAGTCATAATTGAGGCCTTCCGTGGGGTGGTCTGGTTTCGCCTTGTCCCTCGTTTACGACTCCGTCTCTCGGTTGTTTCGTTAGGACAAATGTCGCTGTCGCAATGAAACCAAAGAGGAACGGAAAGTGAATTGTAGCTGTCGCAAGCTGTCGCGCGTTTTCTGCCAATTTCTGTTTTTCGCCTGTTTTTGGAGCCATGTCGCTTATCGCTTCTACCCCTTGGAAGGCCTCATAATTTGCCCGTTAAAAAAGAAAAACAATAAGGCCCGTTCTGGCTTTTTTCGACTTAAAAAAGGAAACTTTCTCACATTTTCGTTGCATAGCTCGCTGCATCACAATTGGTCCAACTTTTTCAATATGTGCAACGTTCTGTTGATTACTTAGCCATAATCAGATCCCATCTAATTTTAATTATAGTCTTCCACCAAGAACATTCTGAGAGGTTAAAAGTGAGAACCCCATGAATAATAAATGAAAAAAGACCAAAAGTACAAGACATACAATGATTGGAAGCCAGCTAACATAGAAAAGAAGAACCGCTGACCCAAGGATCTTCATAAACTGACGGCTTTCCTTTATATGTCTGCTTATTCCCTGTCGCTTACGGGGAGCTCTGGAATGATTTCCAGGTTCTTTCTCGGGCATTGTAGTAATCTCTCGTGCATTTGCTTGTAGTTCCAAAGGTTGGAGGCCGCCGTTCTGAAAGGTTACCGTCCATCCACGTCTAAGTCCACCCAGTCTTTTTTCGTACCTTTTCATTGTCCAAGACACAGCAAACAAACTGGTCAGCACCACTACGAGCTGCATGTAGCCCAATACAGCTATTAGAAGAGCAAAGCTGCTGCCGAAGTCAAACGAACACAGGCCTCTGTGAGGGTAAACGTGACCCCATCCTAATGACGGCCACGTGGAGATGAATGCCGCCAACAAAACGACACAACCGATGATTTTAGCAACATTAACGCACGTGACTTTGGTACGATAATGCAGCGGTTGTAAGGTGGCGCATGCACAGTCCAGCGCCATTAGTGTAGCAATAAACGATGAAGACAAGCAAAGCCAGGATGACATCCAGTTGTAAAAATGGCACAATGCTTCCACTTGCAAACCTCTAAAACCATCAGGATTGATTTGGAACACAATGATAGAGATTAAAACGGGTCCAAAGTTGTTGAGAAGGTCTAAGGCTGCAAACGAACCGACTAAAAGATCGGGAACTCGATGGACTCTAAATGAGTTGATTGCGAGCAGAAGGAGAGCGTTGCCAACCAGAATGATACCAAAAATAATAGGTAAAATAAACAGAAACCCAGTTCCGCTATTGTCTTTTGAATCCATCGAGAAATTTGTCTGATTCATGGAAATTCTTTCCAGGTCTTGAACACGCTAAAAGTGTAATTTCAAAACTTTGCGCCCGCGGGCCGAAAAAACGCTGTTACAAAAACCTAGTTCAGTGATTCAGACAGTAGAAGCCGGAGAAAATGGCGGCTGTGTTTGAATCTTCATTTTTGAACTGAAACAACTGAAATGGTTGAAATGTTTTATAAATCTCCCAAGCCGTCCGTGAAACTTGCTTTTCATATTTTGTAGACCGCCTATCTCGTACGTAACTCCAAAGAAATGGTATCCTGTTGGTTTCAGTCAGTGAAACGTTGGAATCAGTAAAGCCATCTTTCCTCGTAAATGACCCTCCTGGAAGAGATTTGAAATTAAAATTTGTCGCAAGTATAGAGTTACTTTTGAGATCCCTAAGTTTTCACTCACTTGACTGAAAATATTTTCCTAACTTAACACTCACCCCATAAATCAATGACCAGTACACTGACTGATCTCAAAATCACGGTAGTTTTCGAGTAGTTATGGTAATTTTACTCATTTATTCAGTGATCGAGGTTGGTCCTGACGTGTATTATTTTTTGAGGTTGCTAAGAGGTAAAAACAGTTTTGATTATTGGAAAAAAGGATTATTATTGAAAGACGACGAGCCCTGCCTTAAAGTCGGCACGCGTTTTGTTTTTTCTTCGCTTCGTCTTAGCGGACAGGACCGATTATAAAAATTTGACGAAAGAAACTATAACGATATTAAGGGGTACTGGAATAGAGAGTCTGGCCAAAACAGTACAATTGCGAGTGAAACGGCTTCGTTGAGCGACCAAAGAACACCTGTCCTATATCGTACTTTCGAGGAAAGGAAAGTTTAGGATCGCTAGCCTAAGTGTTGTGGAATGACAGAAAATGCGTTCTGTCCGAGACACCGTGAAAGTGGTCCGCTTTCTTAGAATCCTGAATACAAAATACACCTACCTTTCTTAAAATCAGGAATAGCACTCACGCAATGCAAGATCGTTGGATTAAACTGACTCCGAAATTAAGCTGGTAATATAATATTTCATGTTGATACAATAACGTTTGACACAAGGAAGCTGAAACGTCACTTTGAACAGATGGCGCAGTACAGGAAATAAATTAAACTTGGTATTCGATATTTAGTTCACTAAAAAGAGTAGTTTAATTTATAAAAACGTCCAAAAAGCTTTAAAATATAGACATCGTAAGACAGGAAATTGCTAGCAGCTTAATTACTTAAAAAATAGCACGGAGATTGTCAATATATCGATAAGTCGGCTGTCCCGAACAGCCAATCGTTTCTTTGAATACCATATAGTGCAATCTACACTGTCCAGTGCAAACTTCCGTCTCCTCTGAAGGAGTTTTCATTTGCTTTGCCGCTCGATTCACCACGACTCTGCTGTAGATAATATTTACACAATACTGATTGATTCATGATAAACCGGTCGAGTCCATCTGTAATGAGAAAGATTGCGCTCCTTTGCCGTTTTCCGCCAGACGTTCTAGTTTGGATATATTTGCTAGGGAGAAAGCCCATTTTATCCAATCTGTTATGCTAATATTCATGGAGTTGAAAGACGATGTATTGTGATTCAGTAAGTTAAATGGCTCCAGACTGGACAATTTCCTTTGACTAGCAAAATTAAAACATGTCCAACGTTGTCATAGATCCCCTGGGGGGAGGGCACTCCCTTATTTGGTCTAAACGGGTATGTGCCGTCAAACAGGGTTTGAAGGCCTCGGCAGCAAATCCCCATCCAAACTTCCCTTCAAGAGCCCCACTGGGTCGTAGACCACCGAGTACGTGGTAAGCCGAAACGAAATCCTTGGAAATGACCACGTTAATGCTAACTGCCAGGAAGCAATATAAAAGACTTTTTAAGTAAACGCCTTTTTATCAATATCACTTTAACAATTCGGTGGCTAAATGATCGATGAATCTCGGTCACAATTTCTCCCTCGAAGAATGGCCAACAATTTCGATATTTTATTGTCAGATTCTGGCCGATTAAGACAATTATAACAACTTGATGGGTTTCCTGTAAATTATTTGTCTGTCAAGCGTTTATATTTAAATTAAATGTATAGACACGTCGCATATTACCTATCATGCTACGATACAAAATTGATGCTACAGCACAGCCTCGCCTCTTCCCCTCCCCACTCCTTCGTCTTTCTGCCTGACAGCCACCCCCTTGGTCAAATTAGTGCTTCTCCGGTTCCCCGATCTCCTTGTTAAAGATGGTTTTCGAAGCTTGCCCCCAAACAGCCTGCCTTTGCTAATTTTTTCCTTTCATCAGAAACAAAACAGAACGAAACAAAAACAAAACAGAAAATGCTCATAAAGCACACACCCCAGTGTTCGCTCTTTTCATCAGTACAGACGTATTGAACCTTCGTTAAGTAAAGTTCTTTGTAGCAATAAACTTGACTTTTATCTGTTTGCTGATGACACAAACCTGTTATATGCTGACAAGGACTTAAAATCCCTGGAAACCGTAGTTAATAATGAGCTAAAAAAATGTTTGTGACCCTTACCCTGCAAAAGCGTGCCCTACGTCTGATTTTCTTTTCCAATAAAAGATCTCATGCCATCCCTCTTTTTATTGCTTCGAACATCCTACCTGTTAATATGCTCTACTTTGAAACGGTTTCCACCATAATGCATGATGTTTCTACTAGCTCTACACCTAGGAACATTCGTAAACTTTTTATTCATTCATCTGACGATCATGCATATAATACGCGTTTCCCTTCCGCAGTTAATTTTTATGTACAAAAATCTAGATTGCATGTGAAACTCAAGTCTTTCTCTGCGTTTGGTACAAGGTTATGGAATTGTCTACGCCCCGTCTGGCGTAAGCTCACGAAAAGAGCATTTAAAAGAAAAATTCATAAGTTGCTTTTAACTGTACTTGGGATTGAGGACTATTATGTTGACGCCCATTCTCTAATATTGAAACTCAACACCAGTAATTATTGTGCCTTATAGCTATATACTTCGCTTACAGACGTATCCCACAATTCTCTTAACTGTAGTCCATGTCGTTAGAACTTTCTCTGTTTGTTTCTTCCTTTCGTTTTTATTCTGAAAACTTATCGAGGACCTTGAAGTGGGGGAGGGGGCGGGGCGGGGTCCAAGCTACGAGGCAGAAACGTCGAACACTTGCCGGCCACGAGGCTGAAAGTGAGGACCTTTGCAAGGTATGAGTTTGAAACCGAGGGCGATAGCGTTGTTATGAATATCTGGGAACTCGATGCAGTTCCTCTCTCAGGTCTAAGTGTCCTCTACGTGAAACCATAATCAATTTTATCATATACACCTTATTCCAAAATGGCGGCCAATTTATTATTCTTTTGTTTGTATGTGAATTAGCCCTTTTTGCCTCGTCAACATGTACAAAATACAAAAGAGTTTTGAAGTGAAAATGAGGCAAAGAGGGCTAATTAACATGCAAACCAAAGAATAATAAATCTGTCCCAATTTGGAATAAGGTGTATTGCTGTGTTTTCAGATGTTGACGAGTGTTTAAACAACAATTACCAATGTGACACCAGATCTTATTGTGTGAGCACACCCAGGTCATATGAGTGCTAGTGTGAAGAGGGATACTCAAAAAATGCAAAGAACGAGTGTGAAGGTAACCTCAAAAGTTACACCCATGTTACATCTTTATAGTCACTCTGCACCTCAATTTTAAGTATTGTGACATGCCATTTCACTTTCTTTACCGGACTGTTTTTTTCTTCGGTGCCTTTCTTTTTGAAAACCGTATTTCGCACAACCACAACAAGAATAAGAAAAATAGCTGGAAAATGAACGCGCCCTAAGTTTAAGATCATGTTCTGTTTCATTTAACAGAAGAGTGCACTGAAGACTGCCCTCACAACTCCATGTGTGTTAATGGCAGGTGCTATTGTCTGCCTGGTTACGTCTTTGGACCTTACAAAGAATGCTATGAAGCGGTAAGAGAAATTTTCCCTGCTGCAACTACAATGAAACAGTATTATTTTGAACAAAGATCAAGAGAAATATATAGAGCGCCTTTATTTTGACCTTGAAACGACTACCCGCGAACAGAACCGAAACAACAAAACCACTGTAGAATAGGGATTTGATTAATTATTGGTTAGGGAACAGACACAAACCTAAGCGGCTTTTTGTTGGTTCAGTTAACCGTTCAATGTGGTCAGCTTGAATTTTCTAGAAAGCACAAACAATATTTTGCTTTGTTGTCGCTCTGTTTGTCCAGTACAGCTGGACAATCAAGCAATCTCTAATGATTCTAATCCATGTTGCTATTGTTAGTTCGGATATTTTAAACAAGCAGCGGATATGAAACAAATTGCGAACATTTAGGGAGCCGTTTTTGCATGGTCAAACGAAAAACGCCCTATATTGTTGTTGTTTCTGCTCTTGCTTTTGTTACGTACTCATCTCGACGGCTGAGATATGCCGAGGCAACACAAAAGAAAGGAAAGAAAAAGAAAAGAGGGATAAAACAAAGAAATCTTTTTTCTGCCGTGTGTATCCTCTGCCTCGCTTTTAAATTCACATCTTAAGACTTTTATTTTTACCAAATATTGATTTATTTACTTCTTTATTTTCGCTTTTGTAATTGCAGAATCCTTTTTACTTGCGCGTGAGTCAGGGATGTCACTGCAATCTCCCATCATGCTTATCGTGACTGCGCTGCTTGGCTGCCTGGCCTTATCCTAATATTTCCTTCTTCTTTCGCACCCACATGAGAAAACCGTTGTCTCTCTCTAAAAATACTTCTGAAATAAGTTGATGTTATGATTAAAAGGGATTCTCAGATGGAGGTATTTGAGATCATTACGGCTATAATTAAAATTAAGAAGTAACTTTCGAATAAACAATGCTAGTACAAATATTTGTAATATTAATAAGTTAAAACCAAACACGTGGCTCTCACTTCACACTGAAATCATTTAATAATTGTCATGAATTTTCTTTTAACTCGGAGCAAAGACAAGTTTCCTTTAAGACCTACATCTGATGTCTTAATCTTTGCTGCACTTTAATAATGTCCTTCCATGTCATGGCTTGTAAGTAAAATATGCGTTAAGTGGACCACTGTACTCTGATATGCACAAAGCACAGTTTTCATGTAATACGTAGCTTAAATTTCCTGTCAAATAAATATCAGCTACCAAAACATTCATCTAAATAAAACTCCTTGCAACCCAGCTGTGCGTGAGAAGTGTTTGTTGCTGCACTCTTGAATACTAACTTCAAGCATCTGTCAAGTCAGCTTGCCGTTTTCAAACAACTGACGCTTTCTGGGGCCCAATTAGATCCCTTGGTTCGTCTCATCGAGCCTGATGTGGAAAATTCGACGCACTATACATAAACAAGCAAATAAATAAATAAATTTAAAATACTATATATTTGCTTGCAACTTTATTTTGTGATCTTCACCTTATTCCATACCCCTTCAGTGTTTTTTTTTTTTTGCAATTTTGAATGATTCTTTTGGTATTTTAGTAGTTTGTCCTTTTGTCGAAATATAAAAGCGAAGGCTGGATCGTTTTTTCTAGTGTATATTGCCATGATAATAACCATGGTAGTCCTCCACATCAGTTGAATTGCCCAGGGGGCTGAGTTCATGAATCCTCTTAATTTCAGGTTTGAGACCCCTATTCGAGCCTAATGAATTATTATTCTTTGGGTTGATTGGTCATTCACAGTTAAACGTAGATGGCACTCATGATCGGTTACTCTCTAGTCACGATGAACGAACTAATAAATCATATCCTCTAACTTGCCAGAACTTTCAGTTTTCTTCGCGTATGCAGTTAGGAACAAAAAAAAACGCTGGCAACGAGGACAGACAATTTAGCGAGAGCGTATGCTTACATTGTTGTGTGGACATTTGCACACGCATATGGGATTCTCTAGTTTGCATCTGTACTTTTCGTATCCACTTACGCACGCGCAAACTAAGTCACTAACCGAGCTACCTGGTCAATTCGTTATGGTAATAGGACTGAGTGGAGTCCAATTCGGTGTGTAATCATACGGGTGATAACAAAATCGGACGACTGCGCAGCGGGAGTCCGATTTGTTTATCACGAGTATGATTACAGACCGAATTAGACGACACGAAGTCTTATTACCAATTAATCATAAAAATTAATTGAGAAAAGAAGAAGAGCCAAGTCATAAAACGAAGGGCTGACAAAGCAAGC